>OX336423.1:18088600-18353767 GCA_946903255.1 Schistosoma spindalis
AACAACAGTGAAAAGATACTTTATTACGTAACACTGAGAAAACTTGTTACGTAAAATTTGAGTTCTTTGATATCATTTATTTATCGTACTCCTTTTGCAAACTCCGCCTGTAGCTCTTCTCGAGTTACTTCCGGTTCCAAGCCCAGGTAAGAGACAAGGGTTGGGCATGGGGTCAGCAACCTCATTCCGTAGAACAGCTAGTCCTCTTGTTATATCTAAAGATTCAGGATTTGGGGATTAATAGGATCATAGATGCTCACTGTTGAATGGTTCCATAGTAAGATGAAACAACTATTTAGTCTTTCATATAAAAACTGAACAATAGTTTTATATTCAAAAATGTATATCACAAATATCAAACAAGTTCAAAGCATACTACGCTCATATCATTTTGCGATATTGGAGAAGATTTCTAGCTTAGATGGATGATTTTGATGGAGTTTTATTCCGTGAGCTGAATAGTTTAGTTGTGGAGCTTTCGTTGTTGTTCTTCTGAACGACATCATCAGCACAAACTTCAGGTAGACTTCTACTACGACTAAATCATCCAACACACAGAACTAAACACCATCAAAGTTCAAAGGATACTACCCTTATATGATTTTGCGGTGGTGGAGAAGATTTCTAGCTTAGATGGATGATTTTGATGGAGTTTTATTCCGTGAGCTGAATAGTTTAGTTGTGAAGCTTTCGTTGTTGTTCTTCTGAAAGACATCATCAGCACAAACTTCAAGTAGACTTCTACTACGACTAAATCATCCAACACACAGAACAAAACTCCATCAAAATTCAAAGGATATTGTTCCAAACTTCAGTTGATCATATAAAAAAAACAAAAAAAAAGAGAAAAAAAGGAGAGAAAGAAAACAGAAAAGAAAAAGAAAAGCGATAACTTACATTGAAATGATGTTCTTAACGATGATTGTTCTGTATAATTTTTTCGTTTATCTAAAGGTAAATCATAAAAATGTCGTTTCTTTTTTAATCTCCATGTCATATCTGACATAGAATAAACATTTTTATGTAATTTATTGATTTTATAAAGATTTTTTAAAATTTTTTGTTTATTTCTTGTTGCCCATAAACGTAACTGTCATAAACAAAGAAAAAAACAGAAATAAGAACAAAATTAAAAGTTATATAATCCCTATCGAAATGCCCTTACATGGTCACAGGCAAACAAACACTGCCAAGGAAGTCCTACTTACTGACTTCTCGTGGTGTGAGTGTTGTTTATAAAATTGAAAGGTTGAAAAGTGAATGTACGGAGCATTAACCGAGTTGACGGATACGGAGGGTTTACCTAAGGGAGTTGGATAACCCTAATTCCAAACAATTAGTCCACATATTTTTGATCACTGGCTAGCATGGGACTGTATCTAATGATGTTGATTTACTGCCTTGTGAATTAAACCTTCAGGTCAAAGATTCGGGATGTGATCCCCTACGAAAACCACCTACATCGGTTTGGGCACCAGGGTAGTATCCTAGCCCTCACGTAAATCAAATGATTTATGTGGCGCATATCTATTTGGTGCCTTCTTGTACCTATGTTTATGTGTTTAAATAAATAAATAACTTAGAAAAAACACTGGAGTTTTAGTCAGTTATCTTGTACTGTGTACTACTGATGTCGACAGATATAAGTAGTATGTATAGTGAATCGAAAGTGAAATGCCTGACGGTAGAAGGTTAAGAAGAGGACGAGAACAGAGAATGACTGGTGTTGAAACGAAAGAACAATAAAGTGTGAAATGATTGATCGACATTTTCCAGATGAACTATTTAATGAATGGTTCTTAGATTTTACTAAGATGTTCTGAAATTTAGTATTCATTCGGTTCACTACAATATCATTATCAGAATCTCAAAACTCTATAATCATATACTGAATTGAATGTAAAATAAATATATTATTGATTATCTTTATTACAAATTGATGTATTAGCCCCCAAATACCCTGGTACGGCTGACGGTGGGGAGAGTCAATTCTGATAAACTTCGTCGTTTCATTGCATTATCGAAATAAAATTGTTTGATTGACTTAAAATAAAAGTTCAAGAAAGATACATTTGTTGTATTCAATGATGATTGACATACTTCTTGTATATTGGAACTTTCAACAGAGCATACTGTTATTGTTATGTCCTTGTAAAGATTAGATTAAGAGTAAATTCTGAGAGCTATTAATGAACTAATGTTAATCACAATTGATCGATCACTAAGTGGTGATCAATGTTATGTGTGTCAAATCCTTTGTAGAGAAGATCAAAAGCTATCGACCAAGTTGCAATGTGGCCACTAGTCTAGGTGACTAGACAATGCACTAAGAAGGACTTGATACACATTGATCACCAATCAGTGATCAAACAAATGTGAATACATCTCAGTCCTACAAGAGGTCAGTTAAGGCCCCAATAGCTCAGTGGTAATGTCTCTGACTGTGAAGCTGGGTGACACGAAATCAAATCCGTCGGGGAGCACCAGTTCCCTCAAGATTACAGGTACACCTTTCTCATGAGTGCCAAAGAGCACGAAACCCGGGTCCAGGTTTTCCTGTTGAATACCCCCAATAACCTTTCTATCTGGACTAATATTATAAATATTCTTATTGTATAACTATTCAGTAACTAGATTGTTTATATCTATATTCCTCTTATTATAAGCTTCATTTTGACTTATGGATTTTTATTATACGATTTACTGATTACAGTCTCCCACATTCACAGCCACATTTTGGCTTGATCTTGTACAAATGTGTATTTCCTATTTTATGATGTGATTTGCTCTGCTTAATTGGTATATAAACCAAGTATGTTTGAAATAAATGATCCACTTAGTGCGAGCTGGAATTGGCATTCTGGACTCAACTGGAAGGGCTAAGAGAAAGAAAAGATCAATAAATACGTTACGTTACTCATACCGTTCGACATGTCATTGGTTTAGTACAGTACTAAGATTGTATAAGTAGCATTTCGATTGACAAATAAATCCCGTGATGATTAGCCAGGTATTAAGTCACATCAGTAATATTAAATTTACGTTATAATGAGAACATGACAACATATTTCATTTCCTAGATTTTGGTGCTTTAAGCAAGTGAAATATATATTTATGTAAAAGGCAAATAGAGCCGGGCATATATGTACTTCCTTGACGTCTGTCCGATAAAATATGAAAGATCTTTGGTTAGAACACTATTCAACAATGTACCCAGGTTATATTCAATGGATAGAAGTGTAAAAGGAATACGCCATAGGTGAACGTCAATTATGTGATAACGGTTATGCGTAAAGTTTAATAACTAAAGATAAATCAACTATTACATAGGAAGTGAAATATGCTATGGCTGATAAAAACCTGGCTTCGAGGGTTATGAAATAGATAAAAATATTGATTTTGGACTAAGGACAATACTAACAAGAATGTATCCATAGGCTAAGCTGGTCTCTTACTGGATAATGTTTCATTATTCTCTATAAAAGTTAATCAAAATGATCCAAAGGGGGGGGGTGGTAGTCATTAAGAAAGAAAATAAATAAAAAAAAGAAGAGAATAATCAATTAATTTTTTTTTCAAAACTTACATTAGCAACCATATTCAAAGTACTTTCACCATAATTTCGATGTGGTAATTTTGGTGGTTGTTCATTACAATATTTATCTGAGATGACATCTTGATTATATTGATTATCATATGAAGGTAAACTACAAGTGGAATAATCTTTATAAAATGATCTACAATCCAATTTCTTATTTGTAGGATAATGAGTTTTAGTGGATTTCAATTCGATTAGCTCACAATAGACATGGGCATCGGATACAATTGAATCCTATTATGATATTGTATAGAAAAATCATAATCATAACATTAAACTAACATCTTAACGAGAACATTAACATGTCTTATCAGTATAGTTTTAATGAAAAGTTGTGATTGAGGTCGTTAAACCATGTAGAGTTTAAGACGGTCATCGTTGTTCGTTGATCGTTGTCCCGTATCTCTAATAGAAGAGATTCGAGGTATTAATTGTCAACTTAATGATACAACGACTAAATATTTTCCGTGAGAATAGAAGATCCAAGGTTGAACCCTTGATGAGATTGTAATCACAAATTGATAATGAATTTCATGCTAGAACGGAACAATTTATTTTTAAACTGTAGTAAGTAAGTTAGTGAGTTGTCACTGAGTGATCAATTACTATTAACTGCTATTATGCATATACGCACCCAAATGCCCTGGTACTGTCGAGGGTCGAGAGAGTTAGTTGTCCCTCTCGAAATGCTTTCACATGACCACAGGCATACACACACTGCCAAGAAAGTCCTATTCACTGCCTTGACATGCCCAAGGTGTTGCTTACGAAATTAAAAGGACGAAAAGCGAATATTCGACAATTTAACTAGGTTGGTGGATATAGAGTATCCACCGAGGGGAGTTGGAAAGCTCTTATTTCAAACCACTGGTGCACATGGGCTCCAGAACTCTGAGGAATGAGAAGGCATATGAGTTTATTGATGGTCACCGACTACCATGGGACTGCATCTACTGACGTTGCTTCACTGACTTATGAATCAGAGCTTCAGGTCAAAGGCTTTGAGTGTGGTCCACTAAGAAACCACCTGCTTCAGTCTGGGCACCCGTGCAGTATCACAGGCAGAGTTTAAATGGTTTGAGTTATTTTTTCTGGTTAGCGTTCTTTTAGCGAGTTAGGTTTCTACGGGATGGGGACGCTAACCCCATGCCCAACCCTCCTCCTTTACCCGGGCTTGGGACCGGCAGTAACTCTGGAAGAGCTACAGGCGGAGTTGCAGTATCACAACCCTCACACAAATCAATGAAAACTATTATTGACCTCATTGTTATTGTGTGGTGCATTACTATTCGGTGCCCCCTTGTACCGATGTTTTTGTTCCAAAAATAAATACTATACGTATACAGGTCTAACGTTATTCAGTATCAATATCCTACTGTGTTCTATTAATGATCACGCCTAGATCGAAACAAAAAAATCAAAGCAATATCAATTAGAGCTTCATAAACAAGTCATTTGAAACTACTTATTTACTTTAATAGGATAATCTGGAACATTAAATAAAACTGAACATTGTGTGTGTGTGTGTTTGTGTCTGGGTGGGTGGGTATGCAACTCATTTTCTAAACACAAATTGATGTACACATTTTTGTATGATAATTCAAAGCAAATTACTTAGAATAGAATTACAACCTAAGTTCTATTAACTGAATGTTAAATATTTCAATCCAATAGTCCATTGGATAGTTCCATTGCATACAAAATACCGATGTCTGTTTATATATAACACTTAAAATATGAATTCACTTGGTGTTGTCTTACTTGTATCTTCTCATTGTTATATAGGACTGTAATTGATCTGTCTCATGTCAGCATATATACATCCTATTCGGATTGCCTCGATATTGTCTTAAGTTACAAGTTTTATAAGCAAAGATGGATAGTGGCTAGTAGTGGAATCCAGGAGGCACATTTCGTCCTATTTGAGACTCGTTAGCTGAATGTACCTGCATCCCAGACTTGTTGATGTTCACTCTAGGACTCGAACCCACTACCGAAACGTGCGTCCTCGGTTCCACTCCTAACCACCATCCATCTTTGCTTACTTAAAATATGATTATTAATTTCTTTTTTTTTTAAATGAGGAATCAGTATCTAGCTATGAGGATCAATTGAAAGGGTGAGTAATCAGTGACATTATGGTTCAATGTAGTACACAGAATTCAAGTGTAAATTGGGAACTGTACACTGGAAATAAAATCAATTACAATATACCTGACTTGTCCAAATATTTTTAACTAGAAGACGATCTTTTCCATATGGTTGATGTACTGACACTGATGAATGATCCCATAATGATGAATGTGTTGATTGTAATGTATCTTTTAAAGGATATTGAATTGCTGAATAAATTGGATCAAATAAATCACTTTGTGAATCATATTGTCTATATGGTGATAAATGATAATAAGTAGTAGAATATGGTGATATTCTATTTGAAAATGTTTGTATAACACTTTTACTATCAGTCCAAATTGAATAACCATGATAGACTTTGCCTTTTCTACTTTGTTCTTTTAAACTATTAGCTTTTTGTTTAATATGTTGTCTAAAATTAAAACAAATCAAATAAGTAGTATATAGATTAATAACAAAAAAAACAACATGGTGGAGCTTAATTCAGTAGTTCAACGTAACATGTAACAGGTATTTACTGAAGATCAATCTAATATTAAAGATTATATTGGATGACTGAGATAGCCAATTTGATTATCTAGAAAACCTGATCCATACAATGATTTAGAGAATCACGCTTTGTATAGGACTTGCATTTCTGTGATCTAACCGCCAACTTCAATTAGTAGATATGTAGTGATAATAAATCGTAGCCCAAGACCAATATCAGCCTGCGTGGAAGATATTGTAGTGACCTACTTTTGTCAACAGAACGCGATTGGTTCAATGAAAACAATTATTATTATAACCAATTGTACCAGTGACTATTTTACTGTGCTCGTTTGTTTAACTATGCTAATGACAGCCACTACACTTACTTTCCCGTTGACTTTGAACTTGTACGAATTCGGTTACGCTCAGTAACGACGCTTGTACTCCTTTGGCACGATCTCGGTATTCTATCGATACCACGAGATTGCCAGCAAATATATCTCGACTACAGCCATCATCTGTCTTCTGATTTTGGCCTACGGGAATCATATTGGTTTACTGGCACGTAGTCTTGTAGCGGTGTTCATAATCAAGCGCGATTCGACTTCACGCTACAATATAACTCAACTAAATCTATTGTGTACGATGGTTTAGTTCTTTTTATGACAAGGAATTCTTTCATATGTTAATTAGTCATGAATAGCATTCGTCACAAACTTTCTATACTCCGTAACTCAGTCAATAATGTAATGGATTATGAATTGAAAGGTACTAGGTTCGAGTCTTAGTATGAATATCAACATTCGGTTACAAGTAAATATCTATCTAACAAGCTTCAAATAAAGCAAAAGTTGATTGTGGATTCTATTACCAGACATAAATCAACTTTACAATAGAATGTTTTCATATTTAGTTTTGCAAGTTTATAATTTACTTTTTCATTCAGTATTCTCAGTAAATTAAGAACATCAGGTGAAAATGATTGGAAAAAAATAAACAACAACATGCAACAGAAGTAATTGTTCTTCGTGAGTATGGCCTCGATATTGCCTTAAGTCACAAGCTTTGTAAGCAAAGATGGATAGATGATGGCTAGTAGTGGAATCCAGGATGCGTGTTTCGTCCTATTTGGGAGTCGTCAGCTGGATGTACCTGCATCATGTTATCCACATAGCTACTGAGTGCTGATAGCAACCTGCTTGTGCAATGAGGTGAAGTTTAAATTCACTTGGTGTTGTTTTACTTGTATCTTCCCATTATTATTTAGGTCTGTAATTAATCAGTTTCATGTTGGCATATGTACATCCTGTACGGATTGCCTCGATATAGCCTTAAGTCATAAGTTTTTTAAGCGAAGTTTTTTTCATTTAATATAAACACAGATTTCCCAATTAGTCTACATACTGGTGTTATTTTATGAATGAAAACTATACAATATCAACAAAGAATTTTCAAATAGTAGTATAATTACGAAAGGGGGTATTATGGAGATTGTCGTAATTTCAATAGTTAAGATCATGAGTCAGTTGAAGCTAGACCAACACCATGGAAAACCTGGAAGCACTGGACGGCTGTTTCGTCCTATTGTACCACAATAGATCTTAACCATTGTAATTTTAATAGTTGAATTCTTGAGTCCTGGATCCAACTGCCAGCCACTATCCATCTTTGCTTATTCCTTAACAATTATGATCATTCAAATAGGAAGTTTTCTCTTTTAAAATTAATTATAATGAAATCAAGGTTTAGAATGTTAAAAGAAATTAGGTTTTGAAGTATATAGTAAGTATTATTATAAAGAAATCAGATCACCATGGAAAACCTAGGAGCACTATATGGTCGGTTCGTCCTAGTATGCGATTCCTCAGTGGCAGTACACATCTATGGCTACGCCCCCATGGAAATCAAACCAATGACACTAGATCTCGCACTCCAACACTTAACATTTACACCACTGAACCGATTGGCATCCAACGGTGTTCGTGTCTACCTTCAAACAATTCACCGAATTGAACCGCTGTTCACAATTATCTTCAGTGAGTTACCATCTCACAACAAACTCGAGTGAACTCCACTGGTCACTACTTCTTACCAGAACTCTCCGAAATACCTCTTGAAACTAGTCATTAGTGAGCACATGATGGTTATTATCAGAAGGGGGATTTTGTGGCGATTGTAGTAATTTAATAATTGATTTCATGATTCAATTAAAGCTATCAGGATCGTGAATGCGTACTGCTGAGGAGTCCCACAACAGGACAAAATAGTCATCAAAAATGTAGTTGTATTGTAAAATTCACATTAAATTACAGATGAATAATAATTGATGTGAACCGGGAAACAAGAAGCCCTGACAAACTACGTAGGCTATTTTTCTGAACGTTATTTCATTTTATTCAAAGCTTGTAAAATACTGACATTTATTTTTGTCCCTAATCTATTCTACAGAACATAAGTTTTCGTTCGATGTATCATTCACTGCCATACCTTTTTCTGTTCCGAAGCTATTGTAATTTAAACATATTAATTTGCACCCTATTTTCTACTGTAATTCCCAGCTTTGGACATAATTGTATTGTTCGTAATTATTGTATGTTGCGGTCAGGTTATTCACTTATTTATTCATGTACCTTTTTACACTAATCGAAATTCAGTGAATCCAGTAAGTTCAGTGGTCAGGGAAATAGATCGAGTAGTGTTCCAGTTGTCTTGTCTTCTCTCATTCGTGTGCTTACCCACCAATCAGGTGACAGAATAGTTTTCTTCTCTTTACTCCATCTTGAACTCACGCGTACTAGTCTAAAGGTTATGCCGATCAGCCTATCGCATCAAGGTCGAAATCTAGATTAGACAAGTATCCTCGACACCAAAAAGTGGGTAGACAAGTCAAGGTCATAACAATAATAATAATAATAATAATAATAATAATAATAATAATAATAATAATAATAATTAATCATTACATACATATTGAATCCAAATGTCCCCTTATCGCTTAATCTTTTCTGAATTGTTATTTTGTTTAAATGATCATTATCAATTCTATTAACATTGATTGTATTGTGATATTCATCAATAGGGATCTCATTTATAATATGACAATAATTCGATGATTTTGATGATAAATGAATATTCATAAAAGTATTTTTCCAATAAAGTAACTTCTTTGCCATTTTGATAAACTAATAGTGTAAACAAAAAAATAAAGAAGAAAAAAAAAGAGAAAAAAGAAAATAAAGAAAAAAGTTGACAACAACAAAAAAAACATATTGATGATTGATGTATGAATAGAATAAGTCTGAAATGTTTGTTTTATTCATTTAATGTTTGATAATTAGTTAGTCCACTAGAGTGCTTAGTATCTGTATGGTTGCATCACTGGATTAAGCTGTACTATTCAGATTGTAGTGTTAAAGCCTATATGGTGTCTGGTTCTCCTGTGAAGCGCGTTTGACCTGTACTGCCCGGGTTATAAAGTTTAAGCCTAGATAGTGTCTCGTTTTCATGGAAACTGGATTCAGCGTCTAGTTCTTTTGTTAAATGGGATTGAGCTGTAATGTTTAGGTTGTCACGTGAAAGTCTGGATGGTGTCTGGTTCTCTTCAAAACCAATGTAAAATTACCCTGACCCACAAGAGTGAGTATATTATAAAACTAGAAATCCGTTGGAAGTGATGTAATCGAAAAAATTTCCCAGTTTTTATTGTATTATTCTAATGAATTTACACTGGCATTAGACTTGATTATTTACAAAGTTTCAAAGATATTCAATCAGTTATGAACAAGGTCTTGATGTAATACTAGTTGACTTAGATCTAAATCTCATATGAGGAACATTTCATTTCATGTATTTAATGCTTGGTCAATTGCTAAGTGCTATTTAACTCGAAACCTAGGATTAGAAGTGTATTACTTTCTTACTTACCTACTTACGCCTGTTACTCCTCCTGGAGGAACATTGGTTGCCCACCAGCACTCTCTACCCAACCCTATTCTGGGCAATCCTTTAAAGTTCTTTCCACATGCAATTCATCTTTTTTATGTCTGCTACCAATTCCTTACGTAGTGTATTACTCGCTCTTCCACTTCTCCTTTCCCCCTCAGCTTCTAAGTTAGGGATTACCTGGTGATACAGTTTGATGATTTCCTCAATGTATGTCCTATCCATTTCTACCGTCTTTTCCTAATTTCTTCTTCATCTGGAAGCTGCTTTGTTCTGTTCCACAGAGGGTTGTTACTGATAGTATCCGGCCAATGGATGTTGAGTATCTTGCGTAGACATCAATTTATAAATACTTGTACCTTCTTGATGATGGTTGTAAGTAGTTCTCCACGTTTCAGTTACGTACAGTAGAACTATCTCGACGTTCGCATTAAAGATTGTGACTTTGGTATTGATTGAAAGTTGTTTTGAGTTCCATATGCGGCTTTTGCTTTCCCAATCCTCACTTTAACGTCTACATCTGAACCTCCTTGTTCATCAATGATGCTTCCCAGGTGTGTGAAGGATTTCACATCTTCTAGAGCTTCTCCATCAAGTGTGATTGGGTTGGCGTTCTCCGTTTTCCCCTTGTGTACGTTGAGGCCTACTGATGCAGAGACTGCTGCTACACTGGTTATCTTTATGTGCATTTTTTCGTGTATATGGAACAGAAGGGCTAGGTTATCAGCGAAGTCCATATCTTCTAATTGATTCCGAGCTATCCATTGTATGCCGTGTTTTTCCTCAGCTGTCGAGGTCTTCATAATCCAGTCGATCACCAGAAGAAAGAGGAAGGGAGAGAGTAAACAGTCTTTTCTGACTCTGTCCTTACTTGGAATGCATCCGCCAGCTGTCCTCCATGCACGACTTTTCACTGTAGTCCATCATATGAATTTCGGATGATATTGACAATCTTAGAGGTTCAAGCTTAGTAGTTAAAATAGCTTAACATCACATTATAGTGTGCATAATGTTAAGTTATATGTTGGAATATTCCTTTCTAATATGCTTTAATCAGCATGCAAATTATGTCAATCGGCTCCCAAACGACCACATCAAAATGTTTTACTATGATAATAGCTTGTATGCATATCCCTCTTTAATGTATTCATTTAATAACTTACATATAGAGCAGAACTCTTTCTGAAAGAAAGTAGTCTTACAAAACTAAGGATCAAGCGGTTTAAGTCTTTCATTTAAAGCATTTTGAAAGTCATTTATAAAACAAATCAGCAGAAATAATTCATTGATGTGAACTGCTGAAGCGTCGAAGCTGATCCAAGATATATAGGTTATCTATTTTTTCCTACTTTGTGACATTTCAGCAGAGCGAATTCCTAACTTCACGAGTAATTGAACCATTGAATGTCAGAGGTCTATGAGACAAGTTAACCTTTATACCGCTGAGTCAGTATCCCATGGTTTACATTTATGGCTTGAATTAATTTAGAATTCTAATATCATTAATGGGTAAATGCTTCAGATATGGCCTGGCTGGTTATTAATTCTCAATAGAACTACTGAATTACATCTCAAAATTAGTTACATCAACATTCGTATTAGCTTATACAAAATAGGTTTTACTACTAATAATGAACTGTGATAGCATATGTTGAAAATAAAAAAAACTTTAGATAGTAGAATATTTAATAGTTGAGTTCATGAGTCAATTAAAGCTAGATCACCATGGAAAACCTAGAAGCAGTGGGCGGCTTTTTCATCCTATTGTGGGAATCCTCAGCAGTGCGTATTCACGATCCTGGTAGCTTTAATTGAATCATGAAATCAATTATTAAATTACTACAATCGCCACAAAATCCCCCTTCTGATAACAATCATCATGTGCTCACTACTGACTACTTTCAAGAGGTATTTCGGAGAGTTCTGGTAAGAAGTAGTGACCAGTGGAGTTCACTTGAGTTTGTTGTGAGATCATAGCTCACTGAAGATAATTGTGGACAATGGTTC
Organism: Schistosoma spindalis; assembly: GCA_946903255.1. NCBI lineage: Eukaryota > Metazoa > Platyhelminthes > Trematoda > Strigeidida > Schistosomatidae > Schistosoma > Schistosoma spindalis. The sequence continues at coordinate 18,100,755 of OX336423.1, forward strand.
AATTTGGTGGATTGTTTGAAGATAGACATGAACACCGTTTGTATGTCGGGTGGATCAGTGGTCTCGTGGTTAAGTGTTGGCGCATGAGACTGAGTGTCGTTGGTTCTATTTCCGTGGGGGCGTAGCCATGGATGTGCACTGCCACTGAGGAATCGCATACTAGGACAAAACGACCATATAGTGCTGCCAGGTTTTCAATGGTTATCTAACATCAATTAGTTCATCATCTCAATTAAAAACTTAATAATTTTCATAACCTCATACTCATAATAAAATATCAGATGTATATTCTACATTTCACACAATCCCAACACATTGAGAAGACTCTCAAATTAGATGAATTACCCTATAACAATTAATCATTCAATGTATGCATAACGCATGGACATCTTAAACATCATAAATGTGTTGAAATTAATTTACATGGAAAGTGATTTTGATAGAGTTTTGTTCTTTGAGCTGGATGGTTTGATCGTGAAGTTTGTGCTGATGATGTCGTTCAGAAAAACGATGAAAGCTCCACGATCAAACCATCCAGCTCAGAGAATGAAATTCTATCAAAATCATCCAACTGACCTACAAATCTTCTCCACCATCTCACATGGAAAGTGAATACATTTTCATAGGTACGTGTATTTTATTTATGAGAGAAACATGTACTAGATATATCCACATTTAACTGTCTATAAAACTTCAAATCTTAAATTAGTCATCAAGTATTCATTCTTACCAGATAACTCCACCAGTAGATTTTGTAGAGCTACCTGTTGGTTCCAACCTCAGGGTAACGAATAAGGATTGAGCATGGGATTAGCAACCTTAACCTTGTTAAATAAAACCCTCTAACCAGAATGTCTATAACCAGATATATATTTATAGCAACATATTTAACATAATTAATCATTTCTCATAAAATATAAAAAGACCATTTGCATAATTAAGATTCAGTAACTGTCTACTTCAATTGACATGGTATGTGTACAATTGTTAAGTGATCATATGAATACATACATACATACATAAATACATACATAGATACATACATACCTATGTGTGTATGTGAGTGTGTTGGTCTGTATGAATATCCAATTTCTATATGATTGTCTCTTATGATTAGATTAGATAATGTTGATTGCATTTCTTTTTTTTAATCATCCTATTTGTCTATTGAATATCAATGGATGGTGATTAGTTTTTAACCATGAAAGAATCACATTCCAAAGTGAAAACAATGACGAACTGATCATCGATTGATCATCTAAAGTTCTATAGTTACCAAATGTTTATATGTATGTCATACAAAGTGATAATTAGACAAGTATTGTTTATGAATGATAAAAATGTTGTATTTGCAATTAAACAATGAATACATGATGATTACAATAGGGATTGATAAAGATTGTAGTAATTCTACTTGTTGAATTCATGAGTTAATCTAAACTAGACAATAGATGAAACGGTTGTGTAAGATCATGGATCAATTGAAGTTAGACATTAACATTGTTCGATGCTGGCTTAGTGGTCTAGAGATTAAACGTTTGTGAACGAGATGAATGATCCTGGGTTCAAATCCCGCAAGGAGGAATAGTGCACACACATTGCTGAGGAGTTTCATACTAGGACGGAACGGTTATTCAGTACTTCCAGGTTCTTAATGGTGGTTTAGCCTACATCAACACCAATTAGTTAGTGTAAGAAGCAAATTAATCTGTAGTTACTCAATACCACAGTTTGATATGTTGCGAAAAAGATACACAGAATATCTATTAACATACTTCTATTAGAACGAAGCTTATGCCTTGGGTTTTACATTATATACCATCTAAATTACAAAACAAAACATTGAAGTAACCAAAATTCTAATACATTTACATGATCTGAAGATGTAAAATACTTTACTGTATGTTTAAAAAATACACTGAGTTCGAGTCTCAGAGTGAACATCCACAAATCTGAGATGCAAGTACATCCAGCTGACGAGTCCCAAATAGGACGAAACGCACACCTTGGATTCCACTGTTAGCCACTATGCATTTTCACCTATCATGCTTGTAACATAAGGCGATATCCAGACAATTCGAATAGGATGCACATATACCAACATGAGACTGATCAATTGCAGACTTAAACAACATTACCAGGTGAATTGTTATCCACTTAATAAACATACACATATATGATCATATATTGACGTGCCTACTGTTTCATTATTATAAAATGTATCAGATTACTTTCTTCCTTGTCACAATGAATAGTTTTAATGTATAAGAAAACTGTGATAGTGATAGTTCTTGTGTTGGGTAAGTAATTTTCTTCGATGTAAATGTTTAACAAATTCAAAAGTTAAACTTCTTAGCCCTGATAGTCAATGTTAGAGTATTCATGTTCATTTGAAAGACTTTTTGATTATGGAATTCTAATAACTTAGCTGAGTTTTTTATACTTTGCTAGTGAAATGCTTTAGTGGTGTATGCTACTGATGTCAACACATATAAGTAGTATGTATCATCAGTCGGAAGTGAAATGCCTGGTGACAGAGAAGGTTAAGAAGATTAAAGAGAAGACAATGAGAACAAAGAATGATTGATGTGGAAAAGAAGTCACAGTGAAGTCTAAGATGATGGATTGACAGTTTGCAGAATGAACTATTTACTATATGGTTCTTAGATTTTACATTTGATTGTCCCCGCCTGTGTTCTTGTTTACTTCACTTAGACTATAGTTCATTTACTATAATACAGAAATCACTATTATTTACTTGAATTGATCAATTCATGATTACGAAGAAGTAATAGGTCAAGTCACCTAGACTACTGACAACGTTGTCCTCTCAATTTCATTACCATTACCAAACATTTATTGTTCTCATTATTGGGGTTGTGGAGATTATTAAGTTTTTGATTGAGATCATGAATCCACTGATGTTAGACTACCGTTGGAAACCTGAAAGCATTGGACGGCCGTTTCGTCCTAGTATGGGACTCCTCAGCAGTGCGTATCCACGATCCCGCTCGCGGGATTCGAACCCAGGGCCTTCAGTTTCGCGCGCGAACGTTTAACCTACTGGACCACTGAGCCGGCATCCAATGGTGTTAGTGTCTAACATCAACCAATCCACGAAATTGCGCGACCATCTTCTATTGTACTGAGGTAGATACCTGTCTCTACCCGACACGGATTAGCTAGACTGGTCACGGCTTCTCACTAGAACTCCGAGAATTCCCTCACGAAGCTAGTCACTAGTGAGCACATGTTAATTATCATTATTGGGGTTGTGGAGATTATTAAGTTTTTGATTGAGATCATGAACGAAACGGCCGTCCAGTGCTTCCAGGTTTCCAACGGTGGTTTAACATCAGTCGATTCATGATCTCAATCAAAAAATTTATTGTTTTGTTTCGTAACTATATATTGTTTTAAAGTTGCAGAGAGTTTATGAAATAGGATCATACTGTATTATTCTACGAATGACTTTATTAAAATCATGAAATGATCAGTATTAGATCACTAGTGAATACTTGAAAGCGCTAAACAACCATTTCATCTTAGGACAGAACTCTTCAGAAGTTCGCAATTACGATCTTGTACACGAGATGAATGTTGTTATTCTTCCTTAATGAAGTCTTATCTTTCTAAATTCACTTGGTAATTTTGTCTTACTTGTATCTTCCCATTGTTATTTACGACTGCAATTGATCAGTCTCTTGTTGAAATATATACATCCTGTACAGATTGCCTTGATATTATCTTAAGTCACATATTTTATAAACAGTTGACGAGTCCCATATAGGACGAAACGCTTGTCAAACTGAATTTCACTTCTAATCACTATCCAACTCTGTTTATAATGTATTATGTTTATATTTTAATTGTTTTCATCTATACTCATATTCCATAAATAAAAAGTAAAATAAATAATTTTTTTTATTTTATAAAATTATGTTGCCATGTTATTTGAAAAATCAATAAAAATCAAAGAGAGAACTTACCCATACAGTAAATGGTAATGATTGTTGTTGTTGTTGGTGGTGGTGGTGATGATGCTGATTGTGATGGTGGTGATGATGGTGATTCTCATTCAAATTTATTTTAGTTGTCAAGGTTTTAATTGAAATTGGATTGGATTGATTTAGATCTAAATTATTGGATAATTTAATTGGTAAACTATTATTATTATTATTATTATTATTATTATTATGTAATGAATTGGATAATTGATGATTATGTAATAATGTTAATTGATTTTCATTGAATTCATTAGATTTAATACATTTTGATGAAGTTTTATTCTCTGAGCTGGATATTGAATTGGAATCAATTACTGTGAAGTGTTTATCACTAGATTAATATAAGAAAAGTAATATGAATGGATACAGGAGTGTTTATTTTAAACGTTATACATGTATATATATATATATATATATATATATATATATATATATATTCATCGTCGACTGTAGAATCCAAATACAATCAGCTAATGAGTCATCAATAGGACGAAATGTACATCTTAGATTCTACTGTTACTCTAAATCAACAATGGGAAGATTCAAGTAGGAAATACTTCATCCCATTGCACAAACAAGTGGTCATCAGGACTCAGTAACTAAGTGGATAACGAGATGATGCTTGAAGCGAACAGCAGTGGGTTCAAGTCACAGAGTGAACATCAACACGTCTGAGATTCAGGTACATCGAGATGACGAGTCCTAAGTAGGATGAAACGCTAATCCTAAATTCCACTACTAGGCACTATCCATCTTTAAATTCCACCGATTGACCAACTGCAGATATCTCCCAGTACGACCCTAATCCTTCCCCCCCCCATTTCTCCAATATATCAGAACACAAACCGTTAGGTGAAAATTATTTATGGGGTCAGGAGAATAATAAGAATAAGAATGATACTTTACAAACAAATGCATAATTATACAGTTAGGACTAACGTGAATATTGACCAACAGGAAAATGACACTATTTCACGTTCAAGGATCACATTAGACTTAACAGGATAATTGTCGGGGATATTTTTCTGAATATCCCAACAAATATATACTGATTTGTAAATTTCTTATTCTAAATTAAAGTCGATCTCTCGAAGCGGGATCTTGGATATGCACTGCCATGGAGGAGTCCCATACTAGGACGAAACAGCCATCAATTGCCTCCACGTTTTCCATGGTGTTCTAGCATCAATTAACACATGAATTTAACCACAAGACCGTTCTCCTATTTTACATCATTTAATACCAATAGTCAGTTAATATTTACTTAATAATCAATTAAAATGATCTAATTTAGTTACTGGGTTATTTAGACAATTCTCATTCTATAACTAATTTGATATTAATTCTGTTACCTTTTTCATAATGTATGTCATTTATTTCAAATGTCCCCTTAGTAACAAAATGAATAAATCTTTATGAATAAAAAAAAAATGGCTGAACTATTTTCAATCTTTGTCTGACAATGATAGTTACATAGACAGATAGAAAGATAGACAGACAAATACAATGACATGGATAAACTTTATTAAGATGTAATTAAATTGACAAATTATTCTCAGCCTAAATACATTTTTGTTATTACGTAACTAGGTCCAAGATACTAAATGCAATAACCGCTTTTCTTTATATACATTTTGTTTAACTAATATAAATTAAGAGATAAAATAAAGTTCACTGGTTGAAATCATGAGTCAATTGAAGCTAGACCATCATGAAAAACCTGGAAGCACTGGACGGCCGTCTCGTCTTAATATGGGACTCCTCAACAGTGCACATCCACGATCCTGCCCCTCTCGAGATTCGAACCCAGGATCTATCAGTCTCGCTCTAGGTGCTTAACCAATCAGAACACTGAGCCGGCATCCAATGGTGTTAATGTCTAACTTCAACCAATCCACGAACTTACGCCACCGTACACCATTGTCTTTAGTCAGCTGATATCTCACAACAGACCTGGTTGAACTCCACTGGTAAAATAAAGATGAAAATACTAGACTGGGTGAAAACTCAAGACCTATTCTTTGCGTTAGTTGGTATCCGTCAGCATCAGATAACTCTATTCTTGATGAACTGATACACGTTATGAAATTTGGATATGAAAAATTTATTGTTACAATTCAATCAGTGCTAATGAATGGAGAAACATTATATTTACGTCTGCTTAATGATTAATCAATCTCAAGAAGAGAATAACCTAATTTCATGCAAATAAGTAGAACTAATAGAGGAACATGAAAGCAATAGCTGTTTGTTTAAACTGATTCATTTCGAATCAGATTGGTCACATTTGGAGTTGTATTACAAATCAGTGAGTATTGAATATGTGTTTGTTCGAGTTTAGGACACTAGAGCAATGAGCAGCTATGAATCTAATAACACAACCTGAATTTAAAGAAATTTAAATCATGCAGCGAGAAAGGTCCTTCTAAATCACAACCTGAAATTCACTGACAAACATATCTGGCTTCAAAGCCATTCAATTCCTCTACGATATTTATCATATTAATGTTAGCAACATTTTTGAGGTGTAAGACATTTAGTCGAAATGTTTCACCTAGTTTTTCGTTTGAAATTAAATCACCACTTGGACTCAAGCTATTAAAAGTATACTGAGACAAGATGATAGTTGAATGTAGTCAACAAGAAACTTTGGACCTAGGTTTCGCGGTATTTGGCACTCATCAGCAAGGTGTACATGTAATCTCGAGGGAATTGATGCTACTTGATGGGTTTTCTCCGGTATCACCAAGCTTCACAGTCAGAGACGTTACCACTGAGCTATCCGGGCCTGAACTGACCTCCTGTAGGACTGAGATGTAATTATAATTGATTGGTCACTGAGTAGTGATCAATGTCATATATTTTTGGTCCTTCTTAGTGCATATAGAATCCTATCGACCAATTTGCATTGTGGCACGCAATGTTCAGTCATCTAAACTAGTGGCCACATTGCAACTTGGTCGATGGGATTCGATCTGCATTAAAAAAGACTTGACAAACATGACCTTGATCACTGGGTGGTGATCAATCACTGGTAAACCATGATCTAGTGCAAATGTTGAAATTGACCTTCAATTTTATTAATCTAAATATGGCATTAGCGTTCATTATGCTACAAAGTTATTTTTCTATTGCCTATCTATGTAAAATGTTGTAAAAATTCATTATATTTCTGTTGAAAAACGTCTGTTCAACATTGAACTCCAGTTACAAAATATTAAAAACACTTAATGAAGTATAAATAAGGATGAATAGTGGCTAGCAGTGGAATCCAGGTTGCGCGTTTCGTCCTATTTGGGACTCGTCAGCCGGACGTACCTGCATCTCTGATTTGATGTTCACTCTGACACTCGAACAGAGTACCGTTCACTTCAAACGCCATCGTGTTATCCACTTAGTCACTATCCATCTTTGCTTATAAATCCTATGACTTCAGGCTATATCGAGGTAGTTCGCACAAGATGCACATATATCAACCATAGACTGATCAATTTCAGTCTTAAACATCAGTGGGAAGATACAAGTAAACAACACTAAGTGAACTTAATGAAGTACTTTGGAAATATGCCGTTTATGTTGCGTCATCGAATTCTTTTACGTGATTAGTTACTATCATCAAATCATTAAATGAAACTCATTTACAGATTACAATACTTTGTCCAAAGTAACAATGTTTATACGAGGGTTGTAGATATTATCCTACTACCTAAATCAATTGTGTGGAATATAAAAGTTTAATCTATTAGATGAACATTAAATACTTAGTCACCTTTCAAATAGGCAAACATCAGATTGTTCGATTGAAGATATATTGTCAAAGTACAATATCATTTTACCCGGTGATAGAGTAAGTTTCATTAGTTAAAAGGTTTCATAAGAAAAAGTAGCTAATAGTTTCATATGTCTTATGATTTATATATTGTGAAGACGACCCACGGGTGAACTCCGGGAATCTCTATGTAGCTCAAAAAGAGTCGAAGACATCTTTTGGATGAACATTTCAGAATATCGACGTGTAGCTTACCTATTGGATAGATGCTAAAACTCACTGTATGCGAATTAGATGATCATAATGATAATTTTACTTTTACTAAAAACTATAAACCCCTAAGAATTCGGTGCCATATTTGACACTGTTTAGAATAAAATTCCATTTCACATGTCTTCTGTCTTCTCATTTGCAACTTGAAGGGTTCTAGTGTTCAAGCGCTCGTGTTATACGCTTCATATTAAGAATCTAAGCACTCAGTCAGTCAGTCAGTCAGTCAGCTGTAACATGGGACCAGGCATATATATGCATCGGTCCAAGTTGCCATACCGCATTAGCACAACAAGATGAACACCGGATTCATAGAAGTAGTTAATTCGATGGTGGTACTATATAAAAGAAAGATTGTGTATAAGGAGATAGTACAGAAAGAAAGAATTAGTTCGTAGAAAGAAAGATGTGAAGTGATTTTAATCTCATAGTTTAAGGGAAGACAGAGAGTGTATACACATACACCGTTGTGATCGGTTCTAAGCCATGTCACACAGAGTCTTCAACCATTGGTTATGATAGTCATTGGGACCCCAACCAAGTAGTCTGCATCTAACAACATGGTTTAGACCAAAAGTTAGTGACTTCAAGCACCGATGCCACGTTTTGGTTTGGCCGCCACTAACTTTCTTCCAGTTATCCCTAACACCGGTTAGCATTGCGCGTCGTGGTAAACGGTGTTCAGGCATACGCAACACATGGCTCAACCATCTCAGTCGATGATGATTCATAACCTTATCGGCTGATTTACTATCATCGTTCACTAATACCCTACGTCTAACCTCACTATTACTTACCCGGTGATCCCAGCAGATACCACCGATCGCTTACGAGTATCTTCTACTCTTAATGGCCATGTTTCATAGATTAGCTTAGAGAAGAATCTAAGCACTAGATATAACAACTGGCGACGGGGATGGTATTCGAATTTGCTAAGGGAAACCTCAATGGATTAGTAATCCATTGCTTTAACCACTCGCTCTAGGTATAACACTATTTAAAAACTAGGAATACCTGACAAATATTTGATTCTATTTAATGAACAGTCAGATGTGTTCAATCATGACACCAATAAAGATCAAATTACAGATTTTAACTTTCTATTAGAGATATGAAATTTTAATTATTATTTAGATACAAGATGTTATTTATTTATTTATTTAAGAGTTTTTGATTAAGATAATAGATAGATTGATGTCAGACAACACCATTGAAAACCTGGAAGCATTGGACGGTCATTCCGTTCTATTGTGGGACTCTTCAGCAGTACGCATCTACTAGATTTGTGAGTGAATTCTCGGAGTCCTTCTGAGAAGGCATGAAGTTGTCTCGAGATTAAGAGACTATGCGTGAGACCGAAGGTCGATTCATGATCTAAATCAAAAACTTAATAATCTCTACAACTCCATACTGAAGATTAAAGTAACTTGACAATTTAAATGGTAGTTATCTGTAGAAAACCTTAAATCTAGATTTCCTGCTACATAACAATCCTTAATAAGGTTTATATATAAACCTGGATGAATTAATACTTCATGTTAGATTCATCTCCTGTGAAACTGTTTGACATGGGTTTGGATCATTCATGAAGAACAAACTTTCAAGATAATGGACTTTAAGTGTCAACTATCATGACAATTACACGATTTCTTCCAACTACTTAACTTTAAAAAAAATGAATTGCAATGTTGAACCACTTAAGCCAATGGTCACACTCGGAGTTGAAAGACATGAAACCAGTTAGTAATGAGTGGTTAATTAGTATGAGTGTTCAGTTCCTGAAATTTAAGAAAACTTGTATCCCCAATTCTTTGTACAGTTCAATTTATCCAGTTCCATCAAAAACAGTTCAAGTTTACAGTTAAAACTAACCTTAGATGGTGAATTGAAAACTAGACAGAAATGTCAACTTTTTCTGCTCAGTCAAATGAATGACGTTACTCGGATTCTGTATATGCATTTCGGAGAGGCAGCATACGTCGATGGCGCGAGATCCTAAAGTTTTAGCTAGGAAAGCCTGTTGTCATATTTGACACAGTGTCTGGACGTTCAAAGCTCCTACATGTAGTTTAGACTGTGGTTACAGAAGATCGGGAATAACATTTCGCGTACTCGAATCGTTTGCATTAGCGGCGCAAGGTGATAAAGGATTGTGGAAAGGGTTAGTTGTGGAGATAAGAGAGTTATTAGGAAGTGTAGGAAAGATTTGATTGTGACCAACCTGGTCTCGTGTGTTGGTACGGGTATGACAGCTGATGTCACTTCCCGGCTCCCTACACCAGTGTAAGGATTTTTTTAAGAAACCTGAAAAGGAAGTTGGATTGGTGTTTGTTTTAATGGCCTGGGATCGTGATCGTAGAGCCCAAGGGACAACTGCTTGAGGCCGGTCACGCACGGCCTTTTGGTGGAAAGTTTTTAACATGTTATCTCTGTTCTTCAAAAGGCATTACCTCCGGAGATGGAAATCCATGAGGTAAGGTGAGATGTGACGTTTTCAGAGTCTACCTTTCCTAAATCTTTCCTTCCTTGTGAGAAGGCAGCATCGCTGCAGATGCTGGTTGTCCGAGGGAAACACCTTACTGTTCTCACACCCCTCTACAGTCAGCAGTATGACTTTACCATCGGACCTTGATTTGCTGTTTTTAGTCTTACCGTTCTTCAATCGACCTGCCTGGCATGGTAGAACATAAATGAACATATGTTCCAGCCAATATAGCTCGGTTGGATCATTACAATAGTCAAGCTCGACCACCACGACAAGGTAGCATCTACGGTATCCAAGTTTCTTTTAATCCGATAAATGATTTAATGTACCACCTTATACTCATTACCTTTTATATCAATTACCTGAAGTTTTAATGCTTCTTGTAATCGGTGACACCTTATAAAACTAAGCTAAACATTATCAATTATTCAAACTCATTTAGATGGATAGCCTACTAAGATCATTCATTTTGTAGTTTATATTACAGATAAGATAACCAAGACGAATTATACGTATACTTCATCCTAGTATGATACTTTACCAGTGTTTATCCACTATTTAGTGTAGAATAAACCTCAGAAATTTTGATCCTCTTAACTCCAACATAACTTCAGATCATTAAAACCATTGAATATCAATTCAATGAATACTTGATGGGGAGACTAAACAATAGTTCAGCTTTAATTGTTTAGATCAAGTCAAATCATATATCCTACCATAATGACAATACGAATTACTATCATTTCATTGATTATTTATATTTACAATCAATAATCAATAGATAAACATAATTATCTAATAAAAACTTTATATGATTAATCCGTTCATTATTGATTTAAGATTTTACATTCAATTAATGTTACTTTAATTAAAAACTTAAATATCCATATTAATTATAGAAGAATTTGGCATCCACATTTATTGATTTATTCGATATAACCGGGTCTATTGTGTGATAGTAACTCACTGAAGACAATGATAGACGATGGAAGAAAAATTCCATGAATTGGTTGAAGTTAGACATTGACACTGTTGAAAGCTGGCTGGTTCAATGGTCTACGGCCTAAGTGTTCGTTGGCGAGAACGATAAGGCCTGAGTTCGAATCTCGCGAGTGGGATAGTACATAATGAACTGGAATTAGTTGAACAGCCACATAAAAACTAGGCATTTGTTTTATATCAACATTTAGTAGTTATAATGTTACAACTTGTAGGAATCTCAGTAATTTTCGATACTGATGATTCATTAACGGACGAGAACCGGTGCTTTCAACGTGGTATGAATAGCTCGGAACCAATTAGGCGATTTGGACTTCGCAGATGACCTAGCCCTCCTATCGCATACACACGAACAAATGCAGATAAAGACAGCCAGTGTAGCATCAGTCTCTGCATCAGTAGGCCTCAACATACACAAGGGAAAAAGCAAGGTCCTCAAATACAACACGAAGAACAGCAATCCAATCACTCTTGATGGCAAAACTCTGGAATATGTAGAATCCTTCACGTAACTGAGAAGCATCATCGATGAAAAAGGTGGATCAGATGAAGACGTAAAGAGGAGAATAGGTAAAACAAGGGCCACATTTCTACAATTGAAGAATATATGGCACTGAAAACAACTGTCTTTCAACAAATATCAAAGTAACAATCTTTAATACGAACGTCAAAGCAGTTCTACTGTACGTAGCTGAAACTTGGAGAACTACTACAACCACCATCAAGAAGGTACAAGTATTTATCAATAGCTGCCTATACAAGATACTCAACATCGATTGGCCGGATACCATCAGCATCAGCCTTCTGTGGGAGAGAATAAACCAACTTCTAGCAGAAGAGGAAATTAGGAAAAGACGGTAGAACTGGATAGGACATACATTGAGGAAATCATCAAACTGCACCATGAAACAAGCGCTAACTTGGAATCCTGAAGGGAAGTGGAAAAGAGGAAGGCCAACGAACGCATTACGTCGGGAAATAGAAGCGGATATGAAAAGGATGAGTAGTAACTGGAGAGAGCTTGAAAGGATTGCCCAGGACAGGGTTGGATGGAGAATGCTGGCAAGCAGCCTATGCTCCTTCACAAGGAGTAACAGGCGTAAGTAATTAATCATTCATTATCAATTGCCAACGACGAAACTACATCTCACCCTAGAAATTATTTAGTTCGATCATTGTCTCAAGAATTTATGGTAAAAATGATTAATAATACGCAGATAATTATGAATATAAGATGTTTGTGAAAGCTTAGATTATCAAAATGCTGAATGTAGTAGTAAGAGTGATGGTAGTAGTAGTAGTAGTAGTAGTAGTAGTAGTAGTAGTAGTAGTCGCAGTAGTAGTAGTAGTAGTAGTAGTAGTACTAAATCAATATACTTAATTTATACTGTAAACTAGACAAATTTAGTGTCACTTCATAATGTTGACAAGGTAGATAAATGTGTAAACTAGGTGACCTGTTTGAATATCTGGCCTATTATGAAACATTTACGACGTTTCATTGTACAAGTTAGAAACAAGCTCAATCAGAGATATCTTGATTGATGGCAATATTCATTGAAAAGAATAAACCTTATTATTTAGAAGTCGATTGATTAAACTGTCAGCATCTAACTGGCATTCAGTCAATATGTTATCGTCCGGATGGATCAAGAAATAAAAAACAAGGAATTTGTTATGCTGATGTCTTATATTAAATAAAGTTAATAATAATAATAATAATCACTAGGATCATAAATCTACTTGTTCTGTACGTTTGAAGAGTTAACTAATTGTATTTGTGTAGATCAGTTACTTCGTTTCATGGAACAAAAAACAAGGAAGTATTTTCAAAGTACTCGAAAAACATACCAAAAATTTATTGAAACATCATCTAGATAGGCTTTGATCAATGATAAATGATCATCTTACATCTTACAGCTTCTGTCTAATCAATTATAAAAAGGCATTTGTCAAAACATTGTTTCATAGAACAGAAAGAATATGTACTGCCGATACAATAGAAGAAGAAGTTATGAATATTAAAAAGTGTTTAAGGAATAACGGATACCCGCTGAAATTTATTGAGAAATACGGAAAACGTGAAGATAAAATACCAAAAGAAACTACTGTAAATAAAAAACCTGTTTTAATTGAACTCAGATTCAAAGGTGATAATGTCACAGGGTCAATCAATAAGAGACTAAACACTGCATTGACAAAAACATATCCAGCAGCTAAATTGATTGTCCTGTCCAAAACAACATGTTCTTTGACACAATCAAAGGTCGACAGATATCCCTTTCATGTTACCACCAACTGTGTATACAAATTTACATGTATCTGCCAAAGCAGTTGCATTGGTAGAACAGAAAGGAGAGCCTACATCCGATTTAAAGAACATATTCCAAAGGGTTTGAGATCAAACGGACCAAAAACATTCAGCAGTGCTATCGCAAGACATCTCCTTGACACAGGACACGAAATCGATATACTGAAGTTCTTCAAGGTGATCAACAAACAATCAAATTCCAACCTTTTAAAATTTGCCGAAGCGATAGCAATCAAACGTTTAAAACCAGATCTTTGTATACAAAAAGAAACAATAATAAATCTTTCTTTGTCCTGGTAACATTAACCCCTCTTTTATTTATTACATCATTCCAACTCTTTCTGATTATTATAATTACATCATTCATAACTGACCAATTTCAATTCATATCTCTTTTTATTACCATTAATCTATTTTCAGTGTTACTTCATTACATAATCAACTAATGTGTTTTAATTCCATGAGTTCTAATCACTATTTCTATATGTTATGAAACCTTCCCTCCCAAACTCTATATATTCGAAACAAATTTTATAACCTCATTATCTCTAACAGAATCTTTGCTACATCATGTTCATCCTTCATCATCCTCTTACGTCTAAGTATGTCAATTTCTCTAATAACGTTGAATTTCAAATATTTTTAGGTTGTAAGCAGCTGATGAGAATCTAACGAAATAAAAAATGAATCGATTTATTATTCTTTTGCACCAATCTTTGTTCTTGCTCTCTTTAAAATAATAGAAGGGAACTATGTGTATGAAATCTTACATTCAGTTAACGTTTGAAATAAACTTTTCATCATCACATTATTCGATTATGTTGTGATTAAGGTTAGTTACAAATGATTGATTGATTTTTTTGTTTTGTTTTGTTTTGTTTTTTTCTATCTATCTATCTATCTATCTGATTAAGCCTCAATGATTATTTTAAATGTTTAATGAGCTATTAGAGACTACTTAATAAAGCGATAGACTGTTAGTTTAAACATGTCGTTTAATGTTCTATAACTAAATGAAACGGATATTGATTTTTCAATAGAGTTTCATATGACAAGAACTTGCTTTCATTCTAATTATGGTAATATAAATATCCAATTTTAGAATTGTATTTGTCTGTATTAGTAATTGCTTTGCATTGCTTTGCACAACTTGTCGATACTCGTCACATTCTGAATACTTACTTACTTACTTACTTACTTACGGCTGTTACTCCTCGTGAAGGAGCATAGGCCGCTCACCAGCATTCTCAATCCATTCTCCATTCTGAATACCAACTAATCAATCAAATTTCTTGACTATTTTAGTTACCGAATAGATCATTTATGGAATTCGATGAGAAAACACTAACAGTAATATGGATTCATTAAGTGAATGCATCAACATTGAATGTAGATATAGTTTGATCAATTAAAGAAGAATATCAACAAAAGGAAATGTAAATCTTTTGTAAATAACATAATTGTTTGTATGTGATTGTGAAGATTGTTACGTTTCTTTTTTATTGAAATCATGAATTCATTGATGTTAGACATCACTATTGAAAACCTAGAACCATTGGATAGTCGTTTCGTCCTAGTTTGGGACTCTTTAGCAGTGCATCACCATGATGTTACCTATTGAATAGATCGATATCTATTATAACTCAATTATCAAATAACTAACGACTTTCAGTATTACTATGAACATTAACAATGAGAAATAGGCAAATGTAGATGATGAATTTTAAAGAGGATAAAACACTCGTTTTAAATTTCATTATCGTTATTATTGACTTTATTGAGTAATAAAATAATTTAATAGTTAAGTTAATTAGTCAATGAAAACTAGATTACAATGAAAAACATGGAAGCACTGGATGGTCGTTTTGTTCTAGTATAGGACTTCTTAGCAGTACATCACCACGATCCCGATCGTGGGATTCGAATCCAGGACTTGTGAATTCAACTATTAAATTACTATAATATGTACAAAACCCCTTTCTGATAATCAATTATTTTTTATGGACTATTATTCAATACCAAAACTTTACAATTCACTTAACCGAAGAATATAGATTTTAAAGTGAGATCTCTATTGATAGTAACCAAAAAAATAAGGATTTTACTCTGTCTGTCTGTTTATCTATCTATCTATCTATCTATCTATCTATCTATCTATCTATCTATCTATCTATCTATCTATCTATCTATCTATCTATCTATCTATCTATCTATCTATCTATCTATCTATCTATCTATCTATCTATCTATCTATCTATCTATCTATCTATCTATCTATCTATCTATCTATCTATCTATCTATCTATCTATCTATCTATCTATCTATCTATCTATCTATCTATCTATCTATCTATCTATCTATCTATCTATCTATCTATCTATCTATCTATCTATCTATCTATCTATCTATCTATCTATCTATCTATCTATCTATCTATCTATCTATCTATCTATCTATCTATCTATCTATCTATCTATCTATCTATCTATCTACACATCTATCTATCTATCTATCTATCTATCTATCTATCTATCTATCTATCTATCTATCTTTTTGTGACTTTTATATTGAAGAAAATATACACCGATTGAGATAAACACTATTTGTAATATTTATGAACCAGATAGTGAAATTCTAAATACCTCTAACCATCTAACATTATCAGAACAAATGATCTATACTACTTATTAGTTGCGGAATTCTTAATTACTACATTAATTTTAAAATTTGACGAATAAATCTATTTTCAAAACGTATTAGTTTGACCACAAATATCCTGAACAGCCAAGAGTGGGGAGAATCAGCTCTCCCTCCTGAAATGCTTTCACATGACCAGGTGTATACAGCCACTGTTAGAGACGCCCTATTCACTGATTTCTCGCACTTCAGATATTGTTAACGAAAAGTGAATATCCGGCGCTTTAACTAAGTTGGTGAAAACGTACGGTTCATGTAAAGAAATTCAAAAATCATGATTCCAAATCAATGATTCATATGGTCTCCAGTATCCTAAACGGACAATTGGTGTCTGTATGAACGTATTGTTTGTCACCGACTGCATCTCGTAACCCTACCTTGTAGATTAGACCTGTAGGTCAAAGGCTTCAGGTTTCGTCCTCTAAGAAAACCACCTGATTCGGTTTAGGTACCCAGTCAGTATCACAGCCCCCCCCACACACACACAAATCGAGTGACTTATTTGGCACATATATATCCAGAGACCCCCTAATACCAATCTATATATATATGTTCAAATAAATAAAATAATTACTCATTTTATCTTAACCATAATTCCATTATAATAATCAATAATATTTATCATGAACAAAGGGAATCAATCAATGAGTTACCATTGGAAACTTACCTTAATTGATCTTCTCTACAATGACATAATAATTTATGATTGCGTAATACATTTTTTGAATTTTTTTTTATTAAACTGAATTTTTCATTTTTATCAATTTCATTCAATTTATTTAATGATAATTTATAATGATGATGATGATGATGAGGAGGAGGAGGAGAAGGAGGAGAATGAGGAGGAGGATGAGGATTTGTTTTAAATTTTATACAAAACATGAAAACAATTAAATGAATTATTATAGAACTTATAATTAATTCAATATTCAATAATTTCAATGGTTCAATATTCAGTAAATTCAATAATTCAATATTCAATGATGTCAAAGGTTCAATGTTCGATGATTCAATAATCAATGAGTTCAATGGTTCAATATTCAATGTTTTCAACTGTTCAATACTTAATGCGTTCAAAGGTTCAATGTTCGATGAGTTCAACGATTCAATATTTAATGTGTTCAAGGATTCAATATTAAATGTGTTCCAGGATTCAATATTCAATGATTCAATGTTCAATGGGTTCGATGATTCAATATTCAATGAGTTCGATGATTCAATATTCAATAATTTCAATGGTTCAATGTTTTGAAGTTTCTCAAAAATCATTACAACACTATTCCATTCAATTTCTTTTATTTTTAATTCACATTAATTAATTTTTCCTTTACAGAATGTTTTTTTTTTTGGTTTGTAAGTGAATTAAATTTGATATATGATTATTATTATTATTATTATGTTTTACTTTTTTTTCTTTTCTTTTTCTTTCTTTTCTTTTTTTTTTAATCGTTATAGACAGTAACTAAGCAGCAACAGAGAAAAACAAACAAAATAAAACTAGTCCATTGTCCAATAAACTTTGAAACTGAGATAAAATTTACTTTTTTTTCTAGAAAAAAAAATGTAAAAACATAATTCACCGGTCTTGTATATCTATATATATAGACGTGTGTTTTTTATTTTTTCATAAAAGGGGAAAACCTTCCCTCTTGTTTTTTTCACTATTCTTTCATATAGATTAACTCTATTGTAAGTTGTATGAATAATCCAGACTGTGTTTGTTCTTCTTTTTTCTTTTTTATGTCTCAATAGGTTAACAACAATCTTCCTTTATGTAATGAGAATCAGTTTGATGGAAAACATACAACACTGTACTACTGCTACTACTACCACTACTACCAGTACCACTACTACTACTAATGATAAGGATAATCGTAATCAAGACAGTAATTTATAAACTTAACTATTTATAAAAATAAAATTGTCACACTCAAGGTCATTGATACACACATTGACCAATCATAATGCATGATCAAGGATAAATAGAAAAATAAAATGGTTACAATTGAACAATGATTAAATATTAAATGTATATAAATAAATGTAATTAACTAATTAATATTAGTCTAGGATGGAAGAGGGGGAGCAGGGAAGAGAAATGTATCCATCGGAGAGATGGATAGTGGGTAGCAAGGGAATCCAGTTTGAAGCGCGTTTCGTCCTATTTGGGACTCGTCAACTGGATGTACCTGCATCTCAGAGTTGATGTTCACTGTGGGACTCGAACCCAGTACCGTCCGCTTCAAACGCCATCGCGTTATCCACTTACCTACTGAGTCCTGATAGCCACTTGCTTGTGCAATCGGGTGAAGTTCAATTCACTTGATATTGTTTTACTTGAATCTTCCCATTGATGTTTAGCACTGCAATTGATCAGTGTCTCATATTGGCATATATGTGCATACTGTGCGTATTGCCTCGATATTGCCTTAACTTACAAGCATTATAAGCAAAGATGGATAGTGGCAAGCAATGGAATCCAGGACTCGCGTTTCATCCTATTTGGGACTCATCAGCTAGGAAGATTCAAATAAAACAATACAAAGTGAAGTATCCATAGCAGTTTATTTCACGATTTAAGGTATATATATCTATATCTATACGTATATGTTCATTTAGTGTTGTTTTACTTGAATCGTCCCATTGTTATTTAGAACTACAATTGAATGGTCTCTTGTTGTCATACGTGCATCCTGTGCAGATTGCCTCAATATAGTCTTAAGTCACAAGCTTTTTTAAATAAAGATGGAAATTTTCTAGCAATAGGCTATCAGGACTCATTAGCTAAGTAGATAACGCGATAGCGTTTAAAGCAAACGATACTGGGTTCGAGTCCCGAAACAATCATCAAATCTGAGATGCATGTACATCCAGCTGACGGGTCTCAAATAGAATGCGTCCTGGATTCCACTGTTAACCACTATTCATCTTTGCTTATACGTATATATCTATATATAAATCATCAATAACCATATTAATAGTAATAATGGAATAAAGGAAAAGATCAATGTAAAAGATGTTGTTGTTGGTGTTGTTATGTGAAATGATGAGAATATAAACTCTATAAAAACAATTAGATTAATACATCATTAAGATTAATTGACCCCTATTTAATTAGAGACTGATTCATTTACAAAGTATCAACCATGAATGAATCAATGTTAGACAATGAATGCAAAATAAAAACTTGAAAGCACTGAATACTTCATTTCTAAATCACTAAGCTGACATCCAATAGTTTTAATGGACATTAATGAATGTAACAGTCGTTTAGTGTTTCCACATTTTCAATAGTGTACTGGACGACAACATCAAGTGAAGACAACTCAAATGTATTTGAACATTTGAATTGCACAATCTTTTAGTAAAATCTGACAATCATACAGCAAATAATTCATGTACAGAATGTCTCATACTTGATTGTTCCTTCACTTCCACACCGATCAATCTTTATTCTCATTCACTTTTGTTTGATCTTTTACCTCCAGATATTTCACTTTCGATTTGATAATAGATACCACTTATATCTATTGAAATCAGTAATACACAACATAAAAACTACTGATAGTTTGTAACGTAAAAATTTGATTTTTCCAACTAGATCATAAATAGTATTTCTTACTGTTGGGGACGGTAGATCCCCCCAAAATAAATTCACATTTTGTAATTTTCTTTTATCGATTAATTTATCGATTTACTTAATGTTTATATATTCGAATGGTAGTCTATTGACGAATTTATTCATGAATGTTCAAAAGAACTTATATGACGATATTGATTATCACAATTGATTGATCACTGGGAGGGGATCAATGTCATGAGTGTCTAGTCCTTACTATTAGTGCAGATCGAATTCTGTTGACCATGCTGCAATGTGGCCACTAGTCTAGATGACTCGACACTGCCGGCACTATTGTGAGATTAGATGGTGGTTGGAGGTAGTCGACAGGAAACCGTGAACCCGCGTTTCATACTACTTGGCACTCGTCAGGAAAGTGTACCTGTAATCTTTGAGGGAACTGGTACTCCCTGGCGGAGGCGGTCGAAAGAATTCGATCTACACTAATAATAAGGACTAGACACGCATGACATTGATCACCACCCAGTGATCAATCAATTGTGATTACATCTCAGTCCTACAGGAGGTCGGTCGCGGGCTGGATAGCTCAGTGGTAACTTCTGTGACTGTGAAGCTGGGTGACACGAGACCGAATCCGCCGGGGATCACCAGTTCCCTCAAAGGTTACAGGTACACCTTGCTGATGAGTGCCAAGTAGCACGAAACCCGGGTCCAGGGTTTCCTGTCGACTACCTGTAACCACCATGTAATATCGATTATATGTATTTTTATAAATACGCTTTAAATTGTTTCTTTTCGTTGAAAATCGCACGTTTTCTGGTTGTTTGCAGAATATAATTCCCATTCTAAGCTTGAACTTCTCCCTCTAGATAGCTAGGGCTGAGACGCATCAGAATATCTAGCTTAGTGGTCTTTGGTCACCGAATCTTGTTCTTGTTCACAAATGGTAGCACATACATTGTGTTCAATTACTAATAATCATTATCATTAATGGTTTCTATGTTTATGAAGATAAAAAAAAAAAAGAAAAAAAAAGCAAAGTATGTAACATAAATATCATGTTAGCTTAAATGGTTCCTCCCCTCCTTTCTCGTTGTCATTGAATAAATGTCAATGAAATTCAAGTAAAACATGAATATGATTTTACTGGAAAAATATAAAAAAAAGAGAAAAAAAATAAAAGAAAATCACATTGGTTAAAATAAAAGTTGATGCTTTAAATTTCTCGGTGTGTGTGTGTGTGTTTTTCTCTCGCTTTCTTTCTTCTTTTTTTTTATTATTTTGACACAAGGATAGCAGTTGTTTTCAAATTATAGTGAGACTAATAAGTGAAGAGTAGGTGATCTTCAGAATGTCCACCTACATACTACAGTTCAATAAGGGTTATATATCTGTGTGATGAATAAAAATTATGATTTGTAGTTGATACTTAAGGTTACTTACTTATGCCTGTTATATACAATGGAGTATAAGCTGGCAACCAGTATTCTACAATCCATTCTATCCTCGGTCTTCCTATCCAGTTCTATCTGCTTCTTGTTCATTCTTCTCAGGTTTATCTCCATTCCTCAGAGTAATGTATTCTTTGGTCTTCCTCTCCTCCTTCGACCTTGAGGATTCCATGTGAGGGCTTGGATTGTAAAGTAGTTGAGTGCTTTCCTTAATGTGTGTCCTATCCACTTCTAGAGCTTCTTCCTGATTTCCTCCTCCACTGGAATCTGATTTGCTATCTCCCACAGTAGGTTGTTGGTAATAGTGTCCGACCCACGGATCCGAAGTATTTTGCATAGACAACTTTTGATAAACACCTGTATCTTCTGGATGATGGCTTTAGTGGTTCTCCAAGTTTCAGCTCCATACAGTAGAACTGTCTTCACATTTGTATTTAGAATTCTGCCTTTGGTGTTGGTTGACAAACAGTTGTTTTGAATTCCAGATGTTCTTCAGTTATAAGAATGTGGCTCTTGCTTTACCGATCCACACTTTCATATTTCAATCAGATCCTTTTTCTTTATCAATGATTTTGCTTACGTACATAAAAAATTTCACATCTTCTAGAGCATCTCTATCAAGTGTACTTGTGTTGGTGTTTTCCGTGTTTTATTTAAGGATCTTTCTTTATCTTTTTTGTGTATTGAGGCATAACTTTTACTCTCAAGTACAATTAATTTTATAACCAGTACAGTTACTTAAACAGATTGATTTCATTAGCAAATTATAGTTAGATCACAATGGAAAACCTAGAAGCATTGGATTTTTGTTTCGTCCTAGTATGAGACTCTTCATCAGTGCACATCTACGACTTCGTTTGCAGGACTCCAATCCAGAACCTTCTGTCTGTCACACGAACGCTTAACCTCTAGACCAATGAGCTGGCATACAATGGTATTAATGTCTAACTTCAACCGATCCTCGAATAATTATTAATGTCCATATGTAATTCCAGAAACTTGGTGAACTGCTAAAATCACCATCAAAATGTAAAGGTCTTTATAAACACTTGTTTATATAAGATACTTAATATCCGCTGACTGAATAGCATGAGCAACAGCCTACTATGAGAGATAATAAACCAGCTTCAAACTGAAGAGTAAATTAAGAAAAGATGTTGGAAGTGGATAGGGAATACATTTAGGAAACTATCAAATTGCATCATGAGGCAAACCCTAACTTGGAATTGTGAAAGGAAACGAATAAGTGGAAGGCTAAGGAACACATTGCGTTGGGAATTAGGAGCAGAAATGAAAAGAATGAAGAACTAGAAAAGATTACCCAGGACAGGATTTTATGAAGAATGCTGATGAATGGCCTATGCTGTAGTGTACTATACTGATGTTAGATTAATAACTCAGCTAAACATTTTCTGAATTTTTGTTTAACTTTTCATTGTAAAGCGTTTACTTTCAATCATGTAAATCATGTGACATTCGATTACATAATGTTAACAAGTACATGTTACTCATTTGTATGTTTTACAACTCACTTTCAGATTGTCATTCATTTAATCTGTCAGTTACTATGTAGGACCAAGCACATATATATATGCATTAGTCCAAGTTACCATACCTCATTAGCACAGCAACATGAACACTGGATTCATAGAAGCAGTTAATTCAATGGTGGTAATCTATAAAAGAATGATTTTATTTAAGGATGTAGTACAGAAAGAAAGATTTTAATCTCATAGTTTATAGGAAGACAAAGAGTGCATATAACACCTATGTCATTGTGATCAATTCTGAGCCATATCAGCAAGAGTCTCCAACCATTGGTTACGATAGTCGCAAAGACCCAATTCAATTAGTCTTCATCTACCAACATGGCTCAAACTACAAGCTAGTGACTTTAAGCACTAATGTTATTCAGATTGTAGTTTATTTGAATTAGTCATATTTAAACTAAATGAGTAACAGTTTTACAGGGGTGACTCTCTCTAAACAAGCAGATCCCTTAACCATATTTGTTCTTAATTAGTTTTTAGCTTAAATCTCATTGAATCCATCTAATGTATTCAGTTTTTCAAATAGCATATTACCATTCATATTAGGACAATGTTACTATATTTTAAGATGTGTGAAATAACTTCTCTTTCTTAAAACTTATCCCACTTCACTTATTTTCATCGTAGAACAAACAAACATTGATGTAGTGAACAACAGCACACAAACAAGGACAACCTGATGGATTTCAGCATACATATTATAGAACATCTTTGAAAAATCTCAGAACCATATTGTTATATCCTGGTGAGAATAGTCAATAGTAACTTTTGGGATCTATTTCTGGACTAATACTATACATACATTCTTATTGTATAATTGTTAAGTAACTAAACTATTCATATTCTTGTTCTTCTTATTGTAAGATTTATTTTGACCCATAGACTATTATTATACGATTTACTGTTCTTGAGTTATGCTCAGTCTATTAATTACAGTCTTCCACATCCACAGACACTTTTGGGTAGATCTTGTACAAATGTTGTTTCCTATTTTATGGTATGATAATGTTTGTTTGGTTTGTATATAAACTCAGTATGTTTGAAGTATATGATTCGTATCACAAAGGCTGAGATTGGTGTTCTGGACTCAATCGGCAAGAAGAAGAATTGATAGAAAATCTAGACTGCTCGTACGGGTTTATGCATCATTGATCCGGTCGATAAATCACTGTTCTCTAATTGGCAATATCATTACGTTATACATAAAGGGGGACACAAAGCATAAGTTATAACACATACACTTCATTTGCAAAATGTCAATCAATCGTCTCAAATTTCATTGTGCCTTCGTTTCCATACCAATTATTCTTTCTTCTCATTCCCTTTTCTTTGATCTTCTTAACCTTCTGCCATCAAGTATTTCACTTTCGATTGATGATGATGATATATACTACTCATATCGATTGATATCAGTAGTACATACCACAACATATTCAACATATCATTATGGTATATTTATTGATCTTATAATTACAAAGCAAATATCTTATCATTGAGGTAAACACATTTTCAGATAGATGACAGTAATTTTTAAGCTTTTTCTTTAGAAAAAATAAACCACCCATATAAACAAAATGATGAATAACATTTCCTCTTTTTATCTTCTATGTATAGTTCCGATTGAAATAGAAGAAGACCGCACAGAAACAATAAAAGAAAGACTTGAACATTGAATTGATTCATTTAAACAAATTAATTAGCGGTTTCTTTTATTCAAATAGTGAATTAATTTAAATAAATCACTTGATTGTTTGTTTACATTTAGCGGTTAATACTTTAAATAGATAATAAACTTTTGTTTAAAAAAAAGTTTTAATTTAGTGAAAAGTTTTGTTACTAGCACATTTCAAAATCTTATTATTATCAGAAGAAGAAGAAGAAGAAGAAGGAGAGATATTGTTGAAAATGTTGAATATGTAGTCTATAGATTACTTACTTACTTACTTACTTAAGCCTGTTACTCTTCACGAAGGAGCATAGGCCGCTCACCAGCATTCTTCATCGAACCCTATCCTGGGCAATCCTTTCCAGCTCTCTCCAGTTCTTATTCATCTCTTTCATATTCGCTTCTATTTCCCGACGTAATGTGTTCTTTCGCCTTCCGCTTCTCCGCTTCCTTTCAGTATTCCAAGTTTGGGTTTGCCTCGTAATGCAGTTTGATGATTTCCTCAATGTATGTCCTATCCATTTCTATCGTCTTTTCCTAATTTCCTCTTCAGCTGGAAGCTGATTTTTTCTCTCTCACAAAAGGCTGTTGCTGATGGTGAAAGACGAGTCTATAGATATTTCGTTAGACTGGACTATAACAGCTATTCTACAATCAATTTCGATTATGGTTAACTTTTGGTTCAACCCTTTTGATTAACTTATTGAACAGACAATGTTATTTGCATAGTAACAATTGGTAAACGTCTCTATACCGTTGTGATCACTAGATTACATGACAGACTCTAGCTAAAATGTTGATCATTTAAATATTGCTCGATGTGTCATTCTCTTCCTCGTGTATCTGTGTACGCGAATTTTATTATTAGAGTTTGGTTTGCCTAGCTTCACCTTGATTTAATTTGACTATAAAAATTTGCCTCTGTATTTGCTCACACACACACACACACATATTCGCCGCTCTGCTTCGAATTCGATAGATGTACTTGTAGCTTTATGATTTACACTATCCGCTAATAAACTGTAGTTGCCGCTTCTGATTGCGTTCTGATTTCAAATATCGTTGGAACTTATGTAATAACGGTTACAAAGGTGATTGATTAACAAAGCTATGCCATTAAAAGACTAATATGTGGATATATTTCCCCTAGAGTATTCAGAAAGTATTATCTTGAAGGAATTGATAGAATCATTATGTAATAATCATATATGATATTCTAACGATACTTTCTTCATAAATGGTAGTAAAGACAATGAATAAGCATCTTAGATACTTAACCAAATATTAACACATAAGTACAAAATAAAACAAAGAAAAGATTAAAACAAATGTAGACTGTTCAATTTTATAGATTTGATGATATGATGGAATAAAAAGACAAAAATGAGATTGATTTACTCACTATGATTTCCATTCACCATTAGAACCACTTCAACGGGAGTCTTACTCACTGCATTCTCTCAAACAGGATGTTGTTTATAAATTTGAGGGGAAAAAAAGCGAATATTCGGCCTTTTAACTAGATTGATGGATATGGAGAATTCAACTAAGAGAGTTGGAAAACCTTGATTCCAAACCAATAGTGCACATCGGCTCCAGGATCTTCATTCAGCAAATAGCCTATGAACCAATTATTGGTCCACCAGCTACCATGTGACTGTGTCATTTTACGTTGCTATACTTGCATATGGATCAGACCTATAGATCGAAAGGTCTAGGTGTGGCTCCCCTAAGAAAGCCACCTGCTTCAGTCTGGGTACCAGAAGAGTATCACGGCCCATACACAAATCAAGTGATTTATTTGGTGAATATCTATTAGGTGTCTCGTTTTACCAAGGTTTGAACGAAAACAGTTATTCTGTAAGTTTCACTCATTTATACTTTACGTTTAAGAATAAGATGTTAGAGATAGTCACTGTAGTTAGAAAGAGTATGTTCGTCAAAATTTCTATTGATTAGGAATAAAATCAACTTTCATAACTATCATTGTCTAAGCGCTTTTATCAAATTGTCTTTCTTTGTTGCTTATTTAACAATGTAATAAGATAAAAGTAACCTATTCAAAGAGTAGAACTTTTCAAATTACCTCCAGTATCATACATCATCTTACTTGTATTTACAAATGTATATACATTGATAAAATGGCAAAAGTTCTTTCTGAGAATCCCTTAACGCATATCAAAAATTATGATCAATAAATAGTCTGAAAAATATGATATTATCAGGTGTTTAACAGTTTCGAGTGATGTAATAGATTTATTCACATCATCTGGTGTAATCAATGGATAGAAAATAACGAAAAAGTAATGGGTTATTTAGTTATATAGGATACCCTTGTCGGCCAGGGTAATTTTACATTGGTTTTCAGGAGAACCAGACACCATCCAGACTTGCACGTGACAACCCGAACAGTACAGCTCAATCCCGCTACCCAGGGGAACCAGACACCATATAGGCTTTAACGCTACAATCTGAGCAGTGCAGCTTAATCCTGTGGCGCAACCACACAGATACCAAGCACCCTGGTGGATCATTCGCACCATTCATATACACATTCACATCATATGTATAGTTATTCCGATTAATGATCGTGTGAATCAATTATACACAGCGCGAACAGGCCAAATTTGACCTATTCCGCTTACACGACAGTCAAACTCATTATTGTTAGCAATGGCGACATGCATTACAATGTGCCAATGACAATGGCCCTTGAGAACACTGTAAAGCAACCACCATTGTGAATGAAATCTGTTAACCAGCAAACTAATTTTGTGCGTGAACAATCGGCAAAACTTACCGAAGTAATGCCAAACCATCCACAATACAAATGGCGAACCTCTAGCCTCATATGAGGCTTTCAGCTTTACATAGCTAAACAGATTTTTTTTTTAAAAATGGGTTATGCAAAACATTATTAACTTTATAAAAAACCAAAATATTTAACACAAGAATGATCATCATTGGATACTATCGAATAACATAATAATCAAATAAAAATCAACACTAATAGAGTAGAATTTATATGGATGGCAAACAGAACATTAAAATCAGAATTTCATTTATGTAAGATATCATGCTCATAAAATTTTAATAAACATACTTTGCTACTTTCATTTTTGTAAGTAGTTTAAAATGATCTTCCTCATTTTTTATAAAATTGTTTACATTCCTTTCGTGTACTATAAGAATCGAAATATAATTTTAGTAAATATCAAATTCTGTTAGTAACTTTACTATTAATTTAATTAAAAAACGGCTAGCAATATCATTCTTCAGATACTTATCTTGAAGAATGTAAAGTGTAACCAAAGGGAGTCAAAATATTCCAGTATCGGGAAAAGTTTCCAGTTTTGATAATTGGAAAGTAATGCAATTTAGACAATGTAAAAGAATGAAATATGAAAAATATATAATCGATAAGGTGAACAGAGTATGTTTCAAGGTCACGCAGTCAAAATGAATCCAAACATTTAGATCACACATCAAATCAATACATTTTAATGTAACATTCAGAGATCACTCACAGACTTATCTTTGTTTATGTTTATGTATGTCATTGTCTGTTTTTCAGTCGAATGGCACAGTACTTCAGCCACGTCTAGAATATTAAAAGAAAAGGTGATCCAGTCTCATGGGTCTTATAAATTGGGTATCACAAAGCCTGATAATTCCGTGATTTATAATTGCTCAAATGTTACCATGTAATTATCTTCATTTTGTGACTGTAACTCTGGTCAACACATGGAACATTTTACAAATTCAATGGATCAACATTCTTCATGTTCTTCAACTGTTCTTTTGCTCATATCGCCTCACAATACAATATATAAATGGAAATTATCAATAATAAAAATGTTGTCTTTCTAAACAGAATACCTTTGTTGTTCGTGTGAACAATGTCTTTAGAGTTTCCTATTGTTAAAAGCAAATACTTTGGTTAGTCCACAATTATCTAGTCAGTTCATTTGAATAATTTTGTCAACAATTGAATGTTCACTCAATTTATGTTATCTCCATTTGTCCTCATATAGATTAGTTTGTTCGATAAAACTCTGTTCATACAATTGACCTATTTTTCCATTTTGATTGATAATTTTATTGACTTCAGGTTAACACAAATGGATTACTTTTGTAAAGTTATAGTTATTTCTGAAATTTTATCAATACAGATAAAACTATCCAGTTCAGAGAAACCTACAACATTAAATGAATCCACATAAGTGGCATATTTGCTTAATCATTTTGAAGAATATTTTATGACTGTGTAGGTCTTAGTTGAAATGTTGATCCGAATGACATAACTTCAAATGAAATGAGCATATGCATTGACTTGGGAATATATAAATGGGTTGATAGATTTATGTAGTCTAATAATTCTACCTAAACGTGATGATTATCTTGTTGCTTATTGTTTTTGATTGAATAAATTTTAGAAAGTGAACAGTTTGAACTTATAATTTTCAATTTATTTTACCGTTACTGTGTTTATCAGCAACATCCTTTCCACTAACAAATTTATTTTAAAAATGTTAATAAAGGTAATTAAAACTTGTCTAGTTTCCCACATTACCTCAAGTTTTGTGAGTGTTTTGTTAAACTACTCAAAATATATTAAGTAGATTGTATTTTTTTGAAACATTTAGCAGACTGTACTGAATAACTTCTAACATTAGTCCCTCAAACTTCATCATATTCCTAACTGAGTATTCACTTATTTTGACCTTTTGATGTACTTTTCTGCTTGTGATTGTTCTGTCTTGTTTTCTTAATAAATTCTGAAATCTAGTTTGTTTATTTTAATTGGACTGAGTAATTTCGGAATATAAGGCCACATTTTCATGAATCATTGGTATACTCTGTGAACAGAGCCATGTGCTATTTCGTATGTGCTATGTTTTACTTTTTATTTATTTACTTTAGGAACAGACTCTATGTTTGACTGTAAGTTTAACAACATAAATAATTCTCGGAGATCATACGACACAAGGATGGTGAACTGTACATTACTTACTTAATTGCTTCCTTACGCCTGTTATCCACAAAGGAGCGTTAGCTGCCAACCAGCATTCTACAATCTACTCTATCCTCGGCCTTCCTTTCTAATTCTGTCTGATTCTTGTTCATTCTTCTCAGGTTTGTCTCCATTTCTCGATGTAATGTGTTCTCTGATCTTCCTCTTCTCCTTTGGCCTTGAAGATTCCATGTGAGGGCTAGCCTTGTGACTTGCCATGGGTGCTTTCCTCAATGTTTGTCCTATCCACTTCCAGGACTTCTTCCTGATTTCTTTCACCGCTGGGATCTGGTTTGTTTTCTCATATAGTAGGTTGTTGCTAATAGTGTCCGTCCAACGGATCCGAAGTATTTTGTTCACACAACTGTTTATAAACACATGTATCTTCTGGATGATGGCTTTCGTAGTTTTCCAGGTTTCCGCCCCATACAGTAGAACTGTGTTGACATTTGTATTGGAAATTCTGTTTTTCGTGTTTGTTGACAAACAGATGTTTTGAGTTCCAGATGTTCTTCAGTTGTGAATATACTGCTCTTGCTTTGCCGATCCGTACCTTCACATCTGCATAAGATCCACCGTGTTCATCAATGATGCTGTCCAGATATGTCAAGGTTTTTACATCTTCCAAGTCTTCTCCGTCAAGTGTGATTCGATTGTGTTGTATTGGAAAATCTTGGTTTTTCGTTTTTGTATGTTGAGACCTACTGCTGCTGAGGCTGCTGCTACACTGGTCGTCTTGCATTTGTTGTTACTTGTGCGATAGAAGGGCCAGATCATCTGCAAATTGTAGATTACCCATCTGCATCGTAGCTGTTCACTGTACCCCATGCTTCCCCTCAGATGTTAACGTCTTCATGATCCAGTCGATCACCAGGAGAAAGAGAAAGGATGCGAGTAAGAAATCTTGCCTGACACCGGTCTTTACTTCGAACGAGTTTGTTAATTATCCTTCATGCACGATCTTGCAGTTTAATCCATCATAAGAATTCTATATGATATTGACTGTCTTCTCAGGCACGCCACAGTGTCGAAGAAGCTTCCATAGTGTTGTTCCGTCTACGCTTTCAAATGCTTTATGGTAGTCAATGAAGTTGGTATCGAGTGAGTGAAATGTACATGCTTTTCAAACAAATAGTGTCTTTCAGACTGGAAATTTCTTATCCAAATAAACTGTTGAGTTAGATTGCTTGGACAGACTTTTTAAAATCTCACAAAATGCTTAATATGTAATAAGGTAAATGATAACAGAAATGTTCAGCTATATCATGCTGTGATTGAAAAAAATGAGGACAGTTATTTTGTCTTAGTATGAAACTCTGCATTATACACCGACCACCACACCAGTGACCAAACCTGTAAATTTAAGATCAGACAACGATTGTCATGTTTTTAGAATATTGAGTAGAAATTTGATGATTTACAATTCCAACTTCTATCAATTGGTAATATTGTATTATCCATCTTTTACAATGAGTGATACTTGTGTCACGGGTGAACTCTACAGATTACAGTTTTTCATCAAAACTACAACAGCCACTTCTTGAACCTTGTAAACAATAAGCTCACTATCAGTCAGTGATTAAAATACTACAAAACTCAACATCTCTAGTGTCTCTTACATAAAAAAAAATAGAGAAATTGATAAGTCAGTTAAAAAAAATAACGAATGTTGATTGTAAAACTGAGTTATATACAGTAATAAGATATATTCCAAACTGAAACACAATCCTTATGAATATGGAGATAGAAATGAATCGTTTATAATTAAGGGTTTAGCAACGTGTAATAAGGTGATGATGATAATTTAGAGAAAATTTATAGATTACAATCATCATAGGATAAATTTCATTTATATTTATCATTCTAGACTCAATGTATAGAAAATAGAGAAAACAAAAAATTCATATAAGATGAAAACACATTGTTTACAATTCGGTTAGCTCTCAAATGTTCTGGTACTGTCGAGGGTAGGGAGAGTTAGCTCTCTCTGTCGAAATGCTCTCACATGGTCACGTGTATACAGTCACTTCAAGGGAAGTCCTACTGGTGTTAACAAAATTGAGAGAATGAAAATCAAATATCTGACTCTTTCACTGGATTCGTGGAGATGAAGGGTTCATCTAAGAGAGTTTGAAAACCGTGATTCTAAACCAATCGTACACATCGACTCCAGGAACCTGAAGAAATAAATAGCGTACGAACCAATTTGTTGGTCACTGTTTACCATTGGGACTGCATCTGCTGATGTTGTTACACTGCCTTGTGGATCAGACCATTAAGTTAAAGGTTCCAGCAGTAGCTTTCTAAGAAAACCACCTGCTTCGGGCACCCGGACAGTATCTAAGCTTTCACACAAATTGAATGATTTGTGTCGCGCATATCTATTCGGTGCCTGCTTCTACCAATGTTTACATGTTTAAATAAATCAATAATAAGTAGGTTACAACTCAACATTAACTCAACAATACGTTTCTCATATGAAAATTTAAATGATTGAAAAATCACTGATTTTAAATAAGAAAGTTAAATAGGATGATCATTATTTCTTACTACAGTGATTCAATAATCAAAAAAATGATCATGATATTCAACTATTTATTAGTCCCAAAATGAACATCAACTCTAAGATGCAGGTACATCCAGCTGACGTGTCCTGAATAGGACGAAACGCGCGTCCTGGATTCCACTGCTAGCCACTATCCATGATTGCAGTTTTAAACCTCAATAGGAAGATACAAGGCAAACAATACCAAATGTATTTAGTAGTATATATTATAACATTGAATGGATGAGAATTTATCGATTAACAGAATGAATAGACTAGGATATTAGCCAAAATACTTTTGTTTTTTGTTCCAAATATTATAGACAATTACAGAAGGTAATATGAATGATTGTTCTAGATTTAGACAAAGTAACAATGTTAAAGGAAAGAGAGGGGGTAGTTTGTAAAGCATAGTTAATATCATAGATTGTTGAATATGAATAATGATTTTATTTTAGTATAAATAAAGTTTTACCTTCACTTAAAAAAATCAATGAAAACATGATTTACTTACTTAACATGGTAACTTATCATAGAAACAAGTCTAGGAATTTGGCGATAATCATATGATATTAAAAAATTCCCTCCCCCCCTCGAGTCACAAACTTTCACTATGATACCATAAATTTATCTTAATGCTACTGACCAGTTATTAAGTTATGATTGTTGTGTAATACCTCACCCCACCACCTATTATAATCGATCATTTGTGATACAAATGTCTAAAGATGTGATACTTTCTGCAAGATATGACAGTCTGGTAATGGATGTTATTATAATGTCATGTGTACATTCTTCTTAGAAATAACAAACAACTTACTTGCTATCCAATCCTTCTTGATTATCATTACTTTGATAGAGATATATAAAAAAGAAAGGGATAATACAAGGTGTAATCAGTTAGAATAGATTTCATAGAATAACAATATTTAAAGTACATAGAAAAGTTCACAAATAGTCAATACCTTGAATTCACTTTCAATCTTTCTTTTGTTTTTATTTCATTTCAATCTCTTTAAAGTTGTACATTTATACATCTAAGTTTATCATGACTTGGATTATTGATTTTATGGTATATTCTATTTTTATTATCATTGTATTTATTGTCAAAAAGCGATTTAATTCTTGGATTATTCTATAAATCAATCAGATTGCTAAAGAGTCCAATACTAGGACGAAACAGTCGTCTAGTGCTTCGAAGTTTTCAATGATGGTCTCACTTTAATTGACTCATGAACTCATCTATTAACTTACAATAATAACGACAAAACTCTTTTCTGATGAAGATTTATTTGACTATGATTTTTGTTTTTACTATTTGATTCTTAATGATTATCTAATTACGTGTGAACTGTAGAATTTAACGTGATAGTAATTATGCAATTTATGGTATTCATTATCTGGTTTAAAGTAGTACTTCTCTTTTGTTTAAAGAGATCTGCATTATAGATAAAGACTAAACACTACTCTACTGATTTCGAGTGATCTTTCTCAAATAGTCTATAATGAATATTAACTATGAATTGAATATCTCTTGAAAAATTGAATCCCTTAGAAAGAATCTCCAGGGTGTTTTTGCTTAAAAACTATATCCCATGAAGTTAGATCATTCTGATTTCAATAATAACTTAGGTAGTTTTCGTACACGGAAAATGATGTGGAAACTTTTGCAGTCGAAGTCTTCAAACAAAACGATTTTACAGCATGATCATTATGTCCTTTCACTTATGAAAAGTTTTCATAAGTGATCACAATATGTTAAAGAAGTATAATATCAAATTCAATATTAACACATCCGTTCAAATGATGTAATTGTCAATTGAAATCCGACTCACGTATTAAATCTAAGCTTTATGCTCAATTCTGATCCCATTCAAAACCATTGATTTCAATAGAAATGACAAATACGAGCTCTTAAGTAGATTTCATCAGTTCCTGATGACTTTTATTTTACCTTCTTATGATATGTATCAATGATATTTAATCATAAAGAAATAACTTCTCTACAAATGCTGGGTCTTAATAGGATTGATCAATTTATTTCAATTTATTCATAAAACATTGATTGTATATGATCCTATTCCGTGTTTCAGTAACTTATCACTGATCACGTAAATCCATGGATTTGAAATTGAAGTTAATTTCACTGATAAAAGATAGGCTTTTTGATGTTCTAATAATTAAACTGTGATCAATCGTTGGAACCAAATTAGTGATGAAGCAGTAATTCTCACCGATAATACCGATATAAAGTTTTAAAATGAAGTTGTATATGTAGATTATTGGATTAAGACTACATAGTTGAAGATCGTTCTCCTCAACGTAAGACGTGAATCTTTTATATACCACAGTGTATGCACTGCTCATGTATTTCAAACAATTCATTACAATGGTCGACGTATACCTCAATTTCATGGATTAGTTGAAGTTAGACATTAACACCGTTGGATGCCGGCTCAGTGGTTTCCAAGTTAAGCGTTCGCGCGCAAGACCAATAGATCCTGGGATCGGATCCCGCGGTGTGTGATCGTGAATGTGCACTGCTGACGACTCCCACGATCGGAGGAAATGGACGTCCAATGCTTCCAAGTTTTCCATGATGGTCTAGCTTCATATCACTCATGATCTCAACTACTAAATTCATTAAAAATTCAAAAAAATGTAACCTAAAATCATGTATCCTACATTTTGGAAATGTATTTTATATAAATGACTAACAGACTAAATATCCATTTCACATTCTTTCTCTCTCTTCTTTTTTCTCTAAGATATTATTCTATAGATCAATGAATATTGTCTGATTGTTGTATTGAATTTTCTTTTCTCTACCCTGGATAATTATTCTTCTTAAGTTAATTGATTGTATAGTTTATTACTTTGATGAACACAATGTTTTAGAAAATTAATCAGTATCATCAAGTAATCAAGAATCCTAAATATGATCTGGTTATTCACAAGCATCATCTATGATTTCAGTAAAAACAAAACAAAACAAAAACTTTTGGTCAAGGGAATGGGAATGTAGAATAAACGTTGAAATGGTGGAGAAGATTTTTTTAGCTCAGGTGGATGATTTTGATGAAGTTTTGTTCTCTAAGCTGGATGGTTTAGTCGTATCGAGCTTACATCGTTCTTCTGAACGATATCATCAGTACATACTTCAGGTAGAAGTCTGATGTCATTCACAAGAACGATGTAAGCTTAATACGACTAAACCATCCAGTTCAGAGAACAAAACTCCATCAGAATAAACGTCCTTTCACAGGAATTGTGTCTCTCATTATTCTGTATTCAATTTGATCATACATTATAAGTTATATGAACCTATCTATGTTTTCATTAGAAGCTGTAATGTTCACAGCATGAAGAGTTTAAAGTTAACCTAGATCATATTTACCTCCATATTATTTTCAATGATCTTCAATGGTTAGAATAACAACGAATCTCTTGTAGTGGTAGTGATTTATGTGATTCATTTAAGTGATACTAAAGTATTCACCATAGTTTGACATTACATGGAGAAAAGTGAAATATATGAATGCATTGAAGAAGAAGAGAGCAGTATTGTTTTACAACCACTGAGAACTCCTTATCAGTAGTCAACTACCACCCTCTGATGATCGAACCATGAACATTCAAGTTTTGTACTAGACTCATAGCCTATGAGTTGGCTTACCGGAAGAGAAAAAGTGTTTCGTCATGACACAATTAGGCCTACATTGTCTCATAAATACAAAAATTACAACTGACTGATCACTGAGTAGTAAACAATGTGATGTGCGTTGAGTCCCTCTCAATGCTGATCAAATCCTATCAATCAAGTTAAAATGCGGCTGCGTATTAGGGACTCCAGATTGCAGACACTATGTGCACTATGCATTATGCAAGTTGATGGTTAGATGTAGTCATCATAAAGCCTAACCACCACCTTTGATCTTGTCAACTTAACTCTTGTTGACGCCTGCTGAAACGTAGGCCAATAATTTCTCATTGACCAACTCAAAACCACCACCCTACATAGTGCACAGGTTATGAAGTCACTTAGATTGATATCCACTTCTCAACTTGATCGACGGAATTCGATCAGCACTTAGAAGGGCTTGAAATATGTGACATTAATCATTATTCGGCGATCGATAAATTGCAAATACTTCTGTCCTAAGATCAGTCGCAGATCTTATAGCTCAGTGGTTACGTATCTGGCTGTGAAGCTGGGTGGAACAGGATCATATCGGCCATCAGTCCCATTAAGACTACAAGAACAACTTACTGACGAGTGCTAAACGGCACGAAACTTGGGTTCAGAGTTCCCTGTCGACTACCTCCAACCACCGACTTATAATAAACACGGCTCAGTGTTTGAAGATAGTCAATAGGCTGTCCCGGACATTAATTTCATGCTAGTTAGGACTCCTTACCAACTCATCCTTGAAATCTTGACTGAACTGGTGCTCCCTGTGGGATACCTACTCATATCGTCCAACTTCACAGCTTGAGACATCACCTTGAAGTTTTGGGATAGTGACCAACTTACTTCAGAACTGCAACAAACATTGGTTCTTTTAAGACTGCTGGTACGCCTTTTAAACGAGTATCAAGTAGAACAAAACCTGAGTCCATGTTTGTCTGTTCTCTGCCTACAAACATCAAACATCTCAAAGCACTGAACGCCATGCCTTATCATGTAGACTAGCAGCTACATCTGAACTTGGTGCATAATAACTGGTCAAAACAAAAGAACTTGACAAGCATGACAATGATAACGGCGTAGTGATCAATCATTAATTGAATTACAATCGATTCTACTCATTTTCTAACAATTTCCATGTCTAAGGATTGATCCTTACATGTATAGTTTTGCTTTTCTACTCCAACACAATAAAGCTATCAGAAGAAAACTATCAACCTGTTACATGAATGAATAAGATAACCCATTCGAATTTCTGTGTCTAGCTGTGCAAATATTCCAAAATAGAGTTTCTATTTGAGATTTCTTTTTGACAAGTGTATTGTGCATATATGTATTCAATGTTTTAATGTTATATTATATAAGGCTTATGTATTATTATAATTCTAGAGGTTGGAAAACTTAAATGGAAACATTGTAGTGATCAATGGATTTTCTTTCTTCTTCTTCTTCTTCTTCTTCTTCTTCTATTCTTTGGAAAAACAAACCCAACGATGAATACATTCGAATTTATGCATCTTGTGTAGGACAGATAGAAAAAAAGAAAACGACTTACTGTAACTGAACGGATAGAAAGCATGACTGAGTGAAGATGGACGATAAATACTGACTGCTAGAAACATTCATAAAACAAGTTTATGTTTGAAACACTTCAAGTTGAATACATGTTAAGAAATAAAGATCAGTTGCAATATTATACAACTAATGATATTCATCTGTTACTACGACAGAATTTATAGGATCGAATAACGTTATGATTATTGCATAATTTAATCTTATTGTTTTAATAATAACCAAATAAGTTATGCTTTAAAAAGCAAAGATGGATAGTGGCTAACAGGGGAATCTCAGAGTTCATCACTCAGTGACTCGAGATTCAAGTACGTCCAGATGACGAGTCTGAAATAGAACAAAACGTACATCTTGGATTCCACTACTAACTACTATCCGTCTTTGCTTAAAAAAAAACTTGTGACTGAAAGCAATATTGAGTGAGTCCCCATAGAAGGCACATATGTCAACAAGAGATTGCTCAATGGCAGTCGTAAGTATCAATGAGAAGTTATATAAGCAAACAACAATACCAAGTCAATTTAACTCCGTCTGGAGTCCCTTTCGGGGAGCTACTGCCGGTCCCAAGCCCGGATAAAGGAGGAGGGTTGTGCATGGGGTTAGCAATCCCATCCCGTAGAAAACTAACTCGCTAAAAAAAACGCTAACCAGAAAATTTAAATTATTCTTTATATTAATTTAAATTTAATATGATCAATCAATATATTATTGATTCAATTCATTATCAATTATACTCTTGTTATAATTGAATGATAATTTATCTATTTACTAGATTAATGGTATCATCAATTGGAGGGGGGGGGTTCTTTTTTTCTTTATTTATTTTATATCTGAAAAAAAAAGAAAATAAAACTGGATTTATTGAAATATGATTGGTTGAAAAATTAAAAAATAAAATAAAATAAAATAAGGGGGTTTCTGAAATAAAAAAGAACAAAAAAAAAAAAAGAAACAAAACATATTCACAAAACATACATAAGTAAGAAAATCGATTTATAATCTATAATGAGATACATTGATTAATGATACTTTACTTCTAACTGACGTTTGTATTGATGATGTTGTTTAGAAGAACAGTGAAAGTTTCATGATCCAATCAATACAGAATCATTAAAATCATCCACTTACAATGAAAATCTTCTCCACCATTTCATAAATTACAAAAATAATAAAAATTCTAAGATTTTTTATATTTAAAAAGATAAAAGAAAAGTTAGCAGAAATATCCCTTTGAAATTAAATTTTACAATATAAAAACAAACATTAATCAAGTAGTGTGGTATATACTACTAATGTCAATAGATATAAGTAATAAGTATCATCGATTGAAAGTGAAATGTTTGGAGGCAGAAGGTTAAGAAGTTAGAAGAAAAGAGAACAAGCACAGTGAATAATTGCTGTGGAAAAGAACTCTGAGATGATTGATTGACATTTTGTAAATGATGTATTCACTTTATGGTTCTCAGATTTTACTAAGAGATTCTGTAAATTTGTATACAAATATATTTGATTGTCCTATTGGTCTCGCGCGTGAGCACTTAACCACTAGACCACTGAGCCAGTCGGCATCCAACGGTGTTAGTGTCTCACTTCAACTAATCCATGAAATTGAGCGACACATCCACTATTGTCTTCAGTGAGTTACTATCTCACAACAGATCTGGTCGAACTGCACTGGTCACTACTTCTCACTAGAACTGCAGGATATACCTCTTGGAGCCAGCCACTAGTGAGCATATGTTGATTATTATCAGAAGGGGTTTTGTGGAGATTGTAGTAATTTCAATGGTTAGGAAACCAGTAGGTCCTGGGTTCGAATCGTGCAGGGGGCGAGGTCGTGGATGCGCACTGTTCAGGAGTCCCACAATAGGACCAAACGGCCGTCCAGTGATTCCAGGTTTTCCATGGTGATCTAGCTTCAACTGACTCATGTTCTTAACCATTGAAATTACTACAATCTCCAAAAAACCCCTTCTGATAGTATCTAGATTGATTAATATTAGATGAATTTCAACAATGTAATCAAAGAATTGAAAGACCATTTCATAAAGATATAGTATAGAGAAAACTATTAAAAGTAACCCCACTAGGTGTATAATTTATATTTCATTAACAATTCTTTACAGGAAACAGTGGAATTGATTTACAGTGAACTTGTAGATAAATGTATAAAAACTGAAATTTATGTTTCTACATTTCTCAGGTGCACTATAAACATTCATTGCATGGGTAATGTGTACGTTTGGTAAATATAAATTTCATACAGCTTATGCAATATTCATATCATTAACAAACGCTTCCTGGTTTTCCATAGTGGTCTAGATTTAATAGACTCATGAATTCAACTTTTAAATTACTATGATATCCACAAAACCCCTTTCTGATTATAATAAACATATGCTAGCTAGTGACGGTCTCCAAGGATTATTTGCTGGAGTTCTATTAAGAAGCAGTGATCAGTGGAGTCCAATCACGTCTGTTGTGAGATAGTAAGTCATTGAATACAATGGTGGACGGTGGTGAAATTTCATGGATTAGTCAAAATTAGACATCATAACCACTGAATACTGGCTGAGTGGTCTAGAAGTTCAACGTTTCCGCACAAGACCGATAGGTCTTGGGTTGAAATCTCGCGATGCGGGATTATGAATTTGCACTGCTGAGGAATCCCATACTAAGACGAAACCGCTGTCCAGTGCTACCAGGTTTTTCATGATGTTCTATCTTCAATTAACTCATGAACTCAATTATTTAATGTTTTCATTATTAATATTGTTAATTCGCTTATTAAACATCATATAATCTCATAATTCTTTGATTATATCTTTGAATATAATAATTACCTTAATCTCTGCATTATTTACAATCCAACTTATATCATTAATCATTTGACATAATTGTCATGGATACTTGTGAATTTATAAATTACAATTTATGTATTATATTAAATTAAAGTAAATTATGATTAGCTCGATGTTCATCAGGTTCAGAGTCCATAATTCGATATCCTCAGGAGTTTGTATGATGTCTTTCAACAACTAACTGTATTATTCAAAATATTTCTAGTGCTTAATTCAAGCCATAAAATGCGTAAGAATGATTTATCATTCGATAAAGTTTATCAGCTTAATAACATATAACTAATATATCTGCCAGGGAAGTCCTACTCTCTGCGTTCTCGTGGTGGGGGTGTTGTTTACGAAATTGAGAAGACGAAGAAAGAATGTTCAGCACTTTAACCGGGTTAATGGATACGGAGAGATCACCTAGGGGAGTTGGAGAAGCCTTGTTTTAAACCAATGGTGCACATGGGCTCTAGTATCCTGATGGAACAAATGGCGTATAAACCAATCGTTGGTCACCGGCTATCATGGAACTGCATCTTCTTATAATGCTCCACTGCCTTGTGGATCAGACCTTTAGGTCAACGGCTCCGGGTTTGGCCCCAAAGAAAACCACCTGCTTCTGTTTGAGCACCTGGGCAGTATCCCAGCCCTCACACAAACCGAATGGTTAATGTGGCGCATATCTGTTTGGTGCCTTCTTGTACCATTGTTTATGTGTTTAAATTGCATCTCCTTACGATGATGCACTGCATTGTGGATCAGTCTCTGTCAACATACATAGATCCTGAACCAAATGTCTGAAAACTGCTGTTTAGTTACAAGTTTTAAGCTTGACTAGTGGCTACCAGTTGAGTCTAGAATGCTTGTTTTATCCCATTTGAAACTTGGCACTTAGACCTCTATGTTGATATTTACAATGAGACTCTCATTCGATATAATTCACTTCAAACACCAATGTGTTATCCACTGAGCTACTGGTAAAATACAAATTTTTACATATCAAACACACACTGATTGCATAAGATAGTTAATATCTCGACTCAGCGGGTAACTCTTTGGTGATTGAAGTAAATAGGATTTTATTCGAGTTTCATTTCGGAAATCAAACTTCAGATTTAAGCACAATCAATTAATGAGCGCCTCAAAGAAAAGGAAGCATTCATTGTAGATTCTACTGAGAGCTTTTATTCAATTTCAATAAAAATGTTTCTTTGAAGTTCTTCCTTTAATAGAACTATTTACGAGAAAATTTAAGAAGTTCTAAATGAATACGAATATCTTAAGATCATATGAAAAATGATTTGTATAACCTTTAATTCAGTTATAAACAATGAAAACATCCATACAAAATGTAATTCCTAGAATGGGTTTTGTGAAGAATTGGTCATTTCAATAGTTGAAATCATGAATCAATTGAAGCTAGACCACCATAGAAAACTTCAGTGCTTCCAGGTTTTCTATGGTGATCTAGCTTCAATCGATTCATGATTTCAACTATTGAAAATGTATTTCAGTTTATCAACTATATAGAAGGATTATGTGAATTATATTATTTAATCCATCGATTTGTATACTTTTTGGGTTATTCTATATGAAAAAATAACTCAACAATAATCTTGATAGTTGAGATCATGAGTTAATTGAAGCTAGATCCCCAAGAAAAACCTGTGTAGCGGTAAATAAATCCCCAAAATAAATAGATCTATAAGTTTTCGACATTGGATGCTGATCACAGTTTTAGTGGACTCATCTAGCTGAGTCTCATCAAGCATCCGCACCAGATCACGTGTGGGAACGCCGTGCTCATCATCTACCGCAATCGCTAGCCAGATTAGTGCAAACGATCGTCGATATATTGATAACTTATCAAATATATCTTCGATCTCCTCGCTTCTGTCTTTTGATTTCACTTGGTGGGTGCGCTTCATATTAGAAGGTGTTGCTGGTTAAGGTGTTGTCAAACTCCGAATACCTGTGGCATCTTCACCTGGACGCATTAGAGGGCTATTTCGTTCTATTGTAGAACTCCTCAACAGTGCGCATCGAAGGCCCAGCCTCACGAGATTTGAACCCAGTACCTATCAATCTTGTGTGCGAATGCTTAACCAATAGACCATGATCTTATGACGCATAATCTCAACGATTGAAATTACTATAATATCTACAAAAACTCCTTCTCATATTAATCATCAAAAATAATGATTATGAAAATTAAACACTTCCATTGAACATGACAATAATTCTATTTTATCAACCAAATGATACATGGCAACTTTTTCTTCTTCTTCATATTCTACACACAAAATGAATTAGCAAGGAAGAAAGGAAAAAAACAAAAAAACAAAAAAAAACAAAAACAATTATACAAATGACAAAGCGCAAACAAAACAAAACAAAACAAAAAATAATAATAATAAACATCTACAACTTAAGCCAACAATCAACTGATCATTTCTATTTGAAACATAATGAACAGTCTATTTTATGATATTTCTTTATTGATTTATAAAAAATGTTACTTATTGTTATATAATTAGCTAAATTGTAATTCAAGATAAGTATAGAGTAATGATAGCAACGATGATCTTTATGATTGATGAACATGTTGTTGAAGCAAACGAACAAGAAGAAGAAGAAAAAGAAGAAGAAGTAAAAAAGAGAGAAACAAATCAACGACTAATACAAACAAAGTTCATGTGAAACAATGAAAAAAATCAACAAAAATCAACACATAATGATAAACAAACAATCCATTTCAAAGAAGAAGAAAAATAAATAATCGAAATCAATTGAACTAATAAAGAATAACAGAAAAGACTTAATGTAAAGCAATAGATTAAAATCAAGTTTGTTTGTTTGTTTGTTTTTTGATGTTTTTTTTCTCTTAATTAAAGAAAAAAAAAGAAGTACAAACTATTGTCAATCAAGTAAAACTTCACAGATCAAAAAAAAACAAAAAACAAAAAAAAAACAATCAACCAAACATTGAAATTAAAAAAAGAAGAAAAATAAAAGAAACTACACAAAGAAAAAGTACACATAAACAACAACGACAACAACAACAAATGAACAATAACTTTAATGATTCAACTATGAACTACCACAAGAGAATGAAAATAAACTTCTTCATCATTAGGAATATTCATTTATTTTATATTCTAATGATATTGCCCAAATACAATTTCATAATCAAACAAACAAACAAACAAGCTTCCATTTAGATTCAACGTTAAATTTAATCAACAACAACAACAACAAATAAAGAAAATTAAACATAAAGAAAAAAAGAAAAA
This sequence comes from Schistosoma spindalis, assembly GCA_946903255.1. Classification (NCBI taxonomy): domain Eukaryota; kingdom Metazoa; phylum Platyhelminthes; class Trematoda; order Strigeidida; family Schistosomatidae; genus Schistosoma; species Schistosoma spindalis. The sequence continues at coordinate 18,144,499 of OX336423.1, forward strand.
GAAAAATGACATAATTAAGTAGAAAAGGCAAATGAATTATAATCGTTGTGTGTTATATTTCAATTGGAAGTAGTTGAATAGAAAGAATATAAACGAATAAGAGTTTATGTATATTATGTATATATATGAGCTATGTAGTACATTAGTCAATAGATTATTCCCATTGACATTTATTTCACCGTTTAATAAGCATTAAAGAGAAAAAGCAATCAGTTGTTAAATAGTAACAGACAAACATTTCACCAACAATGAATATACTTAACATGTATAGAGCTGAACTGAATGCAATGGTGTGTGGGTGTGTGTGTGTGTGTTTATGTATAGATATATATTGATACGATTTTGAACAATTAGCACAGCATAAGTGTTGAGAAGAGGCAAAGTGAAACTATGAGATGATTACATATTCGCAATTCACATGATGAACTTAAAAACAGAAGAAAAAACAAACAGAAGCAAATATGACATTTTTTTTTTCAACATTTTGATGACACAATTCATCTTGATCAACATGATTAATTTAATATGAATGCAGTATAATTCAATAACATTGAATCTATAACCGTAGAATTACTTTTTTGGTGAACTATCAAAGTTCAACACGTAATCCTTCACATTCAAATATCGTATCACCAGCATTAAATTGTGTACTGCATAGATTAGCTGCAGGTAATACATGAAAATGATTTGCTTTTAAACGATCAGAACCTTTTTGTTCATCTAATCGACCACATGGTGTTTCTAACCAACGTATCCATTCTTTTGGTTCATCAGTTGGAAGTATCGTTATAAAGGCATCAGGTGAATTAGTATCACAACGACAAAGATATGAAACATCTAAAAGTAACAGAAAATTAACATTTAGTTGATATACATTTAATGTATTTAACAAAAACTATATTCTATTCATCATTATTCAACTGAACACTCAAATTTTTGAGGATTTTCATAGATGTAATGAATATTGAAAATAAAGACTAGATAAATGTTTCACCGAAACTATGAGAACTATTTTGAATGGGGTAACATTGATCTATATACACTAAATTCACTTTGTTAGAGGTTACATCATCTCAATCAGCATATTTAAAAAGTTTAGTATCATGAAATATGTTATGAGACGTTGCATTATCTAGAAATGAAATGTCATTATCAATTTATGTTCTATCAATGCATAGGCAAAGAAAACAAGTTTTCTTTACATAGACCATTAATAAACAGAGCATGCCGTTACATATAAGGAAGCAGCTAACATCATAAATCAATATAGAATAAGTATAAAAATATCTATTGTACAAATGTCCTGGTATGGCCGAGAGTGGAAAGAGTACGCTCTCCCTCTCAAAATGCTCTCATATGGCCACGTGTATATAGCCTCTCCCAGGGAAGTCCTACTCATTGCCTTCTCGTGGCGGGGGTGTTGTTTACAGAAATGAGAGGACGAAAAGCGAATGTCCGGCGCTTTAACCGGATCCCAAACCAATGGTGCACATCGGCTGGCTCCAGTATCCTGAAGGAACAAATGGCGTATGAACCAATCGTTGGTCACCGGCTACCATGAGACTGCATCTCTTTACGATGCTCCACTGCCTTGTGGATCAGATCTTCAGGTCAAAGGCTCGTGGTGTGGCCCCCTAAGATAATCACCTGCTTCGGTTTGGGCACCTGGGCAGTATCACAGCCCTCACACATATCAAATGAGATCTGTGTGGCTCATATGTATTTGGTGCCTCCTTGTAACGATATCTGTGTTAAAATAAATAAACAATAAGTAAATAAGTATAGATCAATATGAAGATACAGGATCGAACTCGACATCATTTACAAGATACCGAATCTACCGAAAAGCGTATGCACATATCTCTTTTGCATTATAGAGGCACTGGCTATGAACAATATAAAACTATATATATGATAATATTTATTGTTATCACCCTAGTTACCATCAGATTTGTGAATTTTCTTTTACGCACCACTTCATAATCATTTTCTACCCCTTTTATCTCCAAGTTACATTTTGCCTTATTGTTGATTTTTTTTACATCTAACTATATCCTACTAGCATCCACTCATTACATTCAATCTTCATCCTATTATCATAACCTTTCATCAATTCTTATTCATATCTACAATGACCTTCACTTGTAGACATATAATCATAGTAAAATATTTCATTTTATAATTGTATGCTTGACCTTTAATCTTTTGTATATCCTATGACTTTTAGTCAATCAGATGACCCAGTTATTTAGCCAATATCAATCAATCAATTAATCATTCACAGTAATCTATCATGTTGGTAATTGTCTGTCAAAATCTTTAATATACAAAGTTCTTAGAACGATAGACCCGACAATTATTCAGATTAAAAAGCTGGTGCTTTACGTGTGAAAAATTCATTCAACTGATTCCTTTTCCCGTAGTCACATCATACCTAATAATCATCCTAGACATGAGAAACTTAATTTGACTTTGATATTATTCTTATTATTAACCCTTTAAGTAAATGCAGGATTTACTTAACACCTAACTCATTTCACTATTTCTTACTTAATACATACTTGTGTATACATAAAGTATTCTTCACATATTTGTTCCGATCATTAGTAGAGATAAATGATAACTGGCTAAGGAATCCATCATATGCGTTTCGTCCCATTTGAGACTCGTCAACTGAATGTACCTGCATCCCAAAGTTGATCTTCACTATGAAACTCAAACCCAGTACCGTTCGCTTCAAACGCTATCGCATTATCCATTTAGCTACTAAGTCCAGATAGTCACTTGCTTGCACAATTGGGTGAAGTTGAATTCATTTATATTGGTTGTTTGAATCTTCTCATGAATGTTTACGATTGCAATTGATCTGTCTCTTATCTGCATATGTGAAGAAGGCCTCGATACTGTCTTAAGTCACAAGCATTATAAGCAGATATAGATGGTAACTAGGAGAGAAATCTAATTTCTACTGTGGAATCACAATTTCAAATGGCTCACAAACTAATTCAGGTTGATATTATATACTACTTATTTCAATGTTATTAATTTTTTCACATTTTATTCACAATTCTAAATCAATTCACTGTAATTTGCCTTAAACTCAGGTAATCCTTCGGAACATTAATTAAGGAACCTGATGCAAAACTACTGAAAAGAATATTCTTTGTTCAGTTCATAATATCTTTGTTTAAATAAAATGAAAATTTTAAAATACTCGTAATCTATTTTGCTCATCATCACGATCTGTAACTCCATGACTTCCATTCTTGTATGTTGGGATATTGACAAATAAATTTTATTGATTATATTAATATTAATACTAATAATCTCCACAACCTCATATTGATAATTACCATGTTCTCATTAGTGACTAGCTTCTTGAGGGAATTCTTGCAGTTCCAGTGAAAAGCCGTGACCAGTGGAGCTAATCCGTGTCGGGTCGAGAGAGATATTTACCTCAGTACAATGGAAGATGATCTCGCGACTTCGTGGACTGATTGAAGTTAGACATTACCACCGTTAGATGCAGGCTCAATGGTTTAGAAGTTAAACGTTCGAGCGCGAGACCGAAAACCCTGGATTCCAATCCCACAAGCAGGATCGTGGATGTGCTCTGCTGGGCAGTCCCATGATAGGATGAGACGACCGTGTAGTGCTTCCAGATTTCCAACGGTGGTCTAACACTAATCGGTTCATGATCTTAATCAAGAACTTAATAATCTTCACAACCCAATACTGATGATTATATTGTCATCTCACATATACACTACTATGCAGCTTTTAAAAATAAAATCAATAAAAAGAGAATTTTCTCTGCCAAATGCATAGAGGGTTCAATTACACAGGTAATTACAATATCTCTCTTTATACATATATCCGTTAAACTGTGGAATAAATTAGAATGATGAGGAAACATGTGTATACATACACTCACAAATATACATGTAATATTGAAAAATGAAGAAAAAAACTGTAATGATCGAACACACACAAACACACACACACACATAGAGAAAATGACCAATTTTTGATAGAATGCCAAAATGAAAATATCGACCCACTACTACCATTACGAATCGAGTGATTTTATTATTTCGATTAGGAATACTGAGATACATCAAGATTTTCAATTCATCATTACATTGGCAAATATGCAACGCAACCATAGTGAATATAAATTAACCACGCTCTTGGATAAGTAGATAAATGACAAACAATAGGTTACATGAATTAAACAAAAGACAGAGACATGCAAGAAATTCTACCATTTGAATATAATATTATGAATAGCTGTATATATCTATAACTATATATAACAGCATATATATATATGTGTGTGTGTGAATCAGCAAGTGAGCTAAACATATAATTTGCATTAAATTTTTCCGAAATAAACTGAAAAAACAGTAACAACAATAACAGCAACAAAGATTTTTAGAAGATAGTACAATGGCCGTTTCGTTCCAGTGGGAAACTCCTCAACAAATCGCATCCAAGACCTCGCAAGCAGGACTCGAATACATGACCTTCGATCTCGTGCGCGAACGCTCAACCTCTAGACCAATGAGACGGCATCCAACGGTCTTAATGTCTAACTTCAATCGATTCATGATCTTTTACAACCCTTCATCCATGGTCTGAAGTGGATAACTGTCTTCACTCGATACAGATTAGACTCTACTAATCACAGCTTCTCAGTAGAACTCTGGGGAATCCATCTTGAATCTAATCACTAGTGAGCACGTGATTATTATCAGATATGAGGATTTGTGGAGAGTGTAACAATATTAATAGTTGAATTCATGAGTCAATCTAAGCTAAACCATCACTGAATAGAATAACATGAGAGAATATTTATGTATTGACTTATCATTCACTTACCATCTGGATTCCACTTTGTTTTAGCTGTAATTAATGCTTCAGCGATATTAGGATGTAATGCTTCACCGGATAAAATGTATAATTTCGCTCGAACACGAATGAAAAACTCCACAATTAGAGATTGTGGTACACGAACAAGATAACTAGGAACCCAAATAGCATCAAGATAAACTGGTGGTCCAGGTGGTAGAGTTGAATCATCTAATATGAAAGAAAGAAAAAGACCATCAATTATGTATACAGATAAGTTGATTGGATCCTAGGAAACTGTTCTTTGTACAGATCGATGCTCATGAACTGCATAAATTAATGGGATTAAATTAAGTGAATTGAAGAGGATAATAACTAAGTACTTAGTCTTTAAGTCACCAAGCATAAAGCTGAGTCGTGCGAAAAGATTCATGTAGAAATCAATAACCTATTGTGATATGAAGTTATATCAAAAGGGAAGGGATGAAAATAAATCCTATACTAAATTAATAATAAATATATTTCTGTTATATCCCGATGAATAAGACATTGTACTTCAAACGTTTCGTAACTTAATGTCAGCCACTTCTTCAGAGTAAATAAATAAACGAGATTAAATTTCGGTTACATAATAGAAAATATATTTATCATTGACGTATGACCAAATGTTCAATTTATTTGAAACTATCCATTTCATTTTTGGCACTGATATCCATACTGAATTATTTCGAAATCAATAGATGGTTATTATTATTATTATTAATGGTTTTACTCAGTATTATATTTTTGGTACAATATAGAATTCGAAACACACACTATTTCAACAAGTTTCCATTCCTTATTTCTTGATCGATTCTCACAATAAATACTGAGTGATCAGCAGTTAGATGTTAACAGTTCACAAATCGACATCTGAATAGTGTTCATTCGTTTCAATGCTGCATACTGCCAGCAATCACGATATCTCTGATTGTACATTTTTGTGACTTGTACAGCGAATGATCGTAAACTTTTCATAAATGCACTTGAATAGGTGATGTGAATAATAGCCGTAATGATATGTTGAAACAAAGAAAATCAAAGATGACTCGTTAAGATATGTTGATGTTTGGAACAGGTTGTCCAGATATTCAAACAGGGCCGTCGTTCGTAAGTCACATTTAATGAGATTGTTTATGCCATGAGTAAAATAAATTGAGAAGTGCCATGTGATCACCGAAAAAACACAATCACAATGATGATAAATGGGTAGCCGTGTCAATTTAAACGTGTAAAAGATAGATATTTGAGTCTTCAGATGACATTAGATAATTCACGATTTATCCCTAACATGGTATGTTGGAATATTTCATGTATTAATCCCTTGAGTTCATGGCATAATTTTTACCCATTCTAAACTTCAAAACCTTTACCGCCTATATTGATGACGCAACACACTGTTCCAATTTTCTAGTTCTAGATAATCCTTAGCTGACTGAATTTCATGTCAGAATGGAACGATTTAGTTAAAACAAGTAGTAACAGAAGCGTGAGATCATAAAGCAAAGAGATTTACAGTTGACTTATTACTGACTACTGACTATCGTCATGTTCTGCTGGTCTTCTTGTGTAGTTCAAACCCACCGGGAAGTACTAATACTCCAAAACTTACAGGTTCTCCACACTTACATGAAACGCCAGGGTAAGGGTTTTCTGTTAGCTACCTCCAACCACTTAACAACTTATTCAGCCCATATGTCTGATTTTCATTGTATTGAAAAGAAATACTAACATAATTTTAAAAATGTAAATTTCTTTCGCACAATGATGTACAACCTCAGAGAAGTTTTCATCTAGAATTGTAGTGAACAAGAACGCAAGTGGGGACAATCAAATGTATTTGAACACTTAAATTACACAATCACTTAGTAAAATCTGAGAACTATACTGTAAATACTTCATTAGAATAATTTCAATCAATCATCTCACACTTCATTGTTCTTTCATTTCCACAACAATCATTCACTGTGCTCATTCTCTTTTCTTCTATCTTCTTAACGTTCTGCCTCCAAACATTTCACTTTCGATTGATCATACATACTATTTATATCTGTTGACATCAGTAGCATACACCACACAATTACCTAGTCGATAGATGCTTCAACGACAAACCATAGTAAAAATATCTGACAAATTGATTGATCCAACATATTTTTTTTCACAAATAAATCTAATACTACTTAGAAACCTCTTTAAAGCAATAATCTAAGTTGGACAGATAGTTCAATTCACGATGCATGTATATAATCAATTAAAATATAACACAGAAGACACAGTTTTTATTTCGATAAAATATCTATTTCTGGTTATTAACACCCAAGGAACAGTGACTAAATGCAAAAATAATATTTAGCCAAATGGTTTCCATTTGTTTTTCGACTATGAAACACTCTCTTATTCCCCCCTCCTAGGCCAAGGTATTTAGCCTTGTTCTACGCAGGTGAAAAACAAATAAATCTAAGACATTAAACTTTCTATTGATTAATTATGGTAATATACCGCGGCCATATAAATAGTAACGATACTAATAATAGTAATGGAAGGATAGGAATAGTAAACTAATTATTGACAACGCCTGATAATGAAAAGAACGAGTAACACGCTACTGTAATCACTATTATCCGTATTAACATTAGAAGATCTACCGACATAATAACATACGTACACCTACGCATACAAACCGATATCAAAAGGTATATACAAATAACTGAGAGAGAGAGAGACATGGGGAAAACAAGAGATCACCTTATGGTGCTGCGGTTATGAACACAAATAAAAAAAAATAGTGGAGTGACAGGGTGTAATATTCAATCAAAAATAATATCATAGACACATTTTATACCACAGACTGACTTGGGCTAAATGTGTACTAAACACAATCGAACCCTTGAATATTCTGGTCTTAAGTGGAGTGTGCTATCCATTTCCAATTTCATTCAATGCTCAATATTCCACAAACATCATCAATTAATATCGGTTTTATTAGTTTCATGTTTGATATAGTTGAAATGCATTGATCACGTCTATATTCAATGAAACGTCAAGAAGTAATTATGATTATGATTGTGAGTGAATATAGCTGAGGAATCTTATACTTGAACCAAATAACTATTCAATAACTCATAATTCCCAGAATAAATTTTCTTTTTTAGTTTTTAAATTCATATTTTAAACAATGATGATAAGACAAATGAGAAATGATTATCAAACTTACCAGTAGTTAATGCTTTCCCACTTGTATCAGCTGATCGTACACGTTTAGTTAAATTCGTTTGTTGATGTACTATAATGGTAAAATAAATACAATAAATCAAGATAAAATATTTATGATATAAGTAAATTATAAAAAAAACTGGAAAAGTTGAATAATTACATCAATGTCATTTGGAATAGTTAAATGTCTTTTCTCTAATAAGTGATGACACTCTTTACCTAATGAAAATATAATAGATTAGAACAACACTGAATTGAAAGATCTATTCACTTTTAAAATGAAGTAAAAGCCGGTGTATTTTCTCCTAAAGGCTGTTAAAAAATAAAATTTTATTTCAATAGTTGAGATCATGAATCAACTGAAGCTAGACCACCATGGAAAACCTGAAAGCAATGGACGTCTGTTTCATTCTAGTACAGGACTCTTCACCAGTGCGAATCCACGATCCCGCATCGAGAGATTTGAACCCACGATCTTTTAGTCTCACGTGCGAATGCTTAACTTGTAGACCATTGAGTCGGCATCCAATGGTGTTAATGTCTAATTTCAACTAATCCAAGAAGTTGCACCACCGTACACCATTGTCTTCAGTGAGCTGATATCTCACAACAGACCTGGTTGAACTCCACTGGTAACGGCTTCTCACTAGAACTACAAGAGTATGTCTTTAAATCAATCACTAGTGAGCAGATGATTTTTATTATCGGAAGGGATTGTGTGGAGATTTCAACTATTGAAATGACTAAAATCTCCACACAATCCCTTCTGATAATAATAATCACTGATAGTTCAACTACTCATAAACATACAACAATGAAATAGTTAACATTGGTTAATTAAGTAGTGTATACACAAAATGGGTTAAATGAGAATCATAACAAACAAAAATCTAATAAATTTTCATTCTAAAATTATTCAGATTTGATTTTCATCATCAATACACGCACACACACACGCACACACACATACAGACCGAATACGAAACAGAAGAGCCACTGACAACATCATATCTAATGGTTTATAATTTCAACTTTAATTTAATTTTCATATAAAGAGTCACAAATGAGAACGAGATAGCCGTTTTTAATTATGATCTGCTCCAGCTTATATCCAGATCATAGTGATCATTATACACCACCATCATCACCACCACCAACAACAACAACAACAACAGCAACAACAACAACTAAAAAGAATCTTTAGAAAATGTAAATTCTTTATAAATGACAACTAGATAAATGTGAAAATTGTAATTCAATTAACAATCTGGTCAATAAACAACTAAATGAATCAAACTGTACTACCAAATGAAATTTTCAAAAGATTAAAAATTTTCTCTTTAAAAAAAAACAAAAAAAAACTGTTTTAGTCATTTACATAATAGAAACACACATAGAAACAAACAAAGTCAATACAAAATTTTGTTATGTCACATTTGTTTAATCAAACAATCATTTGGTTGTTTGTTTGTTTTTCTCTACATATAAATGACGACAATATTGACTTAGTAACCGATTGATTTGGAATGTTACATTGAATACATTTGCTGAATATCATTAAATATATAAAACATTGAAAAAAAACAATGTTGGATAATTGAATAAGTCATAGAAACTATGCAGATATTTGAGTATTTAGTGACTATATTACTATATTACTATTAATATCACTATTATTATTATTATTATTATTATTATTATTAATATCACCATTAATATTATTGTTATTATGATTTTATATCCAAATGAAGGATAAATGGTTAGTAACTGTCAGGAATTATTGATCGAATATTATTGTATATATTCTTATTAGATAATTATGGTGTCAATGTCGGTTTGCTTGAACATCTGAGGTACCTGTTCCTGACATCTGGATATTTCAAAAAATCATCTGTGATTTTCTTTGTTTCAACATATCATTCTGGCTATTATTCACATCACCTATTCAAGTGCATTTATGAAAAGTTTACGATCATTCGCTGTACAAGTCACAAAAATGTACAATCAGAGATATCGTGGTTGCTAGCAGTATGCAGCATTGAAACGAATGAACACTATTCAGATGTCGATTTGTGAACTGTTAACATCTAACTGCTGATCACTCAGTATTTATTGTGAGAATCGATCAAGAAATAAGGAATGGAAACTTGTTGAAATAGTTTGTGTTTCGAATTCTATATTGTACCAAAAATATAATACTGAATAAATCTAATAATAATAAGTAATTAGGTTATAGATATAATTTCATTTGATCTATTGGCTATTAATATGTGATTTACTATACTTGATTAATTCCCAATGTATGGGTTACAGTCTCCCTTACTCACAGTCACTTTTAGCTTGGTCTTGTATAATTGTTATTTGTCATTTTATATCGTCAAGCGATCTGATTTACTTGTATAAAATCTACATATATTTGAAACAGATGATTGATAAAATGGAGGCTAATTATTAACTCAAATGGCAGGGTTAAGTGAGAAGTTATTGTATGGAGGATCAATGCAAATTTACAGTTGGCTGAAGGTTGCTAGTGTTAGTTGACTTATCATTGGTTTAGCTCAAAAACAAGATAATAGAAACTGATTATTCGGCTGGCAATTTTGCCAAGGATACTTGACAGAACTGTAAGACAACATACTGATTATTATCATAATTATTATTATGAATAACACTGACTAGCAAAAATATAGCCTATAAAGGTAGATAGATTGATAGTTGACTAGTGTTTTATCGCCAGCTGTGTAAGCAAGATACTTTAGAGCCGTTAGCTGGATATCATCAGCGAAAACCTTATGGGATAAAGAAAAAATCAGCTTTAAGCTGAAAACGAAATCAGGAAAAGACTCTGGAGGCGAATAGTAAACATGTTGCGAAAATCATCAAACTGCAACACAATACAGGATCTAACTTGGAATCCTCGAGACAATAGAAACGAGGAAGACCAAAGAACACATTACACCGGGAATCGGAAGCAAACATCAGAAGAATGAATAACACTTGGAAACAAATGGAAAGCACAGCCCAGGAGAGAGTAGGTTGGAGGCTCCTATTCGGGGACCTTTGCTCCGCAAGGAGTAAAAGGCGAAATTAAGTAATTTTATCACATGTTTTTGACATTACCATGACGGGTTGAATAGAAAAGAAATCGAAATAACCGTACAACTAATGATAATGAAAAAGACTGAATATTGAGAATATGGAAACGACGGTGAGCCATTGTGACTGGGCAATATTATATAACTTTTCAATCATTTGGACCGAAACTAGATAATCTACAAATACTAACAAGATTCAAAACAAAAATAGATTATTAAATAACTGATCCCATAACCTCTAGCATACTCCTACCTAAGATAATATTTACGCATAGACATCCCAGTCGGTAACGAATCATAACCTCATCAAACAATATGTTATCATCACTTAATACTCTTTATCTAATCTTAGCACTAATCACTCAATTGTTCTACCATAAGTGGGCAGTCTTTCCAAGATATTTTTGTGAATTACTAGTCACCTATGCATGCCTTCCAATTTCAAAGGCCATATTTCATAGCTGGTTGCTGGGCTGTATTTCCCTCTTTTAATTGGGTAGATGGATGTCCCTTTTTGTCAATGGTAGCTCAAACTAGCCGAAGTCAATCAAGATTTCCAAATCCATCTTGAGATATAATCAACTGGTAAGTCACCAAGGCTTATGAAACTTTAAGAATAAATGTAAACTACTTCATACTTTGTTACCTAGATTAGGAATATATGTATTTAGTGAATCTAGCTTCATACTATTGCAATCAAACACTACAATATTCAATTTACATTGTCCCTCCCACTCTTCATCAATCTGAAAATAACTTATTCTCGTATGACATACCAACAAAAGAAAAAAACACAATACAAACATCGCATAGTGATACGAAATAGGAATTATAACTTCTTAATATAACACTAACAAATTGGTCAGCAAGAGAGAGAATATATAGAAAACCACTTTAAAAGATAAATGTCATGACAACTCATGTAGAGATGAATGTCAAAGTAAAGAATTCAAAAACAACACAATAAGAATCAATGGCACTTTCCTATACAAACACACATTCATATTTATGTACATGTATTGGTTTTATGCAAAAACTGAACAGGTTGTAATACTACTGCTACTACTACGGGTTTTGTGTTTTCATTCTTCTTCTTATTATTATTGTAAAAGACTAAAATCATAATAATAATATAAATGAATTTTTTTTATATTTTTAATGATTTTACCATTACCATGTCTCATTTCCAATGTGTAAATTATGTACATGAATGAATAGAAATGGGGATAAAATACAAATAAACAAGTTAAATAGAAGACATAAACAAATAGATAGATGGACAGGTGATTTGAATGATTATTATTAAATAAGATTAAGGTAAAAAAAGACACATTAATCATGCATAGAGACATACAAATACAAAAATTTGGGTACATACACGCACACTCCTCCATAAGATCAGTTACATACACAGAGACATACACGTACACACATAAAAGGGATAGACTATAACAACAGACATATACATGTATAATAGACAGAAATCAATATGGTGCTGACTAATCGAAATAACAATAACAATGAATAGTTGGTTGTTGTTGTTTTTTTTTTTCATTTTAATTACCATGACTATTCCATGTTATTCGAATTCACTGGTAAGAGGTTGTTTTTTTTGTAAATCAAATTAATGAACAAGAACTTTTATCATATACTAATTATTTCATTTTTGTTAAGAAGGATCATTCCAATTTCATTCCGGAGAAACCGATATGCGCAAACGCAAGTATACATACACGTACACACACATACCTGGAGATAGACATACAAATACATACTGTACAAGACTGGAAGAAAACAATTGAATCCTGTCATTACTTAGTAGCAAATCAAATTTTCATCCAACTATTACTAGTACGAATGAATATTCCTTTTTATTTAAAATTAAAAATTACTGTAAATCAAATCCCAATGGATAGTTGCTTTATTCTGGAGTTTTATCAAACAACTGAAGTATGAGTAATCATGATTCAACAATCGATCAATGTTAAACATATTATTATTATTATTATTATCAGAAGGGGTTTTGTGGAGATAGGTCCTGGGTTCGAATCTCGCGGGGGCGAGATTATGGATGCGTACTACTGAGGAGTCCCATACTAGGACGAAACGGTCGTCCAATGCTTCCAAGTTTTCTATGGTGGTCTAGCTTCAATTGACTCATGATTTCAATTACTGATATTATTATTAGTTTAAGTGACCACCACCATACATATCACATAAGGAAAACTAACTAGATTTCCAGGTAATAGTAGCACAATATATTCAAAGAAAAAAACATAAGTTTGGGAAACCAGATAGAACAATGTTGAAATTCCAGATCTCTCAAAAGAGAACAGAAGAATACATCTGTTTGGACGGCTTCGGGAAGCATAACAAAGTCTCAAGAGGCTCTAAAAGAACTGGAGAGTTTTCATCCGATTAGCGCTTGATGGAGCTTTTAAGGATATTAACGTGGCATACTACAATTGGATGATAGTATAATTTGCCTCCTTGCGGATAAGCTGATGTTATAACCAACGCTAATAACTATTAATAACCATTTTTTATTCTTATTTAATAATCACTACTTCTACCTCCTCCGTCTTCTGATTTGCGACAGTGGGGTTCTACACGTTTGAATACCTTTAGCTGTATATTGTATTCTGCTGTAATAAAGTAGAGGACGTAACAACACCTGCTTTATCGCTCACAGATTTTAGTGTCACTTGATGGTTTCCATAAGAATTCATTGATCTTGAACAGGAAATTTGTGCATACTGATCTCTTAAATTAGTAGACAACGATTTGATAAATTAATTCCATGTATTGATTTATCCATTCATTTTGTTTCTCTTCTAGCTAACATAAGTAATGTATATGTTAACTTATACTCATGAAAACTGAAGAGCACTAAATAGCTAGGCTCATTGAAGTTGAGTAAAGATTGCCCGATATGTTGGCAATAAACTGAAGCTTAATATTTGTATGGTACATAGTTAGTCTTCTAACCACGAGATCACAAGTTCGAACAGTAGATTTCTTATTTTTATTTTGTAAATACTTACTGACTAGATATTTTAAACTAATACAAAACTGTTGTCCGGTACCCTATGCTTTCTAACTATTTTCCAAAGGACATCAAATTTGAATAACCAATGTAAACCTCTCAACTGTTTGTGTGTGTGTGCGTGTTAATTCACATACATATGTTTAAATCTGTATTCAATAATTTGTAATACACATTTTTGTATACTGTTGAGCTTTTTTTTTGAAAAAAAAAAGCCAGTGACCTCGACAAGTCGCTATCGTACGAGTTCGATAAAAATTGTTCAATAGTAACCATGGTAACAATAATAATAATAATAATCACAATGACGTTAGCAACATAAATGAGTAGGTAGATAAATGTGATCTTGATCATGAGTGATTTCGTCATATTCAATTAATTTTAGATACGAATAGAAACAATGTATCATCAAGTAAACATTTGTAACGTTTAAACATGACACCTTCCCTCATGAATTGACACATCATTTGAAGAATACGAATAGAAATTATGAAGCATTTCAAAATATGTTTATCTAACACATTTAAAACCATATAAAGTTGTAGATTATACAAAATGATCTAGTGAGAAGCTGTAATATGTGAAGACAATCGAGTTCAGGATTTAAGTAAAGCTTATGTTTAATGAAAAAGTGATAGTACAATCGAGATGTAGACTATTGGAGAGTGGCTATTGATTAAAAACTGTATGAAAGTGGAACAAATGAGCTCTTTTATACTAAAAGATAATTTCAATTAGGTACTCTACTGGAAACCAATGCTCATAATGTAAACTATCGATTAATTTACAGGCTAGAACAATTATAAATAACAAAAGAAATTCATATGTTTAAACGTGAATAATTCCAGTTAGGAATAAGTGAGGAACCCAACACACACACACACACACACAAACTGTCTTCACATTTGAAATTCTATGGGATTTAGTCTAGAAGTATAATCCGAGTTTCATAGGGGAAAATGTTGAAGTTTTAAGATGATATTCATCTGAAAGCAGATTTAATGACTGATGAATGACAGTTTAAAGAAAACTCTTCATCAATGAGAGAAACAAAATTGAATGAAGAAAAATACACAATTCCCAAATTCAATTTAATACCAACTAATTTTAATTGAGAAATATTACCGACTGTATTAGAAGTCAATGAATTGACATAGATTCATCAAGAAAAAAAAAAACAAAACCTTGAAAAATGTTGCTATAGACATAATATGATATCAATATTCCTTAAATCTGGTAGACAGTTCTTTTTACTAGTATCTAAGAGTAAAACAAAAAGCATATTATAGTGAAAGAAAAAATATTTATCAACAGAAAAATTCCCCCCCTTGGGACAAAACTGACATTCAGTTTAATTTTAATAAAGTTACTTATAAAATAAAAGTGAAGATAATGACGCCAAAATCGATGACAAAAGTCACTTACATGCAAATGTCAACAGAACAAACTGTCAGTCAATTGTGGATAAAATTTAAAAGCTAATTTCTTTCTGAAATCTATTCTGTTGTTGGTGTTGCCTATACAGACTTAAAGCTTTAGGATTCAAATTGTTTATTTTTATTGAAATCATTAGTTGATCAATATTAGACCACCAATGAAAAACTGGAAGCACTGAATTGTTGTTTCGTCTTAGTAGAGAACTCCCCAGTAGTGCGATTCCTTGACCCCGCACTCGGTAATCGAGCCAAGAAACTTCGGTCTCACGCAAAAAAACCTAATCACTGGGCCGACATCCAACGGAGTTAGTGTATAACTTTAATCAATCCACGACAATGCGTGACAACTTCCCAATGTCTTCAGCTGGTAACTGCTTCACTCCTGACATGGATTTCAATGGTGGTCTAAATTGAATCAATTCATGATTTCAATGAAGTTCAACTATCTCCACAACCCTTACTAATAATCAAATCATTTAGCTTCTTAGAGAATGGTAATCGAATAAAACATTTTCTTGAGGTAACTTAATGACAGCATAAATAGTAGGCGGCTCCATAGTATGCTGATGTAAAACTACTTGACTCAGCTTTAGTAGGTATCCATTTTATTTATTTCTAAAACCGCAGTATATTCAAGAATTTTCAGACTGAAAAAAAATTAAAAAACCACATCATCATGTTGAGTAAAGACACAAGAATGAATTCTGAAAGATTTTAGAGAATCAAGTTGATGTCTCGAAATTAGTTGCTATCCAATTCAAATATTTCTAATCACAAAAGCTAATAATTCTCAATAAGTTTAATCATTTTTTTTTTTACTTTCTATCTAGAATGTTATACTACTTATAACAAAATAAAATAAAAAAAAAGATAATAAACATAATCATAAACTTACATTTTGAATGATTTGTAGTTGGCGGAACTGGTGCTGGTAAACCCAATGGATGACCCCAAGCTTTTAATGGATCAAATTTTTCTTCACTTGGACTACAATGAGATGATGTATTCTGATGTATATTTTGTAAAAATTGATCTTTATCAATGAAAAATTTACCAAAGTTTTCCATCTCTTTTGATGGAGTAGTAATAGTAGCTGTAGTAGATGTAGCAGATGGTGGTGGAGTTGTAGTCATGATCATATATGATGAACGTTCTTCATCTTCTTCTTCATGACATGAATGTGTCATATGTGTTGCTTTCATATAATCACTTGCTGAATCTTTTGAAAAGTTCATATCATCAATTGCTGTCTCTGAAAGATAATGATTATTATTCTTATTCCATTGATTCTGATAGATTTCATCTAAATATACAATACACAAAATAAATCAATAAATTACTGATTATCAACATAAAAGTACTTATTAAACTTTATTCCAATATACCGATATTTAGAAAAGGAATATCATCTTAATAGACAAACAGAATTTCACCAGAAGATGATTCGATAATACTCCATAGGATCCCAATGTGACGAATTTCACCTATAAATTATACATGATTATCCATAAAACTGTTTCAATAAAATCAATTTTAAACTATTGGTTACTACTGTCTCACTTCAAGATGAGTATCAGATGTTCTAAGGGATAGTGGTAACCATTGCAGTTCAGTTATACTAGGAGTAGAACAATCGACATAAGTGGTACATGATTTTATTACTTACAATATATCACAAATTGACTAATATTGAAAATATGTACTTATCGCAAGATATAGATGTTCTTGATTAAAATCTTGGTGGGCTTGTTGGTGCATAATCTAATCTTACAATAGTGCCCGCAGTGTCGAGTCATCTAGACTGGTGGCCACATTGCAACATGGTCGATAGATTGCGATCTGCACTAATAATAAGGAATAGACACGTATGACATTGGTCACCACCCAGTGATCAATCAATTGTGAATGTTAAAGAGTCTCATACTAGAGCAAGATGGTAGCCCAGTGTTTTCAGGTTTTTAATGGTGATCTAACACATTAATCAGTTCATAATTTCAGTAATTTTATAAACAGAATCTATTTACTGTACGATGTGGATATACTTTGAGTATTAATTGATTATTTTATTCATTCAAGTCCTTAAAATATAATTAATGAACAGTTGTCCCTATCTCTATGTAGAGTTTTTGATAGAGTTTTGTTCTCTAAGCTGGATGGTTTGATCGTGGAGCTTTCATTGTTCTTCTGAACGACATCATCAGCACAAACTTCAGATAGAAGTGAAGTGTTCGAATTTCTCCATATGCGTTTCACAGCTTGTTCTGTGCTGATGATGTCGTTCAGAAGAACAATGAAAGCTCCACAACCAAACCATCCAGCTCAGAGAACAAAACTCCATCAAAATCATCCACCTGAGCTACAAATCTTCTCCACCATCTATGTATAGTTCTAATTTCTAAGTAAATTGTGTATATCATACGTTTACACTGTTGATATTTATTATCGACCATAGTGTTTTAACTTACTCCATAACGGATTGTTTTAATCGTCATATTAAACATTCTGAATAACTATGTGATTTAATGAGGTTTTTTACGAACTACTATAAGCTCTCTAATGGAAACTCTTGTACCTGGTGATTAGTTTTCTTTATTATGATTACCGAAATTAGTTTTATATCAATGGTTGTTAGTTCATTTTAAATTGATTCGAATTCGTATGGATTAGTGTTTCATTATTTTTTTAACGTAAACTTTCATTTAACCTATAGGTTATATGTTCAAATCCCACACCATTGAACTTGATTTGAACAATAGGATGGTAGTCATATTAACCTTTATGTAAATATCATAACACAAAATAGACTATATAAACCTGTAATCGGTAAGTCAATTGGATAAAATTTTGAATTCATAAAGTTGAGAGAATTTCCCAGTAGAAAATATTACAATTGAAAGTTATTTATGTATTATACTAATTGAATTCATTATCATAGTACTATCTTTCTTAGAAATAAGCAAAGATCGATAGTGGCTAGCAGTGGAATCCAGGACTCGCGTTTCGTCTTGTTTCGGACTCGTCAGCTGGAGTGAACATCAACTCTGTGATGCAGGTACATCCAGCTGACGAGTCCCAAATAGGACGAAACGCCTGTCAAACTGGATTCCACTGCTAGCCACTATCCATCTTTGCTTATTATGCTTGCAAATTAAAGCAATATCGAGGCATACGCACAGTATGCATATATGCCAATAAGAGACTGAACAATTTCAGTCCTAAACATCAATGGGAAAATTGAAATAAAACAAAATCAATTGAATTTCTTAGAAATGTTTAAGAATTTCTTTTATTTCAATTTCAATAAATACAAAGAGTTTGGCTTACCAATTGCCATTTCACATGATTCATAAGATTTGGACAGCACTGAATAGACGATACCAACATGAAATTGGTCATTACTCAGTGACTAACTACTTCTACATATATCTCAATCCTAAAGAAGATCAATCGAATTTCAAATAGCTCAAGAGTAACGCCTCAGCCAGTTAAACGGAATGATAGATGCGAGTCTACCATGAAACACTAGTTCTATCAAGATTTATGCACGTCATGTTGAAAAGTCTCAAGTGGCAAAAAACATAGGTCTATGGTTTTCTATCGACTAATCCTAATCACCTAACACGTGTCACTATGTTTGACTTCAATCACATAAAATGTATTCAATACACTACAGTTTTTGTTGTCATCTAAATTGATTTAAACCAGGTCATCATCTCCAGATTTACACAAACACAAAATGGTAGTAGAAGCAACTGAAAGACAAAACAAAAACCGTCTAAGAAAAGAAAATACCTTGATTCCCATTTTCATTGATCTCATTTGTTTTCAAGTTGGAATAATCATTACCATTGGCACAGACATTATATCCGTTTGTATATACACTATCACTGTCTTGAAGATGGTGATTAGTGGTTGGAGTGATATGCATGGAATGATCGATATCGTTTACATTATCATTTGTTTGATAAATAGTGTTTCCGTTGAAATACTGCTGCTCTAAATTGACGTGACTATTGCCACTTTTAGTAGTAGTAGTATCATTTGTGATTTCATCATTATCGTTATTATTTACATCAACATTTGTTGACATCATCATCGTCATTCTCTGCATCATTGTTTCTTCACTGTCATCAGTCGGGATTTCTGAATAAAGGTGTTGTTGTTCGTGGACGGCGTTAGAATAGTTTGAAAATCCATTTAATGTAGAATTCTCAAGCAGTTTTTCATCTACATCAAATTGTTGATAATGCTGATCCTGATGAGTATCTATTTCTGACTCTTTACTCATTATTACCGCATCATTGTGATACACAACAGTATCATCCCCAACATAATCTCTATCCTCTTCTTCTTCTTCTTCATTTGAATGTTGTTGTGTTGAACTGACAATGTTGTAATTTGGTGAGACTGAACGATTTAGACTGGAAATTAATAAATCAGCTTCAGAATGCTGTTCGTCTTGCTGATGTTCACATTCCTGTACACGTTCTTCATAGTGTTGCTGCACTTGTATGGTTGAATTATCGAAGATTTCTGAATCAGGACTAATAAATCTGTGAATTTTATTCAAATAAAATAAAAAAGTGCAAAGATACTAATTTATCTACAGATATGAAATACAAGTAAATGTTGAAGAATTCGGGTTGCATAGTCAAATGTCAATTCTGAAGAATAACCTGATCACAAGATGAAACACCCGGTGAAAAAATGAGAACTCATAACTGATGGAATTAAAACACTTTGGGATTGAGATAACAAACTTTGATAATGGATGTCTAATGTCCACTAATGTTTATTAGTTGAACTTGTAGACGTCGATCAATAGGTTCCAACTCAGCGGTTTGAAGGTAGCAGGCAGGGCACAAGGTATGAAGGTCTTGGGTACACGCTTCAATAGGGTTGTAAGTGAGCACTGCTGAGTAGTCTCATGAACATGTTGTTTATTTAAACACATAAATATTGGTACAAGGAGGCACTAAATAGATATGCGCTACATAAATCATTCGAGTTGTGTGAGGGCTGGGACACTCCCCGGGTGCCCAAACGAAAACAGGTGGTTTTCTTAGGGGCCACACCCGTAGCCTTTGACCTAAAGGTCTGATCCACAAGGCAGTAGAGTGACGTCAGGAGATGCAGTTTCACGGTAGCCGGTGACCAACGATTGGTTTATACGGCATTTGTTCCCTCAAAATACTGAAGCCCATGTGTACCATTGGTTTGGAATCAGGGTTTTTCAACTCCTCTAGGTGAACTCTCCGTGTCTACCAACCCGATTAAAGTGCCGGATATTCATGACTGAATAAAACAGTCATTCAATACTTCTTCGCTCTCAACAGTTATGCAACTACAGTTAATATATGATGTTAAATACTAATCAGACAATCTTCACAAACCTTCTGTACTAATTTCTACAAAGATACAAAAGTTACGAAACATAAATATCTATATATAGTCTGGCAACATACTTCCCTTTACAAGAACGAATTGATGATATATCGAAGTCAGACTTAAAGAAAATAAACATGTAAAAGATTATGAAGCTTTGAGTTATAGTAGTCAGTCAGTGAATCAGTCATAATCAATGTAGAAACTTGCACTTA
Organism: Schistosoma spindalis; assembly: GCA_946903255.1. Taxonomy (NCBI): domain Eukaryota; kingdom Metazoa; phylum Platyhelminthes; class Trematoda; order Strigeidida; family Schistosomatidae; genus Schistosoma; species Schistosoma spindalis. The sequence continues at coordinate 18,165,779 of OX336423.1, forward strand.
TGCGTATTGTTTTAGTTTGAAACACCCAGTTAACGCTGCAAGATGAATGTAGCAGAGACAGTCGTAGGGAAGAAGAGATAGTAATAATATTAATGGTAGGGAAAAAAAAGATTACAAGATAGACTGACCATAAATCTACAAACCCTAATGTTTTTCATTTCTAAATATAACTTTTTACAAAAGAAATTTCCTGTGAAACATACATAAAGTAATCTAGTGTATATAGATGAAAACTAATTTAAACTAATGTGTATAATCATTACACATATTATTGGAACAGAATACACCATACACATAGAGATTTCATGATCTAATCAACTGTAATAATCAAAGAGTTCACCAACATGAAACATCACATCATAAAAATGTTCTAAATTCTTTAATAAGACTAGAGTTATGATGTTATCTATTATTTAAATTTAAGCGAACATTAACTTTCATTGATAAGCCCCCAAATGCCCTGGTACGGCCGAGAGTGGGGACAGTCCGTTCTCCCTCTCAAAATGCTCTCACGTGGCCATGCGTATATAGCCTCTGCCAGGGAAGTCCTACTCACTGCCTTCTCGTGGCAGGGGTGTTGTTTACAAAAATCAGAAGACGAAAAGCGAATGTCCGACAGGGGCTTTAACCGGATCCCAAACCAATGGTGCACATGGACTGGCTCCAGTATCCTGAAGGAACAAATGGCGTATGAACCAATCGTTGGTCATCGGCTATCATGGGACTGCATCTCCTTACGACGCTCCACTGCCTTGTGGGTTAGACCTTTAGGTCAAAGGCTCCGGGTGTGGCCCCCTAAGGTAACCACCTGGTTCGGTTTGGGCACATGGGCAGTATCACAGTCGTCACACAAATCAAATGAGATCTGTGTGGCGCATATGTATTTGGTGCTCTCTTTTACCAATATCTATGTGCTAAAATAAATAAATTCATTGATAAACAGAAATACAACAATCATGATAACTATGCATCAATGATTTGTAATAAAAAATATTTGCATTTTGCATTTTGTTTTTTGTATTGTTTTTTTTTTATTTATTGAAAACAAAAATATATTTCGATGCTTATACAAGTTAGTTAAATTTAATCTAATTTAATAGTAGTATATTTCAGGTCATTTATGTAAATCATAAAACATCATTATGATGATTTAAAATACTGTGATCATAATAACTGTCGATAATCATATAGGTCATAGTTAGTTTATTCCATTGAATAAATATCTGTAACACATTTATTCATTTATGCAAATTTATAATGATTGTATTAAACAATTTCAAAAGGCTTAACAAACTAACGATGTGTGATACCGGAAAAATCTGATGTATTTTCGTTGGTGGAAATAACTTATCACACACACACACACACATACATACCTACCTACCTACCTACCTATATTTACATATAGAAGAACACACTGAGATTTCTTGTCAGTTATCAGTATAATATTAAGACATTACTCTCTCTACTTGAAGAGAACCAATTTATTTACACATGAAACTTTCAATAGTGACAAATGGAAAGAAACCCCCCAAAGAATTCAGGTCAATATCGATGGTCTCATTCACTACCATTATTAGATTGTCAGATCTCTTCTCATATTTAACAGGATATAAGAATAAACAAGCGAAATGAGTAATTCTTTACTCACAGAAAAACGAGAAGAAATCTTACATTCATTCATACACATAGAGACATACACACACACACAAAAACACTGTGACGTGTTATTTACTCTCAGATGCAAAATCTCATTAGGAAAAGTAAAACCACTTTAAGTTCAAAACAAGTAGTTTACATATAGATTGGGTAAACTCAGAAAATAATTTAAACAAACCAGAGAAATAAGTTAGTGATGAAAGCATATAACTTTCAACAACTGAATTAACAGTGTGAATATCACTTCATTTACATGATTGGATAGTATCGCTAGCTTTGAACAATTAAAGTGTAGTACAATAGTGAGAGGGAAATTTTTTAGTTTACAGTTGTAATCTCTATGAAGATTAATGGATGATGATAACGTTTAGTCAATAAGTAAGCTTATCTACCTAGTCAATAGTGTTATTACCTAAAGACATGAAAAAGAACTATTTAGCAGTGTGTGAACAGAGGTTTAAAGTGGTGTAGCTGATTAATCCCAAATATACCTTATATTTCAATAAGTCATTCATCAAAGAATGTCTGAATTTGTAAGGCTATTAAAACAAATTATCTTCTCGATATGGTTAACCACTTTAACACCAATAGTTAAACAAAACCTGGAGTCGTTGAATAGTATTGTAGTAGGAATTTGGAATAACGAGTTAAAACAGAATGGGTTTTGTGGACATTGTAATAATTTCAATGGTTAAGATCATCAGTCAGTTGAAGCTAGACCACCATGGAAATTTCGTGGATTAGTTGAAGCTAGACATTAACACCAGTGGATGCCGGCCGGCTCAGTGGTCTAGTGGTTAAGTGCTCGTGCGCAAAACCAGTAGGTCCTGGGTTCGAATCGTGCAAGGGGCGAGGCCGTGAATGCGCAATGCTGAGGAGTCCCACAACAGGATGAAACGGTCGCCCAGTGCTTCCAGGTTTTCCATGGTGGTCTAGCTTCAACTGACTGATGATCTTAACCATTGAAATTAAAACAGAACGTTTACAAATTCTTATCCTTAAAATTAAAACAACTGAAATTCGACAGTACACCGGATTATCATACAGATGATTTTAAAATACTTTAAGCTAGTCACTCTCTTATTGGAAACTTAGTATCTCAATGTAGACTATCATTTAATCAAATTAACTACTCTTTAACATTTGCAACTAATGTACCATGTATAGTTTAATGTGTCTGACTTTGAGACACAAGATGTGCGTTTCGCCTAGGGATACAACCTGTCGAAAGAAGCTGGACTGAGGCTCAAACGTGCGATCAACTGGTTAAAGACAATGATCCTTTTACGTAGAAACATTTCTTTTGGATTTTTGATCTATAAATATATCCTAATACATGCATTCTGTCAGCCATGAATAACACTTATCAAAACTATTTAGACAGATCTAATTTATAGCATTTGCGGATAACATATGTATTTCTGATCTTACTCAAGTATTACAAATGTTATGCACTTACTCTTTTAAAAAACTAACGAACAACCACGGTATAGAGAACACAAAATGAACCAAATAGAACCAATCATTGAAAAGTTCAAAAGTTTTTACAACCGGACAGTAATTTAGAGCGACTAATTCTGAAAATCAGTTCGGTTCCGGAAAGGCCTCTCATTATGAACTGATTTCAGATGAGAAATTACTAAGAAACCGAGAGCATTTGACAGCCTTTTTCTTACAAGGATTTAACCTCGGACTTTTCAATCTTGTGTGAATGTTTTATCACTGATTTTAGATCCGGTGCTTAACAAGTTATTTTAACATAATTAATCTTAATTTATTTGTTTTGGTTGTTTGAATCATCCCACTGACATTTAGGATTGAGATTGATCAGTCTCTTTTCAGCATACGTGCATCTTGTGTAGGTTGTCTCGATATCTCCATTAAGTAACAAGTATTTTAAGCAGAGTTAGATAGTGGTTTGAAGTAGAATCCAGGACGCGCGTTCTGTCCTGTTTGGAACTCGTCAGCTGAATGTACAAGCCTTCCACGGTTGGTGTTCACTGGATTTCACCTCTGACCAACATCTATCTCTGCTTAAAATACTTCTAACTTAATGAAACGATCCAAGTTATCCACACAAGATGTACATATTCCTATAAGAGACTAACAAATTTCAATCCTAAACATTAGTGGAAAGATTCAAACAATCAATACAAATGAATTAAACTTCACCCCATTGCACAACTCAGTAGATAGTTGGGCTCAACAGCTACGTGCATGACGCGATGGCATTTTGAAACGAACAATACTGGGTTCGAGTGCCGGAGTGGACATCAACCTTAGGATATAGGTACATCCAGTTGACGAGTTCCAAATGAGTGTGTTGGATCTCTTTATTAGCTACCATCTATCTTTGCTTACAGTTTTATTATATTTTACCAATAACGTATTTGCCTTAATTTCAACCATATTTTTAGAATCACAACTCTTGAACCTTATGAGTATTTATCAAAAAAAATATTATTCTTTTATATATCTATGTATTGATAAGGATTAAGATAGAAACGCAACACATTAATTCTAACTTACTGTTGTTGGTGATGACCTTCAACATTTGTTGCAGTATCTATATGCAATGAGTTATTTAGTTCTTGGTATGAATTCGAGTGAATGTCAACAGGACTATCAATATCATTATGTATATCATGACTAACAATATGGGATTCTTCGTAAGTTGTTGAATCTACTTTTTGATATGATTCTTCGTCAATTTCATTTGTTTCGACTTTTCTTTCATTTGACAAATAATGATTATTGTATGGAAATCCTTCTAGAGTTTGAATATTATTTATTATTTGATCTGTACTTGAATCAACTTGATATTTAGTAGGATCACCAGGATAACTCATTGCTGTACTAAGTAATGAATGATCTGGTAACATCTCATCCTCTTGAGCATCTTGTTCTAGAGAAACATTTCCAACCTTTGATTCAATATCTTGTTGTGAGTGAATTTCATAAGAATTCATTGTTCTATTGTATTCATCAGTTGTCATATTATAATTCATATTGTCATCAATATTTTTATGACTTAAAGAGGATTCATCACATTCAATATTGATTTGTTTTTGTTGATATGGTATGACAAACTCTTTTTCCATTTCATCAATATCTGAATGAGTTTCTTCAATTTGTTTATGATGATCCAATTGTAGATCATTCATATCAATAGGTGTTTCTTGATCTGGTAGATATTGTTCATGTTTTTGTTCATAATCATTTTCAATGGAATTAGGTATGTAGTTCTGTGTAGAATTTGCCGTTAGTAATGTATATGATTTTTCGAGTTTTTCTTCCTCACTTTCTTCATCTAAATGTGTATGAGAAGAATGATCTATAACATCATCATGATATTGTATATTATCAAGATTAGTAACTTGTTCTTCACCTTCTCCTTCTTCTTCACCTTCTGCAGTCTGTGTTAAATGTGTTTGTTCACCAGTAATGAGATTGATGTGTGTTTGATTGTAAACAGGTTCATTATTCATTGCATTTACTACATCAGTTCGTGAAAATTTGGTCAATTCATCATCATTATTATCATCATCATTATTTTGAAGTGAATAATTTTCAGGTACATAACTATAAGGTTGATTGATATGCAAATTATTCTGTTCATTAGATAAAGGAATAACTTCTGTGAGAAAATCAGATGATCCGACAATGTTTACTCCTTCAATTTTATTTGAATCAATTATTTTAGGCTCAGTTTCGTTCTCATCAGCTTCTCCAATTACTTCTTGTTCTGTGTCTAAGTTATTTGAGGACTGTAGTAATTCATGAGGCTCTTCAACTACCTCTTTCTCAAAAGTGGATGGAGATAGTTGATCCTGTAACTGACTTGTAGTATCGTTGAAATGTTCTGTAATTTGTTCACTTTGGACACATTGTACATCCTGCATATTTTCATTAAACGTTTCTTCTGTTGATTGTGGCTGATAGTGTATTTCACCTTCATCTTCGTTTCCAGATTCCTCTTCTTCTTTAAAGTGAGGTTGTTCTGTCAAGTTACTAAATCGAGAATCAGTAAAATCAGGCATCAAATCACTAGTTATATTAGCATCAATATCTGTTACAGCATGGAATGAGGATAATTCATCTTGCGAATGATCAACTGAGTAGCTTGTCAACTTTTCTCTATCTTCTATTTGTATTGCCTCATCTTCATCTGGATACTGTTTACTTTGTTCATAGTATCCTTCTTCTATTGGTCGTTGACTTTGTATCTTTTCAAAGGAATTATCCATTTCACCTGGTGTACTTACAAAAGCATCATCATTACATGGGAACATTTGTTCGTCCAACTTCAATGTTTTATTGGTCAACGGAGATAAACCATTTCCTATAACACTCACAGAGTTGTCATAATGATGGTCAATAATATCTTCTTTTTCATATGATAAGTCTTGAGTGCCTAAATTAAACTCCTCCTCTAGTCGTCGCTGTTCACCTCCGTCTTGGAAATTTTCGTCGGTGCGTTCAGCAACCTGTTGTTCTTTTAAAACATTATTTACATTGAATTCAGACTCAATAATATTATCATTTTGTCCCGTTTCTTGCATTTCTGTCAAATACTTTACATCGTGAGAATTTTCGACCGGTGACTGTTTGTTGACAGTGAATGGTAAGGATTCTTCCTGTAAATGATTCACATAGGTTTGGTTATCTTCGATATCAACATTTCTATTTAATTCATCTTTTACTTTTTGTTCTAAATGCTGTGATTCATATTGTTCAATTACTACACTATTACCTACAGATTTATTAACATCAGTTTCAAAAACAGTTGGTGATTCTGTAACATCTACATCAAATGGAGTATCAAATGGTGTTTTATAAGATTGCATATCATGAAATCCTAATGAAGATACCATTCCATCTTCGGTTACTTGATTTTGTTCATATTGATTTAGATTATAAGAATTCATTTCCTTCTCTACTACTTCGTGATCATGTTCTTCTTCTTCTTCTTCCACCACCTCGTCTTCCACTTCTTCACTTTCGGCTAATGAGTCATCACACGATAATGGAGTAGCTGGTTTTAATTCACATTCTAAGTCAATAGTCAATTGCTCATCGGATTCTTCCGCCAGCATTTGATTTTCTTTTAACACTTTATGTACTTTATACTCTTCTTCTTTTTCTTCTACTTCATGTTGTGGCTGTTCTACTAATTCTAGTGGTTCTTCTTCCTTTTGTAATGATGTTCCTGTTGAAATGATGTGTTCATTATCTGCCATGACAAACTGATTTGTTAGTGATAAATTGTCTAAATGATTTTCTGAGTTTTCATGTATAGATGATTTCATCAAACTGTTTAACATTGGATCGACTGGTGTTAATTCATTATTAAGTGATATATTCTGAAGTGTCACAGGGGGTAAGGAGGAATTAAGCAATTCTGCCGTCTGTTCAATTGTTTCTAATTCTTCTTTAATAGGTTTAGCGTTTGGTACACGATTACTTGTCACATTTAAATTAGAAGCCTTCTTTGTTTGTAATTTATTTGATAGGTGTGTTGTTGGCTCTGATTTACGAGGAGGAGCTTTTGATCCATGCTGGTTAACAAGATTGGAATGTGCTGTCAAACGTTCTGCCATAGTAGTAGTAGTAGTCTTCGGTTTGCCTAGCGGTGTTGTTTTAGGCCCAGACAATGGCCGATTAGTTGTTTTCAACTCACCATTAACAGATTTCGTTGTTGGAACATGTGGTTTCGATGTATTAAATGTCTTCTTTGTGTCTACTGAAGATAATGGACGTTTTTGATGAGAATCAACTCCATGGGAATTATTCATTAATTTAGAGTTAGCTGTATTCTCACTAATTGGTTTTTTCAATTGATTTCCTGCTAATGATGGTGTCTTCAATGGAGTAGTAGTCGTTGTTCGTTGATTATGATTAGGAGTTGATGAAATAGGTCTAGTTGGTGATGGCTTAACATTCATTACAGAATTAACTGTTTTTGATGTAATTGTCTCTTTCTGTCCTGTTGTATGTAAAGTAGGTTTACTAAAAAGAAAAAAAAAACAGAGAAAAAAAAAGGAGAAATTTGAATAAAATTTACATTTATTCATTGAAATTATTATTAAAAATTCAATTGAAGTAAAGAAAAAACAAAAAAGAAATTCAGATTTCAATTTCAATTTCCTTTATACACACTGTAAATAGTTACCAACCAAATAAAGATTGTTTTCTTTTTTTATTAAAAAATGCATCGAATTAAAACCAGGGAAATTTCTATTCCATTCTATTCTATTCTATGGTAAAGAAAAGAAAAGAGAAATTGTAATTGAGTAAACTGTTCTTTCTTAATTCTGACTGACATACATATACACACACAAAGGAATGAAGATTTTATCAATTGACTTATGTATTCAACAAGAACACATTACGTGGGGAAATAGAAGCGGATATGAAAAAGATGAATAACAACTGGAAAGAGCTGGAAAGGATTGCTTAGAACAAGGTTGGATGGAGAATGCTGGTGAGCGGCCTATGCTCCTTTACGAGGAGTAACAGGCGTAAGTAAGGATGTATTCAACAAAATGTTATGTAATGAAATGGTTAAGTTTAAGAAAAATAAGGTCAGTACACAATGAACAGTAAAAACATAAGTGTATGTATAAATTTAAATGTAAAATTATATTTCGATGGTAGTAAACTAAGATGAATCCCACCCAAAAAATTATACTTCTCCAATAAGATGAAATGGCTATTTATGGATGTTTTCTTCTTTATAGAATATTTTTAAGGGAATGTATAAAAAATCTTCTGAAAGTCAACTGTTTTAAAAAGTACCTCAGAACATTCGAGAAGCTGTACTCTTTTGAATCTGTTAGCTATACTATTGATACAAATTGTTTAAGTTGACTGATTTCAGAATAGGGGATCAATGAAGATTCATTTGATACAAAAACGGACCTATGTGACTAGAGAGATGGACCATCAATATGCAACTACACGTCAATAATAAGAAAAAAAGCAGTGAGTAAGATCAAAGATGGGACATTCGATAGAGCTTTTGCTTCAAGGTCAATTACAAGCAAAGAAAATGAAATACGTAACATCATAGTATAGATTTACATGCTATACTTACAACTAAAAATAGGTTGAAGTCACATGAGACTAACATATTTCGATGGTCGCAGTAATACACAGATTTGAGGGTCCAGAATAATATGTATTTTGTGCGGTGATGGCAACAGGCCACAATAATACTAATTTGGACCAGCTCTAATAAGTAGCATCTTTGCTAATAGTTTCTACTTTCTGAAACTAACCTTAAACATCTCATAATCTCGCTTTCTAGACTCAATCTGCATTCGAGGGTTGAAGATTGTATGAGTCTAGAAATTATCAGTATGAAGTTAGTATCTTAAGCGTTTAACATACAGATTTTATCGATTTCTGATCATCGATATAAAGAACAACAATTAAGGCCTAAGAAAATGATCTGAAATTTCACCGACTTTTGAGTGTCTTTTAATCAAATCTAATTTTGTTTCTAACATTTACGCTGACTTGCTAGAAAAAAAATGTACTTTTGTCGACCAAGTATATATCCTGTTGGGGTATCATTTTATCAAGCAGCAACATTGTATCGTTGGCTACAGTCCAGTGATCAGAATTCCATTCATTTTCTTCATGAACTCATTAATCATAACAACTACTCATAATACAATTGAGTAACACAATAAAAGTTCAATAACCTGATGATTTTAAGCCAGAGTTTTGTGAGTGCTAGCGATACTAAATCAACTACAGAAAATGTAAAGTAAAATGCCAATACAAATCAATGACATAAATATGAACTATGTTGTACTATGTTGTCAAGTAAATAAATTTTATAATGACAAGAAATACTACTGATCTACCAGTATCCCAGTAGTATTATGATTATTATTATCATTATTATTAGTAGTAGTATCATAAGTTAAGCCAATACAAATATGATTCGTATAGATTTATTAAAGTGAACATATTTATGTTCAATATATTACATCATATGAAAGTTGAAAAATTTGTTTCAAAAACTCTTTAACTAAATGTAATCAATAATGATATTTAAGGTAATGAAGAAAAGTAATTTTTGTTTACTAAATATTTCCCAAAATTTTCAGGTCAAACAAAAAAAATATGTTACAAACAAAATGTACACCCGAGCAGTATCATAGCTCTCACACAAATCTCATTTAATTTGTGTGACACATATGTATTTGGTGCATCGTTGTACCAATATCTATGTGTTCAAATAATAATAATCATAATCATAATAACACCAAAAAAATAAGAAAAAATATACAAAACTTTGGCACAATAAAACTGAATGTAATTAAATTAAATTACACAAAAACGGTTAAATAACAAGATGGCAGTTTCACTCAGATTTGACTGGGTCTCGATACCAAATGACTGAACAGAATACATGAACGAATTAGTTTAGAAATGACTTCCAAGGCTCTAAATGAGAAATCATAACCAGTAGAGTATAACCATTACGCGAATGTTATAGTGAATCACTGACAGCATTAAGTAATCGTCACGATATATAACGATTCAACTAATTTTGGGAATGTAGATTATTCGATTCTTATTCAGTGATAAAAATATTCAGCACTTGCTACCTGACCTGAAGATTCTTTAGTTTCAATTTGTGGAAGTTACTGAGTCGATATTTTAGGGGAGTTTTAAATTAGGACAAAACAACGGAATTGTTTTTAGATTCGTTTTTTAATTTTTTTATTAGACTAACCCCATTCGATCATAAATGTATTGTTACTAGCTGATTAATTTTGGAGATCAAATTTCAAAGTTTTCGGAGAAAATTGGTGGGGTGTGAAGTACACTGGAAGTGTATGGGATATACATTGTGGAAATCATCAAATTGCATCACCAGGCAATGCATAACTTAAAATCCTAAAGAGAGAATGAATAAAGGAAGACCAAGGGACACACTGTGTCGTGAATTGGAGGTAGATATGCAAAGAATGAATAACAACGGGAAACCACTAGAAAGGTTTGTCCAGGACAGAGTTTGATTGAGGATGCTGGTGGTTGACCTGTGCTCCTTCACGAGGGTTTACAGAAGTAAGGAAGTAAATATTAAATTTATTCATATTCTTGCTATACTATTTTGATATACCTACAAAGTGTTCCTTTCATTTAAAAATAATTATCTAGTTAATAAAGAATTTAAAGTGAATTAATAAAACTGAAAATTGATTATATTCTAGAACTTAAATCAACTCAAAGTACATGTACACAGACTTGTTGTTTGTAGTCTTCAAAATTTTAATGATTGAGTTACACATTTAGATTCTATAGTGATTATACTTTGAGTTAGGCTAGGCATTTGGAGATTTCTTTACTTAAGATCTAAAAATGGAACTTTCGATAATTGTTTTACATTGAATAATAAGCCAGACATTTCAGTTAGTTTCACAGTTATATAATATACCCTTGTGGGCCAAGGTAATTTTACATCGGTTTTCAGGAGAACCAGACACCGTCCAGACTTTCACGTGACAACCCAAGCAGTCAGACATTTAATTCTATTTAAATTAGCTTAACAACAAGTGTAATGAACAAGTTATATAAGATTAATCTCACTCTAATGAGCATTATTAGATGGAGTTATTAATAACAATAAAGTGACAAACTGTAATATTGTAGTGTATGCTACTGATGTGGATAGATATAAGTAGTATGTATTATCAATCGAAAGTGAAATGCCTGGCTGCAGAAAAATAACATTCTGAATAAGTAACTCCAAGCTCAAACTTAAAATGATGTTATTTCAATAAGTTTCAAATATTTCCTTATTTAGTACTCCCCCTCAACTCCGGAAACATCACTAAAAGGTATAACAAAAATATCCTAACTAACTATTTACCATATCAACTAAGAAAAAAATATTCAATTTCTATGGTAACAAATTCATTAGATGTACAAAATAATCTATAAGACTAATAGATCAGATATTTTCAATCATTGTTCATTTGAAGACTGTAAATGTATAAATAATAAGTTATCAGAAGGGGTTTTGTGGAGATTGTAGTAATTTCAATGGTTAAGATCATGAGTCAGTTGAAGCTAGACCATCATGGAAAACCTGGAAGCACTGGACGGCTGTTTCATCCTATTATGGGACACCTCTAGTAAGAAGTAGTGACCAGTGGAGTTCAACCAGATCTGTTGTGAGATAGCAACTCACTGAAGACAATGGTGGACGTGTCGTTCAAATTCGTGGATTAGTTGAAGTTAGACATTAACACCGTTGGGTGCCAGCTTAGTGGTCCTGGGTTCGACTCTCGCAGGGGGCAAGATCGTGGATGCGCACTGCTGAGGAGGAGTCCCACAATAGGATGAAACGACCGTCCAGTGCTTCCAGGTTTTCCATGGTGGTCTAGCTTCAACTGACTCATGATCTTAACCATTGAAATAATAAGTTATTCAGTTTAAATCTCATGATCTATTTAGTTACAACAACAAAATATGGTATCATTTCACTTAATGAATTGATGATCAGTATTCTTTATTATTTCTTACTTGAACAGTAAACAAAACAAAACAAAATGGATTACATAACAAATCAACAAATCTGATCGATATTAAGAATAACAATATACACCATCAAGTAAACTACTTGGATGACAATAATGATATTTCGAATACATTGAAAGATTGAACTCAATGAATGACAATAATTAATTGAAAGAGTTAACTGTTAGAATTAATAAACATATTTATATACAAACAAATAAAACCTTCAATACTTTTAACATTTGGCATGATTATACATTGAAAGCATATACATGATGTATGATGTTCTATTTTCTTTGGTTTATAAGTAAGTTCTTAAATAGCTTACAAATAGCTTCTTGTGAAATAATAGCTCTATATGATTAAAATATTTAACTTTCAACCAATTAGTCTTAGATATGACCCCCCTTTATACTTGCTTCAATTTTGTCACTGAGGCAATAATATTACTAGACCTGATATAAACAACATGATTCATGGATAGATACAATAAACTTATCCATGGTAAATGAATTTCAATGAACAATTTGAATTACATCTAATTCAATCGGTTGTACACTGGACCAAGTTGTTACAGTGAAGAGAAAATTGATCAAATGAAAAGTACAGAAGTTAAACTAACAATTCAATCAACGGTAGTAAGAAGAAATCTGAACATAAAAACAATATAATTTGTAAGCAATGAACTAAGATGACATATTGAGAAGTAAGGAACTATGATAAGCTTATAAATCAAAGGAAGATAAAAGAAACATAATTCAGATATCACTTAAAGTGTGTGATTATCTTGAAGAATGTAACTTAGCAATTTGTACAACCCAATAACACTGCTCCAACGAATAACCAATAAATGAATAAACTAATGCCATGTATGCTGACTTCCTATATAATGCTTTACAAATCAACACTGCATATCAACATAGATGGTGGCTAGGAATGAATAAGATATGTCCAAATCATCATGAATACTATTCATATATGTGAAACGTCAAACGGTTGTACGTTCTACAGGTGTATTAAGAATTCGAAAAATAAACAAAGGTAGAACCAATCTAGTTATTTAATTAAACAAAGTAAGTTTGAAAGAATTGCAAACTACAATCACAAGTTAAGTTAGTTGTCGTGACGGCTCTTAGAAAAAGGAACGAAACATTCAAAGGCTCTAATGGAGGTAAAGAAATTCCGTCCAATTACATCCTAATAGAATTCCCAGAATACCGACATGACATACTATGACTAGACAGTTTTATACACTTCCTATTTGAGGATTGGGTGAACTATAATATTCTTGACATTCTATACCAGAAATTATAAATGCATTGCTAAAGGCTCCTCACTAATACTTTGGAAATGTATCCTCAATTTCGTTGATTGGTTGAAGTTAGATATTAACACCGTTGGATACCGGCTCAATGGTCTAGAAGTTAAGTGTTCGCGTGCAAGACCGATAGGTCCTGGGTCGAAATTTCACGAGGTGGGATCGTGGATGCGCTCTGCCACGGAGGAGTCCCATAATAGGACGAAACGACCGTTCAGTGCTCCCAGGTTTTCCATGGTCGTCTAGCTTCTATTGATTCATGAATTCAACTATAAATTTATTAAAATCTCCACAATCTTCCCATTCTGATAACTAAATGAAATGTTTGTTTTATCCATGTTGTAATAAGGAAATTCCAAATTATTCATTATTTTTATCTGCCAATTAATTGATTAATCTAAAAATCCTTTTACGATATACAGACATACAGACATTAGATGGATAAACAGACATACAAAATATCAAGACACATCTATACAGCCATACAATTCTAAAACCAGAATTGAATATTGAAAATCAAACATTTAATATTGAATAATGATGAGTCATACTTCATTGAAACAAACAAACAAACAAACCAGCAACCAAATATCTACATCTGTGATGGATCGATAGCATAGAGATAGACAGAGTTAGATACAATTGACGAGAGAGAGAGAGAGAGAGAGTAGGTTATTTGTATACATTCAAAAAAAATGAGTAAAACATTTCCATGACAAATTTATTCAGTTTTTTTTGTTTTTATTTTTGCAAAATATCAAGTCAAACAAATTCATTGTATTTGAGTGAGTGAATATGTAAAGAAAAGAAAAGAAAGAAACATGCACATTTCTATACATCATGTGTATATCACATGAATATGTATCTGTTTAGTAAATAATAGTAATTTAGTCAAAAAGAAACTCTCTGGAAATCACCGCAAACCAGAACGACCAGTGAAAAGCAAGAAAGACAAGGTAATCATGAACATTGAAGAACAACGAAACAGGTGGGCAGAACACTTCAAAAAACTCTTGAATCGAACAGCCCCACTGAACCCACTCACGGACCTCCCAATCGATGTTCGCTCACCAACAATTGAAGAAATCAGCATGCCCATCAGACAAATCAAGTGTGGCAAAGCAGCAGGACCAGACAACATTCCAGCAGAGGCACTGAAAGCAGACGCATCGGTAACTGCAAGGATACTGCACATAAGATTCAATAAGATTTGGGATGAGGAACAAGTACCAACAGACTAGAAAGAAGGACTTCTGGTCAAAATAACAAAGAAAGGCGATCTCAGCAACTGTGATAACTACAGGGGAATCACTCTTCTTTCAATACCAGGAAAAGTCTTCAACACGGTATTGTTAAACAAAATGAAGGACTCTTTAGACACATAACTTCGAGACCAACAGGCAGGATTTCGGGAGGATAGATCGTGTACAGACCAAATCGCAAATCTACGGATCATTGTGGAACAATCAATTGAATGGAATTCATCACTTTACATCACTACGAAAAAGCATTTGAAAGCGTGGACAGAAAAATACTATGAAAGATTCTTCGACACTATGGCATGCCTCAGAAGATAGTCAATATCATACGGAATTCCTATGATGGATTAAACTGCAAAATCGTACATGGAGGACAATCGACAGACTCGTTCGAGGCAAAGACCGGTGTCAGACAAGGTTGCTTACTCTCACCCTTTCTCTTTCTCCTGGTGATCGACTGGATCATGAAGACGTTAACATCTGAAGGGAAGCACGGGATACAGTGGACAGCTAGGATGCAATCGGATGATCTAGAATTCGTAGATGATCTGGCTCTTCTATCGCAAACGCAACAACAAATGGAGGAGAAGACAACCAGTGAAGCTGCAGCCTCAGCAGCAATAGGTCTCAATATGCACAAAGGGAAAAGCAAGATTCCCCGATACAACACAGCATGCAACAATCTAATCACAATTGACGGAGAAAATTTGGAAGATGTGAAAACCTTTATATATCTAAGCAGCATCATTGATGAACACGGTGGATCTGATGAAGATGTGAAGGTACGGATCGGCAAAGCAAAAGCAGTATATTTACAACTGAAGAACATCTAGAACACAAAACTATTGGCAGCCAACACCAAAGTCAGAATTTTCAATGCAAATGTGAAGACAGTTCTACTGTATGTAGCGGAAACCTGGAAAACGACGAAAGCCATCATCCAGAAGATACAGGTGTTTATTAACAGTTGTCTACGCAAAATACTTCGGATCCGTTGGCCGGACACTATAAGCAACAACCTACTGTGGGAGAGAACAAATCAGATCCCAGTGGAGAAATAAATCATGAAGAAGCGCTGGAAGTGGATAGGACACACATTGAGGAAAGCACCGAACTGCGTCGCAAGACAAGCCCCCATATGGAATCCTGAAGGCCGAAGGAGGAGAGGAAGACCAAAGAACACATTACGTCGGGAAATGGAGATAGACATGAGAAAAATGAACAAGAACTGGATGGAGCTAGAAAAGAAGGCCCAGAACAGAGTGGGTTGTAGAGTGCTGGTCGGCGGCCTATGCTCCATTAGGAGTAACAGGCGTAAGTAAGTAAGTAACTTAGTCACCTAAACAAAATGTAATAATAATAATACTATAGAAAAAGAAAATTTCTAAAACCTCCACACAACCCCTTCTGACAACGGTTACTCTCAAACTTTTAGTATTAACAGTAATGATGATAATGAATGACAGAAAATTATGCATTATAGAAAAACACTTTATAGGATCTGAGATGAATGTATGAAGGCTATGATCTACCAGCTAGCATGGTATGATAAGACCTTAATGAATGAGTTTACTCCAATGAACAGAACCTTACTCGACTCTATTATCATGATTGGCAAGTCTAGCCATTGAGATTTCGGTAATCAATCTATGGGTTGATAACCATCAAACTCTTATCAATGTTTATAGGATAAATACAGATAATATAACAGTATTCACATAAACAACTGAGACTGATTGGAACTTTCCAGTGTTATAATAAACTCTATATTCGTTAAACCAGTTAGTTTCAATTATCACTTATTAGTCAAGTGGATAATGATCTAGGGTTTGATATTAGTCAAACTTCAGTATAAATATTGACATTCTGATATGTAAAATTATAAACTGCACGTAGCAAATCGGGTTACAGTGGAAAATACGAATCCATGGATGGAAATATTAAGCATACAATCTATGTAAATGGAATCTAATGACAACTAATCAATAAAACAATCAAGTTTTAGAAATAGTACATCATACATTCGGAGCGATTACAAAAACAGCTACTA
Organism: Schistosoma spindalis; assembly: GCA_946903255.1. Classification (NCBI taxonomy): domain Eukaryota; kingdom Metazoa; phylum Platyhelminthes; class Trematoda; order Strigeidida; family Schistosomatidae; genus Schistosoma; species Schistosoma spindalis. The sequence goes on from OX336423.1 coordinate 18,182,607, forward strand.
TTAGTGTATACAAACATAAATTTGTATTAAACCTGGGTTTTTTTTAACAATAAGGCATAAACTTACGAAGGACGTGCAGGTTGAGCTCGCACTAATTGTTTCGTTCCAAGTTTAACAGCTGATTTGATAGTACGATTTGATGTTGGACCAGAAAGTTGTGGAATTTGGCATAATCCCTTAATAAATCGTGTCAAATTTTGAACTGGATTAGTGTTCGTTGGTAATACAGATGGCATTACAATGCACAAAGGTTGCTGTGAAGTAAAATCGTGTACAACTGATTCCCATATAAGTGCAAGACCAGAACGATGTGACAAAGGTTGTAGTTTTAATTCACCCCAACCCAACTTTGAATAAAGAACTACAGAAGAAGGGATGGTGTCATTTGAAGAGTTAGATGATGAAGCCCAAGTTCCTTGATGAGGACCTGATATAAGTGAAGGTGGAGTTAGTATTAAACCAGTGGATATATCGGACAATCCTTCTGTAGAGGAGGTATTTCCCGGTGGCACTAATATTTCACCCAATATACCAATTGAATCCTGTCCAGATTTTGATAATTGCGTCATGAATCGATATGTCAAAATACTTGATGGACACCAATCAGGAAGAAGAGTAACATCTAATCTATAGGATACAGAAACGAGAAATACATTTAGATGAAATCTGGAACACATTAGTTAGCCAACGAAAAAAAAACCCTCAAAACTGTTGTTGAACATAAAAACGATCTTAATTGGTCGCTAGAGAATTACATCAATTTAATGAGATCAATATATTTTAACGATATTCTTTTGTTTCATACAAGTTGAAAAACAGAAAAAGAAGACAGTTTCATGATATTAATCACCAGAGGAAACTACAAGAAAAAGGAGACAAATCTATGGAAAAGTTTTTTTTAATATTGTCATTAGAAATCAGTGCATTGTCGACGTTAGCAGATTAATTAGCTAGATACTACTCAAGTAGACGTCTTCATATAGAAAAAATTTATCGAATAAAGAATATTTATGGTAATTTAACTGATTATTCCTAAGGGTTTCTTCCATATCAGTAAGTTAACAATCTATAACACAACAATGTTCTTCAATCTTTTCTTCTTCTTCTTCTTCTTCTTCTTCTCTCTCTCTGTCTTTCCTATTTAGTTTCTATAGTCATCAATGAAACCACATGATTTGTATATGATTCCATCAATGCGTACAATACAAATGTTGATGTACTTATCTGTTAGAAGTATTTGAATATAGGCTTTATTTTTAAAAAAAATTCAGCATATTGAATATAAATTGTGACGATAGATGATGAATATATACACGAATAAGTTGTATAATAATATCGCAAGATTCTATCTGATGATTGATGCCAATTTATTGGTCGTCCTCTTTTCATTCTCTCTTCAGCATCCCAAGTTACGCATGGACTAGTGATGCAATTTGATGATTTTCACAATGTATGTGCCAGGCATCTCCAGTGTCCTTTCCTAATTACCTCTTCACTTGGAGGTTAGTTTTTTCTCTTTCACAATAGGCTGTTGCTATTGGTATCCAGTCGACGGACAATGAGTATCTTGTATAGACAATTGTTTATAATTACTTATAATTTTTGGTGATGGTTGTAGCTGTTGTCCAAGTTTGAGCTCCATACTAAAGAACTAAATATCTTCACGTTCGTATTGACGATTCTGACTTTGATGTTGATTGACAGTTGTGTTGAGTTCCATATGTTCTTTAACTTAGGAATACTGCTCTCGCTTTGCAAATCCATACCTTCATATTTGCATCAGGTCCTCCTTGTTTATCGATGATTCTGCTCATATATGTGGAAGTTTCCACCTCTTCTATAGCCTCTTCATCAAGTGAGATTGTGTTAGTACTCTCTCTTTCTTTTTCCCTTGTGTATGTTGAGGTCTACTGATGCATAGACTGACACTAAACTGACTGTCTTCATCTGAATTTGCTCATGTGTATGGGATAGAAGAGTTAGGTGATGTGCGAAGTCCAAATAGGCTAACAGTATCCGAGCTGTTCGTTGTATTTCATGTTTCTATTGAGATATGGAGGTGTTCATAATCCAGTCATCCATCGGAAGAAAGAGGAATGGGTAGAGTAGGCAGCGTTATCTGACACCAGTTCTCACTTTGAATGCATCAATCAGCTGTCTTTGATGAACAACTTTGCAGTGTATTTTGTCGTATGAATTTCCTGCGATGTTGAAAATCTTCCGAAATACACCATAGTGTTGAAGAATGTTCAATGAGTTTCTCCTAACAACGTCGAACTTAATGTAATTAGTTCTAATTATAAATATTGTAAGGTTCATATTTTACTCATTACTAACAATTTTGTTACAACAGTTCAATCTATATTAATTTAAGCATTAAATCTTTCCAAATAATTTACTCTCTTTGTTATTATCATTATTATTGCTTAGCAATACGAATAAACTTGATCAAGTCTTTTAATCAGCATGTATTTAGTTGTTATTTTAAGAACAAATGAATTATATTAAAAGACTATTATATCACTTTATTTATAGTTAAAGATGAAATTTCGGATCTGCTACTGGGTATATATATGTGCTTCGCACCTCCGAAGTGCAAAGTACTTCTACAAGACTGGTAGGATTCTAATCCTGTACTCACTCTGGATGGTGAGCAGATTGAAGTAGTCGAGAAGTTCGTGTATCTGGGTAGCTGCATAAGTGCTAGTGGTGGCGTGAGTGATGAGATCAATGCACGTATAGTGAAAGCCAGAGAAGCTTTGCTCTATGCTTGTGAAACCTGACCTCTCCGAGTTGAGGATGTTAGACGACTCTCTGTGTTCGGCCATCGTTGTCTTCGAAGGATTGCTAACATCCAGTGGCAACACCATGTTAGTAATGCAGAGGTTCGGCATCGTGTGTTCGGGCACAGAGACGATAATGCAATTGGTGTCACCATCTTGAAACATTAACTTCGGTGGCTTGGACATGTTCTACGAATGTCGTCCCAGAGAATTCCACGTCGTGCATTATTTGCCGACCCTGGGACTGGTTGGAAAAAGCGGAGAGCTGGTCAGTATATGACATGGTGTCGTGTTATGAAAGAAAGCTGCAAAGGGCTGGCTTCTGTCGGTCTTTCAAGACTTGCTGGCTGGGGTCTGAGAGATAGTGCGACACAGTGGCTAGAGACGTTATCAGATATGGCTCAGAATAGAAGCCAGTGGCGATCTTGCTGTAACCTTCTTTTACTTTCTTCATAAAAAAGTAGTTGCTTCTTCCTTAACTAAAAGATTTTTTTGATTGTACCTTTCTGTTTCCCCCATTATTATTATTATTATTATTATTATTATTATTAATATTATTATTATTATTACTATTAAACTACGTTACACTAATCTGTTCGTTATTAGTTTTTTCTCTTCAAATTCTCACTGTTTTGTATGGCGCATATATATTTGGCGCCCTCTTGTACCAATGTTTATGTTCAAATAAATAAATAAATACTGGATATATTCGGACAATGTATTCTCTTGGATCTATACAGCAAGTATGTACAATTCTAATACTTCAAAAGTAACGTAATTTTGACATTAACTGATGAAGATCCAAATCCCAAGTACAGAAATAACTTTCTCAGAACTGTCGGAAAACCTAACAGATGGCTTTATGCTAAATGGCTTTAACCATCCAAGAACAATGTAGGGAGTTTATTTACTTTCAAAGTTGAATTCACAAGTCGATATGACCTAGTACACCAGTAACAATCTGGAAGCACTCGACGACCCTTTCGACCTAAAATGGGACTCTTCAGTAGTGCGCATTCACGATCCCCCACGCGGAACTCGGACCCAGGACCCTCCGTCTCGCGTGCGAATGCACAACCTTCAGACAACTGAACTGGCATCCAACAGTGTTAATGTCCAGTGCTTCCATGTTTTCAATGGCGGTCTAGCTTAGATTGACGCGTGCATTCGATTGTTAAAATACTAAAATTTGTACAAATCTTCATATTAATTCAATTACTAAAACAATAGAGAATAGTGTAACATGTTAGAACCTAAGCTAATAAGATTTAAAATTATTAAAACTAACTTTGGTAAATGCTTCACCATTGACCACCAATTCGGAATTGTTTGTGATGTATAACTTCCACCTAAAAGTGCTGTAAAACCTTGTATAGCAAATAAAGCACATGATTGTGATGCTATTCCATGTCCTGGGTATACATAGATTACAGGACGTGTAGTATTTAATGCAGTACCAGTTGATATACTATTTAAATCAGATTGTATTGTAGTAATCGGATGTTGATGTATGATATGATCAACAAATGATCGTAATCCTTCAAAACCTACACATATAAAGATAATCAGTAAATAAAGGAATGATTATATTTTAACATATTGAATATACCCTACTAGAATGGATCGTATTTTGAAAAGTTACTATTTTTTCAGGGATAGGGAGGGAATATCTTACAACGTATTACTGTTTACATTTTTTTGCTTGTTAGACAAATCGATCATTGTATTCTTCTATTTGTTGTATATGTTTTACTTTACTTAAATTATTCCTGACCGTTGTTGCTACCTTGACGTGGTGGTCGGGCTTGCCTATCGTGATGAGGCAACTGAGCTATACTGGCTGGAACAACCGTTCCTCAAGGTCCTACCATGCCAGACAGGTCGGTTGAAGAGCGGTAAGACTAAAAGCAACAAAACCAAGGTCCGAAGGCGAAGTCGTACTGCTGACTGCAAAGAGGTGTGACAGCAGTAAGGTGTTTCCTTCAGACAACCAGCATGACAGCGATGCTGCCTTCCCACAAGGTGGGGTGGGGTTAGAAAAGGTCGACCCTAAAAATGCACACCTCGCCTTATCCCACGGATATCCGTCTCCGGCGGTAAGGTCTCAACAAGTACGGAGCTAACACAAAAATTACTCATAAAAAGGTCGTGCGTGACCGACCTTAAGCAGCTGTCCCTTGGGCACTGCGGTCACGCTCTCAGGTCACTAAGACCACCTCTAATCCAATTTCCTTTTCAGGTACCTCCTCCTGACTGACTTAAATTATTGTTCATAAATTATGGAATATGATTCAATGGTTATTTTAATTATTGGATTAATTATGAGTATATTATTTAAATTTTCTATTCAGTTTACTCTGTAGTTAGTTAAATAATTCAATTGAATTTCGAGTTAAACTGAAAAGATAAACATATTGGCCAATTTTGTCTTTTGACTAGATGATTGGTTAAAAGTAGCTTAAATAGTCTTGGAAATATTCCATGATAAATTTAGATAAAAGACTGGATAATCCATTTCATTGTTCTTAATGGATAAATAACTACTTCTATGAATCCGGTGTTCATCTTGTTGTGCTGATACGGTATGGCAACTTGGACCGATGTATATATGTGCCTGGTCTGACTGACTGATTGGATAAATTAGTTAATCATAATCAACATATATTCTGGTACAAATACACATTAGATTTTATTGCCGCAGTAGATTAACAAGATGGGATTGGATGGAATTCAATTAATCATTAAAGTAAAAAAGGAATCAAAAGGAATATATGTGAACAAAAGTTTATAATTACTGAAGAAAAGACTAACAGTACAGTGAAACAAACACTATTCAAAATGATAAACAATAATAAATTTAGCATAGAACAAGAATTTTTAAACTAAACTACATCCTACACTAATTGAAATGCCTGTTGTATCCATAAAATGCCAAATACCTAACAGGCTTGAACGTGTTAATCTAGTAAACATAAATTTTTTTATTATTTTTAACACATCGTGTAGTATATCACCTTACGGTTAACTTTCATACATGTACACAGTGAAATGAATGCTGATGATTGCGTGTATGCCTCTGCCTACGCATTCATTTCATCGCTTAAGCTGCTTAAACTACCTAAATCTACACATAGCTGACAATAATGTATATATTTGCATAGTGAAAATCAACTGAACTCCTTTCTCTGTCATCGTTAACCCGTTACACCTCCTGAGTCGTGTACGTAAGTTATACCATTCTAGCTAATTCTCTTAAATTGATAGATGCTTTACACATGTGATGATTGTCATAATACCGTAGTGGACGCTACTCACAAAGAAGGTTGTAGGTAGTGTGTAGAGGAAAATGGTGTCAAAATTGCGATAATTGTCCAACAGAGTTAACATTTTCAGTACATCAAAAGCAGAGCGTTGGCAGAACACTTAGAGGCCAATAGAGAAAACAGTTCGAATTGTAGAACACTGGAAGATGAAACTGGATGATTGAAGTCTATGCATAAGTCTAATGTAAATACTTTGTAACTTCGCTAAAAAAGAAATATACATAAGTCTTGCCTATTGTTGTGTTTTACAGTATCTGTAATCTGTATGATTGATAAACGAAGTATAAAATAATCACACAGTTTGCCACTACAACAGTTTCACATAATCCCAAAAGAATAACTAACTAACTTGATATAATCTCACTATGTGCTGAAAAATGCAGCTTATAAATAAGTAATTATAACTTACCAGATAAATTTCCATGAATATTTAATGGTTTCCCATTCAAACGCCAACTGGCTTCAATAAGAATGTCAAGCTTAGCCATACGAGTATTGATTTGTGTAAGTACAGTATGTGGACGACCAGATTTATCCACTGGCCAACATGTTCCAGTACCAGCAATCGGTGTAATAATATGTAATTTAATTTGATCACCAAAATTTGAAAATTTCTTTAAATAAGGCCACCAACTCTAACAAGTTAACAAATAATGAAAAAAATATTTTGACTTGATTTTGTACAATATTGATAAATGGGAAAAAGTTCCCAAACTTATTTGTATTCCTTATGTTAGATTACAAGGATTGATGATCATCATGATTACTTATTCTTTGTAGTTCTTTCTTTTGAATAATTTATAGGAAACATTAAATTATTTCAACTTTGATCATCTTTGAAAAAAATCTTCATCATTTCGAATCCACTTTTTGTCGTCACTTGACATCATCTTGAGAATTAAAGAAAACTACACAATCATCTCAAAGTAGTTTGACACCTCATTCTAATAGTTCGTACTAACGATCTTTCAAGATATTTCTCCTAATTAACATACAATTAGGATACGAAGGATAAAAATTTAATGTTTTGGATGATCTACGATCAAATTGGTTTATATCAACACAACCTTTTTGTTGGAATTATTCATTAAACCTATAAGAGCTGAGCTGATCGAATAAGTTTAACCAGATGAGTATGTTTTATTTCTGATTATTATCAGTGCTAGTTTGATGTATTTTGACAAAAATTGGCTCAGGTTAGCAATGAAATCTAGCAGTGGGCGTTTCGAATATTAACAACGAGAAAACTCTAACTGTTATGCATACATATATATTGCTTCAAACACTTTGAACAAAATAACAGCTATTTAGAACCAGTCACTTAGTAGGGGTGCTATTCAAGTCTCAAAGTGAACATCAACACCGGAATCCACATTCATTCAGCTGGTGAATATAAAATAAAACGAAACAAGTACCCGAAATTTCATTGTTAGACACTATATATCTTTATTAAAATCTTGAAAGGCAGTCTGATGAGAATGCACATATCCTACTAACAGAGATGGATTAAATGAAGTAATTGTGATCTGTCAAATTTTATTTAAAAACACTTGTAATACGCTTTTTTTAAAAACAAAAAAAAAAAAAAAGAAACACATAACTACGAAATGGTATTCAATTAATCCATCACAACAATTAATCGTAATAATAATAATAATAATAATAATAATAGACGTAACAACAGTAACTAAGTGTAATGCATCAAACATTGAAGTAACTAACAATATTCCTTTCCAAGTGATGAATAGAGAATGATTAGGTAAGTATAAAAAACAGTAAAAAAAAAGAGAGAATTATACTGAATTACTTGAAAAACACTTTTAATCTTTAACTTATACCCAATTTAATCATCTTTTAATGGGTATAGTTGATAATGAATGCTGATTTCAATTCTTTAGAAAGATGAAACTAATAGATTCTAAAGGAAAGAGCAGTGTATGTGTGTGTATATATAAGAAGAATTGGATGTTATAACTTTTTATATTTGATAAAATCTAAGACTTTTTTTGGATACAAAGTTTTATTGAAGAACTTTATTACTAGTTTTATGTAGTTGAAGATCGTTCATTTATAAATGAATATAGTTCGAAATGTCAAACTTATGTCAGTATTAATTACCACTAGTCAATGAGTTGAGTTGTGTTTACAGTGTCAGAAGAATTAATTTACTTTATGAAATAGTTCTGACTGTTAAAGATACCTTGTTAACAAATGCTATTGATCATGGAACTTATATTTAGAAGGGAAGTTATTCCAATTTGCTTAAATATCTAACGTTTACTACATCATAGAAACCGATACACATAGTTCCATTTATTATTTTAAAGAGAGCAAGAACAAAGATTGGTGCAGAATAATAAATGGATTCATTTTATCTCGTTAGGTTCTCATCAGCTGCTTATAACCTAAAATGTTTTTTTTTTAAATCAACGTTATTACAGATTTTGACATACTTATACATACGAAGGTGATTAAAGATGAATATAATACAATACACAATCATTTAATGTTTGTTAACCCTATGAGTTCTAATGACTATTTCAATGTTCTGGAACTTTTCCTCGGATACTTTATTTATCTAAAACAAAATGTTTATAACCTTATTAACTTTTAAAATCTTCGATACATCATGATGCATATAATATTTATCTTTAATCACTCTGTTATGTATAGATATGTCAAAATCTGTATTAACGTTGATTATCAAATAATTGAAGTTGTAAGCAACTGATGAGAACCTAACGAAATAAAATGAATCCATTCATTACCAGGATAGGTTTAAGGTAAGAACAAACTGTTTTTGAATACACAAAGGGAGTTTGAATTTTTGTATGGCTAAGGCTTCAATAAATCTTAGTATACTGCAAAAACAAATACAAACAAATGACTGAATAAGAGCAGAGGATAAACATTGATCATCCTCTATTGCTAAACATATAATTGAAACAAGGCATAAGATTGATTTAAACTCGGCTTTGGTGGTATTGTATAAAAGTGTACAAGGGCGTATACTAAGCTTTATTGAAGCCTTAGCCATAGGAAAATCTAAACTCCCTTTGTGTATTCAAAAACAGTTTGTTCTTATCTTGAATGCATTCATTATACTGCACCAATCTTTGTTTTTGCTCTCTTATAGAAACCCATAATGTGAACGATTCAAAATAAAACTTCATCTAATGTTGATTTCAAATTCTAAATCATTTCATATTGAATAAATTATAGAAAATTAGACATCAATGTTGATCTAACCACTTGGATTGAGATTATCGTTTGTGTAAAACAAACAAAAAAACAAACTATTTGGCAAACACATTCATGTTTCAATTTGTTTATTAAACATGAAACAGATAAATTCTAATTGATTCCACTCAATACATAAATGTACACTTATATAAATAAACAGTATTAGACTGTTCAGAAAAAAAAAAAAGAGGAGAATAAAACTAAAAATACTTTTGTGTTTTTCTTTTGAGGAAAAAAAAAAAGAAACATTTCAAATTCAAAGAAGAAACAAAAAAAGGAGAATAAAAATAAAACGATAAGAGGGTGGGTGGGGTGAAGTTACGAAATATTATCCCATCAAAAATCAAGGTGTAATCACTCAAATATTCCGATTTGCTTAGTTACATCTATAGAAATTTATCTGGAAATCATTCAATATTTTTAAATGGAATAGAAAAAAAAATATAAAACTAAAATAAAATAGGTAATAAATTTATTTTTGTTACCATGTAAAGTACATACAACTATATTAATCAAGGGATTTGAATGATTATCATAAAAATATAGTTTGTGTACATTCAAATAAAAGCTAATGTACAACACTCATGTACTTGTGTGTTTATATGAATGAATATGGGTGGGGGTTTTTTCTTTCTATTTTCACAAATAATCATTCAAATTAATACCATTTACAAAGTGAACAGTTTTAAAGTTGTTAAATTATATAATGGTTTATTAGTTACTATGCATGGAAAAAATAATTAATAATCATATGGTTAGATAAATAATGATATTTCATATAGTTACTATAAATTGAATGGATTGATAAATTTAGATAAATCTATCATCAAATTCTAGCTAGCACCATAATGTTCTTATTCCAAGATTGGATAAATTCTGTAAGAAAGGTTTGAATATATATATACAATGTCAATCTACGATTGGAAGTAGTCAGCAGGAAACTCAACATTTAGGTTTTGTGCTGGTTCTCTTTATGGAATTCAAACCCGGGTCACCCATATTTTCAGTCTTACATGTTACCACTGAGTGATGCAAAGAGTATCAGCTAGTTTAAGTTTGTAAGTAAGGTTTGCGGATGAGAGTCAACTAGCATGAAACTCAAGTAAAGGATTTCTTGTTGATTAGTTCCAACTATCTTAAGTAAAAACAGCTCACACAATCTCGAGTTACATTGCAACTTGATCTATAGAATCGGATCAGTGCTGAAGGTCAGATAAACGTGCTATTAATCAATAATCAGTAATTAATTAATGAAAATACCTTAAAACTCACAAGTTATCAGAAATCTACTACAAAAAAATACTATTAGTTGCTGTGTGAACAAAATTAAAATACACTTAGGGACTCCAACTCAGTACCGTTCACTTCGAACGCCATCGCATTATCCTCTCACCTACTGAGTTCATATGGCCATTATCTTGTTCTGACTAGTCCCAAGTAGAACGGAACGCGCTTCTTGGATTCCACTGCTACACACCATCATATCCGCTTATAATGCTGGTGACTTAAGGTAATACCGAGGCAATCCGCACAGGATGCCTATATACCGATAAGACACTGATCAATTGCAATCTCAAATATCAATGGAAGATTCAAACAACTTAATCAAAAATGAATTAGATTTTTTGACTGTTTATATTTTATTTTTAAAGCACAATAGACTGATGTAACACAGGAGACCATGTTGAAACGAACTAAAAACAATATCAAAACCTTTCTTAAGCGCACAAGAGAAAATCTAGCTAGTAAAAGCAATTGAAGGTTAAAACAGCAAATTCTTATGGTCGGTAATTGAAGACAAAGTGTTTTGTGTAGTGCAACACTGTATGACTAAATTCTTCTTAAAAACAGTAGTACACCTAAAAGATTCTACCAAGATTCTTATTCATGGTTGATCGAATAACTGTTAGGCTTTTCCTTTCACATGTGTTTCATTTCATTTCTCTACATATGACTGACAGTTTGTTCCGTCAACGTAGAAATTGATTGCCGATTGTTGACCTTTAACCTGTTATTGTTCACTTCCTTAATTTGATAGTATTTCCTTTCGATCTGACTTTTGGTCCTATATCTGTCTATGATTTATTAAATATTGGATAGAGAGATCTCTAAGAGAATTAAAGGATTTTCAGAAGCTTGGGACTGAGGTCAAGCAGTCGAAATCGATCCAATTTATCAACCAATCAGTTGACTTTAATGATATCAGTTTTAATGATTGGATTAATATTGATTTTAAAAAACCAATTAAGTTACATTATAAAACTTATGTAATAATTGACCCTGACCTAATTAAATTTGCAATTTGACCACTCAGCTTCCGACAGATAAGTAAGGGATTCAAACCTTGATCCACCTGCTTCTGTATGGGCGTATCCAGAAAGTATCCTCAGCCCTCATACAGCGTATTACTTACAACGGTATACATTAACATGTACTCGACAAACATGTTATATTATGCAAGAAAAACGATGAGTAATAACTACAGAGTATATATATATATATATATAAGTGAGGAAGAGATTTATAACCTTGATAGCACGTCGCCAAACGCTTTGTCATCTACCATAAATTAAAATTTTGATAAAAATTTATGGATAAACATAAAGTAAACTATGACAATAACAATGAAGGAAAACAACTGCATTGTTATTTTCATTTTTGTATAATCTACTACCATAACCCTTCCTTCCCCCCCCCCTACTATCACCAATCCATACACAATACGCAGAACTGAAACAGATTTTTTAAAAAACCATCTCACAAACTGACAATAAATTATTTTCATGGAATAGTACAATGAATAGAGAGAGAGAGAGACAGAGAGAGAAAATGAGAGGAACATGACAACATGAGAATCACTTTTAGTAAAACTTATAAAAACATTTTCACATACACATATATACATAAAGGGAACAATTATAATGGGAAAGAATTATTAGACAGATAACATAAAAGGATAATAAATAAACTGGTGAATCGTGCAACCAAGTGTTTATACACGCGTGTATAGAATTTATGTGATTAAGAAGATAATTTTGTAGGAATTATGAATAAGCGGACAGGGTAGCTTTGATATAGTGTTTTAATAATATTAATGAAAGTGAAAGAATTAATATTTTAAATATGAATGACGAGTAATAAAAAAATTGGCAAACTTTGTATATGGATGGGTAGCAGTAGAATCGAAGATCCGCGTTTCATCCTATTTGGTACACATCAGTTACATTTACCTACATCCCAGTCTTGATTTTCACATCAGACTTGACAATAGTACCTATTGTTCGAACCGAAACGTGTTGTCCACTATGCTACTGCGCCAAGAAAACCACTAACTGATAGCCACCCAATAAGGTAAATCTTGTGAATAAATACCATATTGAGATAATCCTCTCAGGATCCATAGAGATTGATCTACTGCAGTCTTAAAATAGCAATATTTGGAAATATCAAACTTTTACTAAAACAAATAGCAAGGAAGAAATTAGGAATCTGGTTCTATATTTAGCTGTAGGAAACAGAGAGTTAAAAATTCTTAATTGAAAAATGATGACTACATTATGAAATATGAAATAGTCCGTAATGTTGAGTTTAAGTGTAGGATATAGAGCCAAGTAAATGCACTAATTAAAGAAGCTATGAACATTTAACATCTAATCTGATTAGAACATGTGCTACGCATGTATATTTAACAACTACTTGGATAACTTGATTGGTATATGAACAAGGTGGTCCAACGTAAACGTACGATAATATCATTCGTTTAAATTTGATTATTATTATTAAGATAACTACAGATACTACATCCAACTGAAAAACCCATGATTGAATGTGACAATCATTGTAGAATCCTAATTGTCAGACATTATAGGTTATACAAATGATCCCTACAAACTATTCGAATGTATTAAAACATATGTATTAGATTAGTTAATTGAAAATTTAGTCAGTCTTAATGACACCAATGAAGACTCCGTTTTATCTCTTTTATTTACCTACTTTCAACGACTTAATGTTATCTAAAAAAAATCGGCAATATATCACGAAGAAAATCTAACATAAAAGTAATCGGTATACACTAAATTAGATTCATCTTTTTATATTACTGTATTTATTTTCAGTGATAGAAAAATATTTTTTTGTGAATGTGTTCATAAGAGAGATAGAGAGAGAATGAAAGAGAAAGAGAAAGAGAGGGAGAGTGATACAGTAAGAGATTAATTGGCATCAAGTTCTTTCAACATACTTGGATAGATTTGGAATGGATAGAAGAAAAAAAAACAAGAAAAATCATTAATCAATATATTTTAATCTTGACAAAATCGACTGATCAAGTTAACTAATAATAATAATAATAATCATACTCATATTTAACAGTTTGATTGTTTAGATGAAATACATATGAACAAATATTGTAAGTTAACTTTTCACTGAATCCACATCTAACCAATCAACAATTCAAAGAAAATATTCCATACATACATACATACATACATACATACATACATACATACATACATACATACATACATACATATTTACTATAAAGTCAAAATTAAATAACATAATCCCTTCAATGAAAAATTAGTTTTATTTCTCAGACTAGTGAAGTCGGATTCGTAGGTAGTTAGGTGAATGAATGAATGAGTGAGTGACTAAATGAGATAAAAGATAACAAATTGGTAGAATTACTGTTTCTATCATAGACCACCTGCTTGTCTTCAAAATAGACTGAGTCATATAGAATTTCATTTCACGACACAAAGGGGTATAGAATTAAAAAAAAAAAAAAACTAAAAATCCTAGACGAAATAACACCGAGGCAAATGTAAATTTATTCTCACCATAATAAAGAAACATTAGTTTATGAGATCCAGTCAGCTAAATAACCGTTTGATTCAGCTAAATGTTGAACAATTAATTAACTGAATCAATCAACAAGAATCATGTGTTTTTACAGTTTACCCATGACCCTTTGATCTTATGGTGAAGCATGAACACATATGCAGCCTGAATCGAAATTCGATAGTGAACTTTTTTTTTCAACCTATTCATTATGTAGTACGACTATTACTGTCCAATGTAGTTGGTGTTAATTGTCAAGTCTTCAACAATATTGAGAATTTATCTCTTAGTAAACAAAATTATTAAGCAGATGAAAGGTATATGCATCATTGCCCCCAAATGTCCTGGTATGGCCGAAAGTGGGAAGAGTACGCTCTCCCTCTCAAAATGCTCTCACATGGTCACGTGTATACAGCCTCTGCCAGGGAAGTCCTACTCACTGCCTTCTCGCACCACGGCTGTTGTTTACAAAAATGAGAGGACGAAAAGCGAATGCCTGGCAGGGGCTTTAACCGGATCCCAAACCAATGGTGCACATCGGCTGGCTCCAGTATCCTGAAGGAACAAATGGCGTATGAACCAATCGTTGGTCACCGACTACCATGAGACTGCATCTCCTCACGATGCTCCACTGCCTTGTGGATCAGACCTTCAGGTCAAAGGCTCGTGGTGTGGCCCCCTAAGATAATCACCTGCTTCGGTCTGGGCACCCGGGCAGTATCACAGCTCTCACAGAAATTAAATGACATTTGTGTGGCGCATATATATTTGGTACCCTCTTGTACCAATATTTATGTGTTCAAATAAAATAAATAAAATAATATGCATCATTAATTCAATTTGATGTTAGTCACTTTATGATAAAAGTAAATCTTTTAACTTCAATAAATCTCATTGTTATAAGTTTATTTTTAAGATTGAAGAAAGAAAACAATTAAAACACCAATGTATGATAAATGAAAAGATTGATTGAATATCTGAAATAGACTTCTTTACAGCCTTTCATCTACTGATATGCATTCAGTAATTTCAGACATCAAACTGATTATAGTTTGTTACGTAAGCAATTCAAATGTGAATCATTGCAATGACTAATTTTCAGTGAAACTTAATTATAATATAATTGTACGGAGATTATATTTTAGACTGACTTCAGTTAGACAAACATTGTGAAATGAACAAGTGTCATGTTCATTACCGGTACTAACTGCTGGTTGGCTTTCATCTAGATTCGTAGGTATGCACTAATAAGCCAAGGCAGAAAGGCTTCCAAATAACCGGTGCATATATCCTATTCCAACAACCACTTAATAGATAATATACAACAAATATAATTAATCTAGTTTGGCTCGTAATCTCGATAAGATTCAGTGTTTTCTACAAGTCCTACACTGATAATTATAATGCGCTCACTAATGAATAAATAATTTCCAGGAGTTTTACTGAGAACCTGTGACTAGTGGAGTTTGACCGTTGCATAGTGAGAAACAGGGATCCCCTGAAGGCAATCTAAGATGACCGCGAAACACTGAGAGTTGATTGAAATTAAACAGCAGTTTAAAACTTAAGTTCTCGCCGAAAGACCTGTAGGTCATGGGTTCGATCCTTGGTGAGGTCTAGTACTTTCAGGTTTTCAGTAATGATTTAAATGAGATTGATGCGTGATTCCGATAACAGAAATGTATTTCTGGAATAAAACTAAAAATCAAGACTTATGAGAAGACAAAGAATGAATCCATCAATGACAGTGAAACCGATCTTCAGTTTTTTTCTCCTACCACTTCTAGCGATAACTTAGCCTGGAGTCTCTCCGGGGACTACTGCTAGTCCCAAATCCGGATAAAGGAGGAGGGTTGGGCATGGGGTTAGCGACCCCATCCCGTAGAAAATTAACTCGCTAAAAAACGCTAACCAGAAAAAATTACTCAAACCATTTAAACTCTGTCCTGAGTGTCAGAAGGTCTTCATTTAGAAGAGTTATGACGCCTCATGATGAGAGCCGAGTTCCTTCGGAAGTCACATGTCCGATACCCCTTCTGACAACCAGAGAAACCATTTATTTAAGTACATGGAATGCTCGTACAATGTGGGAGGCCGGGAAAGTATTCCAAATCGCTTCAGAAATGAGAGGATACACCCTAGAAGTGTTTGGGATCAGTGAAACACATTGGAAGCAAGTTGGACAACAACGACTAGCTTCAGAGGAGCTGCTGTTATACTCTGGACATGAAGAAGAAAATGTCCCACATACACAAGGAGTTGCATTGATACTGTCCAAACAAACACAAAATGCACTTATAGGATGGAAATCTCATGGACCAATGATCATCAAAGCCTCCTTCAAAACAAAGAAAAAGGGCATTACAATGAACGTCATCCAATGCTATGCGCCTACCAACGACTACTGCTACAGGTTGCAGTCAGTTGTCGAGAAGTGCCCAACAAATGACCTGACCATTTTGATGGGAGACCTTAATGCCAAGCTTGGTATGGACAACACCGGATATGAAGACATCATGGGATGACACGGACTGGGAGAAAGGAACAAAAATGGTGAGAGATTTGCAAACCAATGTGCCTTCACTAAACCGGTCGTAGGTGGCACTTTATTCCCACATAAGTCAGTCAGTCAGCTGCAACGTAGGACCAGGCATACAAAAAGCCACATGGACTTCACCGGATCACACTACATAGAACCAAGTCGAACAAAAAGTTCAGGAGGATGATGGAGGATGTGAGAACCAAAGGATGAGCTGATATAGCATCAGATCAACACTCGCTAGTGGCCAATATGAAATTGAAACTTAAGAAGCACTGAAAAAAGGGGCGAACAACATCACAAAAGTTTAATACGGCTCTTCTTCGGGATAATGACAAACTCAACAAATTCAAGATAGCCCTCAGAAATAAGTTCCAGGCCTTTCATGATCTACTCAATGGAGAGGAAACGAATATAGAGAGCAACTAGAAAGGCCTAAAAGAGGTAATCACTTCAATATGTCATGAGGTTCTGGGCCAAAAGAAGCGCCATCACAAGGATCGGATCACGGTTGATACACTGGATAAGATTCGAGAAAGGAAGAGCAAGAAGGCAGGAATAAATACCAGCCAAACAAGAGCAGGAAAAGCTAAGGCACAAGCTGAATACACAGAAGTAAATAAGCAGGTGAAGAGGAGCATCAGAAGTGACAAACCTAAATACGTGGAAGATTTAGCAATGACGGAGGAAAAGGCTGCATGAGAAGGAAACATGAGACAACTGTATGACACAACAAAGAATTACCGCAAACCAGAACGACCAGTGAACATCAAGGAAGGCAAGATAATCATGAACATTGAAGAACAACGAAACAGGTGGGTAGAGCACTTTAAGAAATTCTTGAATCGACCAGTCCCACTGAACTCACCCAACATCGAAACAGCACCCACGGAACTACCAATCGATGTTGGCCCACCAACAATTGAAGAAATCAGCATGGTTATCAGACAAATCAAGTGTGGCAAAACAGGAGGAACAGACAACATTCCAGCAAAGGCACTGAAACCAGACGTAGCGGTAACTGAAAGGATTCTCTACATTCTCTTCAATAAGATTTGGAATGAGGAACAAGTACCAACAGACTAGAAAGAAGGACTTCTGGTCAAAATAACAAAGGCGATCTCAGCTACTGTGATAACTACAGAAGCATTACTGTTCTCCCGATACCAGGAAACCTCCTCAACAGAGTATTGTTAAGCATGACGAAGGACTCCGTAGACTCCAAACTTGGGGACCAACAGGCGGGATTCCTTAAGGATAGATCGCATACATAACAAATCGGCACTCTATGGATTATTGTGGAACTATGAACTGAATGGAATTCATCGCTCTACATCAACTTCATTGACTACGAAAAAGCATTTGATAGCGTGAACAGAACAACCCCATGGAAGCTTCTTAGACACTTCGGCGTGCCTCAGAAGATGGTCAATATCATACGGAATTCCTATGGTGGATTAAACTGCAGAATCGTTCATGGAGGACAGTTGACAATACGTTCGAATTAAAGACAGGTGTCAGGCAAGGTTGCTTACTCTCACCCTTTCTCTTTCTACTGGTAATCGACTGGATCATGAAGATGATGATCTAGACTTCTCAGATGATCTGGCTCTTCTACCGCGAACGCAACAACAAATGGAGGAGAAGACGGCCAGTGTAGCAGAAGCTTCAGCAACAGTAAGTCTCAATATACACAAACGGAAAAGCAAAATTATCCGATACAACACAGCATGCAACAATCCAATCACAATTGACGGAGAAGATTTGGAAGATGTAAAAACCTTTACATATTTGGGCAGCACCATTGATGAACACGGTGGATCTGATGCAGATGTGAAGGTACGGATTGGCAAAGCAAGAGCAGCATATTTACAACTGAAGAACATCTGGAACTGAAAACAATTGACAATCAACACCAAAATCAGAATTTTCAATACAAATGTTAAGACAGTTCTACTGTATGAGGCCAAAACTTGGAGAACTACGAAAGCCATCATCCAGAAGATACAGGTGTTTATTAATAGGTGTCCACGCAAAATTCTTCAGATCTGTCGGCCAGATTGTATCAACAACAACCTACTATGGGAGAGAGCAAACCAGATTGCAGCGGAAAAATAAATCAAGAAGAAGCGCTACACGTGGATAGGACATATATTGAGGAAAGCACCGAACTGTGTCACAAGGCATGCCCTCATATGGAATCCTCAATGCCAAAGGAAAAGAGGAAGATCAAAGAACACATTACGTCGGGAAATGGAGATAGACATGAGAAAAATGAACAAGAATTGGATGGACAGGACAGAGTGAGTTAGAGAATGCTGGTCGGCGGCCTATGCTCCATTAGGAGTAATAGGCGTAAGTAGGTAAGCTCTAGAGAGAGATCTAGATTATGTTGCAACCCTAAAGCAAGTCCTGAATATCATTAAAATTTAAGTAGTCTGAGGCAAATTTCATCAACATCAGTAGAAAAAAGTTATTTCATCCAAATCACTATCGTCTTACTTTTAATTATTCGATTTCAGATTTAGAATAAACAATTTTTCTGACAAACAAATTACTGTTCAGTTATAAAAATGAATTGAATTTGGTATCATGAATACATCGAAAGTGAACAGGCTTGTTTATTTTATTACTTTTATTGAGAATTTCAAGTTGAAAATCATTTCATCAAATAACTATTAGTTATTAATATCAAAAGTCGAATCTCGCAAGGTGGGATCATGAATGCGCACTGTTGATGAGTCCCACAATAGGACGAAACGGCCATTTAGTGCTTCCAGGTTTTCCATGGTGATCTATCTAACTTTCACTGAATCATGATCTTAACTATTAAAAAATTACTAGAATATCCATAAAACACCCTTCTGATATTATTTATTCATTAGTATATAACAATAAACCCATTGGAATATAATGAAATTCTTGAAACATTCAATGAAAATCCTAAAGTAAACAATTAAAAATCAATAGACAACGCCCAATTGACTGCTAATCACCCTATTTACAATTATAGATACGCATATATAGATAATATATTAGGAAGAATAGAATTCAATATTTTTGTTAAATATAAGGGAAGTAAAAATGAGACAAAAAATATTTTAGAACAAATAAAGTCAATAAAGGCAAATTATTCTAATTATTCTCAACTAATACATTGAAATAGACTATAATGTTTAGAAATATGCAGGCATACATATTGGTTATTAGTTTAATCAATCATTGAAAATATAAACGTTTATCATTGTAATATTTATTACAGTGATCAATTCATATAAAGTATGTAATGTTATAACACAATAGTTATGCTTGTAACTATGAACAAGGATTTCAAAAACCAATGATTATAATCATTTATTTTAACAATGTATATAAAATTGTCTAATATATATATAAAGTAGAATATGAAATGTCTATTTAGAATTTCCTGTTCATTGTTTAGAACTATTCTAATTTTAAGTTGTATCCACTCGAATATCCAACTACTTAAACTTTATATTCTCATATCAATTTGATTGATAGAATTCAATCAATAATAAGAATTACAATTTTCTTTAAAAAAGTTACAATTGTTTCCTACTATGCAATGATTAATCAATATACTAGAACGATGAAATGATATAATAATGATCAGAAACAAAATTATAACATTATTGAACAAAGATACAATTAAGTAATATGGAATGAAAAGTGGTAAAGAGAATCAAGTAGTTCTCTTTGTGTATCTTTATAGGTGATAAGTTTGTTTTGTATTATTATGATTATTTTTTATCTTTTTTTAAAAAGAAAGTGATAGATGATAATTTTTGCATATTTTATCAATTGTAACAGTGAGATTATTCTCTATATTTTAAGAATAACGGAAATAGAAAGAACAAAAAACAAACAAACAAACAAACAAACTCAAGTGTATCATTTAAAACAAAATTGACAAGAGATAAATACAATAAGGTTAAAGAGATAAAGTTGTCGGTAAGTAAATAATACAACATTTATTGTGTGATTATAAGGAAATACATTTACACCTTTATATATATATATATATATATATATACATGCCCCCAAATGCCCTGGTATGGCCGAGAGTGGGGAGAGTCCTCTCTCCCTCTCGAAATGCTCTCACATGGCCACGTGTATATAGCCTCTGACACGGAAGTCCTACTCACTGCCTTCTCGCACCACGGGTGTTGTTTACAAAAATGAGAGGACGAAAAGCGAATGTCTGGTAGGGGCTGTAACCGGATCCCAAACCAATGGTGCACATGGGCTGGCTTTAGTATCCTGAAGGAACAAATGGCGTATGAACCAATCGTTGGTCACCGACTACCATGAGACTGCATCTCCTTACGATGCTCCACTGCCTTGTGGATCAGACCTTTAGGTCAAAGGCTTGGGGTGTGGTCCCCTATGAAAACCACCTGCTTCGGTCTGGGCACCCGGGCAGTATCACAGCTCTCACGCAAATTAAATGAGATTTGTGTGGCGCATATATATTTGGTGCCTCCTTGTACCAATATTTATGTGTTCAAATAAAATAATTATATATATATATGAATATGAATAATAATTACCATAGGGATATGAGACTAGAACAGTTCAAGGTAAATCGTTTTACTGATAATAAAGAAAATCTATAAAATGTACTGAATTCATTTTAAGGCAGTATACATGTTACACCTTTTTCTTTTCTATTTTGTATGTTAATTGCACAAAACATTTAGATTTTAAAATGAACAGATTAACATGAATAAACCATAAGATTTAGTTGAAAATTCATTATTATTTACTTCAATTCATGTTATAGAAACATGAAGTATAAGAAAGAAAAGAAACTCAATATGTAACTATAAAAGTTTTTTCTTTTGGTATTTTCCAATTTAGTTCTATTTATAAATATGTATGTTTCAATCCATTCAAAGAATTGTGAAGGATTAATCCAACTATTGAATTTTGAAGAAATACAAAGTTCTAGTGACAAATGTTAATTCACTTAACGACATATCATGATAATCAATCAATAATGGAACTGAATGTAACGATTTCATTTCATAAGTAATTAAATAAATTTACTCTGAAGATGATAAACGGTGTATAAATTGAGAGTTTTAACAGAGTATAGTGTAATACATTGAGTAAAATTAGATAAATCATATAATCACTGAAGGTACATAATTGAGTCATTATTGAAATAGAACCTAACCTAGGTTTACACATAGTTATCAGAGTAAATTTCTTAGTTGGCAATTAGCAATGTTTATTTATTTTCTTTTTTTCTGTCTTCTCGTTTTACTCAGTTTAGTTGGTCAAGAAATACAGAATAAATCAGACAATTGATTAGAACTAAAAAAAAAAAATAAGCGCCCAAAAACATGAATCGTCTTTACTAGTCACAATTTATATCAACATAGCAACAAATAACTGATAAGCTGAATTCCACAACACTCAAATTAGTATCTAATATCAATAATAATAGACAAACGAAATATTAAATATACAGTCCTAGAAGAATAAATAAAATTATGGAAATAGAAAAAGTAACAATCAAACTACTACAGATTTACAAAAAGACAATACATGAATTCATTTATATCATCTTGACTAATTTGAAGAAAAAAAACAAAATCTTATCGATGTTTTTCATGGAGTTTTTTGTTCTTTGAGCTGAATGATTTAGTCTTGAAGTATTAATCGTTCTTGTTCTTCATCATCATCATCATCAAAAGCAGCACAAACTTCAGAGAGATGTAAGATTACAATGATCTCATAGAGAATAACTTAGAAAATCTGATAAGTACAACTTTAATTTTTGATTTTAAACAAGAACCCAAATAAATTTCTATAGAGATACCATTTACTTTTTTGATCAAAATTTTCTCAAAACAAAAGTTATACTAGTAGACTCATCAAAATCTCAATGAAAATCTCACAACAACATCATCATCTTAATAATAAAACAAACAAACAAACAAACAAACATATAGCAGCATATTATTTGACAAGACAAAACAAAACGAAACAAAAACAATACACATTAGATGTAGAATCATTGACAGTTTATTGATATGATATAAGTAATCATTAAAGAAATTATAGTAAGAAATTATAATAAACTATTATATTGAATATTGTATAAATGTATATAGACAAGAAAAAAGAATTAAACTATCCTGCTGTGTATTCAAAAAAGCGTTCACTCTCCCTCCCCCCTCCTTCCCTCTCTCACTGTCACACACACACATACACACAGCCATAACAGCAACAACAACAACAACTAAACGTTTAGTCATGATTACATGATTTAACAAAGAAAAGAATAATCAAAATAAAATTGTGGATCAGCTACTGATGTGAATAAATACCTTAAACCTGTAACTTTAAATAACAATTAATAGATGTACTATATTGAAATTTATTTATTCTTTTTCATGTTTATTCAATGGTCTCTATGGGGTTATAAATTACAAAGTAGTTAAATAAAAAAATTACTTAGAACATTTAATAAGTTTAATAGAAAAAAAAAACCATCATCAACAAAACAAATAAAAAGTTTTGAAATAATCTTCAATACATTGGTATATTGTTTGATCACTTATTAATGGTATATATACATCCTGTGTAAACAATGATGGATAAGTGGCTAGTAGTGAAATTCGGGACACAAGTGTATATCTAGTTGAAATATCTCAGATAGAATGAAACATATATCCTGGATTTCACTGCCAGCTGTTATCCATCTTTGTGTGATTATCTTTAATACATTTTAATATAAATAATAGTTATTATATAAACTTAAACATGACATGATTTTAATATTCAACTAATTGGTTATATATGGATAGTTGGAGTTTTAAAACAAGTTAACATTATGTAATCAACATTTGAACTATACAAATATACTAACTAATTTTGACAGTTATTAAGATGATTAAAATTAAAGTAGAACTAAAGAATAATTGACTGATTTGTGATCATAAATTTCAATAGTGATTACTCATTGTGTATAATATTACTAACTAATCTTCCTCAGATATTTAATAGTTGAATTCATTAGTCATTTGAAGCTAGACCATCATGGAAAACCTAGAAACACTAGACGGATGTTTCATCCTATTGTCGGACTTCTCAGCAGTGCGCATCCATCTTCCTTAGATAATTGTGAAATATTAAAGATTGATCATTACAGTTGCTATTTTCAGTTGCTAAGTGTCAGTTCAGTGGATTACATCTTTTGAAGTAGACTGTATACAACAAAAATGTAATGGATATGGATCGCTAAAGAGTTTCCTACCAAAACAAAATTGATATATTGTATTCTGTAATTTTTCAATAAACATTTTTCTTAATGGTTGAAATCATAAGTCAATTGAAGCTAGACCATCATGGGAAACCTAGAAGCACTGGACGGTCATTTCGTCCTATTATGATCATGATCTCAACCATTGAATTTACCATAATATTCACAAAACCACTTCTGATATTAAATATTTTTTTGATACGTCAACTACTCTATCTTAAATATCTAATCAATAA
Source organism: Schistosoma spindalis (assembly GCA_946903255.1). Classification (NCBI taxonomy): domain Eukaryota; kingdom Metazoa; phylum Platyhelminthes; class Trematoda; order Strigeidida; family Schistosomatidae; genus Schistosoma; species Schistosoma spindalis. The sequence goes on from OX336423.1 coordinate 18,206,867, forward strand.
CCATGAAGTCAAACGTTTGGTAGTTAATTAGTTGGGATTCAAGGATCAATTGTACAACTAACTTATCATTAAGATCACACTAGTCAATACGGTACCTTTTTCTCAAACCAATTATTTTGGTGGCATTGGATAAGAAGTGATTAACATGGAAACTAATTCATTACTTTCTAAGTTATGGGTTTCTTTACTTCGGATTCTCATTTAATATTCTTCCTACTTATCAAAATATAAATGACTTACATTTATCATTATAAAGAAAATATAATTACTTAACTGTATTCATGAAGTGCTTGATAAACAGAAACTCATCAGTCACACATATATATAGATATAACTATACTTAACTAAACTAATAACTATGTGAAATAAAAACAAAATTATCACTATGCATTAACTACATCCAAAAAAAAGAGGTTGAAAAACGATTAATGAAGTAAGTTTGGGTATCAACAAAAGGGACAAGTAACAAATAGTTTATTTTAAATTCAAAGAATTCTTACCATAGCTTCTTCACTATTAAGCCATAATAGTAAATTGTTTCCACTGAAAGATGAATCTTGTAATAACCAATCACCAGTAAAACCATGTAGTTGACCATTATATACCATACAAACTTTACCCAATGTTGATGGAGTCACTGGGTATTCAACAACTGAATTATTATTGACAATCACATGACTCAGTGCTTCTTGTAAACCAAAACGTAATTGATCTGATGTTGGATTAAATAATACACGGATGGAAATATTTTCACTAAGAACATACTCCAATGTTAAGCCATCTGAAGAAAAGAGGAAAGAACATTGTTATTAATTAGACTATGAAAGTAACTAGTGTAATGTAACTCATATTGTGGTATATGTTACTTATGCTGACAGAAATAAGTAGTATGTAGCAGCAATCGGAAATCGAATGCCTGACAACAGAAGATCGAATTGAAAAGGAAACAGACAGCAATTGAAATAACAACAGAATTGGGAGAATCGTAAAGTATGTAAAGGGCAACTGAAGGAAGATGTGTAAATAATGTATTTAATGTATGATTTTCATATTTTACAAAGGCACCGTAAAATTACATTTAACAATAGACTGGTTCTCCCAAATACAATATATTGAGCACAGAATGTTCAGTGTCTGATATCTGGAAGCTAATGATACTATCACAATACCGAAATAAACGTCAAAAAGAACGGAGCCTGTGCACAGAACCCTACTTTGTTCATTAGCTCAACGCTCCCCAATAAACTAAATATTACGAAAATGTCCTGACATTGAATTTTATGCATCATATGAAAAAGGTAGTCAGTATTGTTGAGGAAAAAGCAATTACATGATCATTTCAATAACTATGGATGTGTATACCTAACCTCCTTTCCTAGATATAGAATTTGCAAGCATAATGCAGCATCTTCGAACTGAACTACGTATTCAGTTAACAACAGAAATATACAGATAGTCAAATCCATAGTATTTTTATAAGTTTATTTTATCGAAAAGATTAAAGTCGATTTTTGTGCATTGCTGAGGAGCTATTAAGTTTTTATATGTTGATTTATCGGAATTTTATTCGGTTACAATTAGATAGTTACTGCTAATCATCTTATCTCTTCCATGAAGTAATGCTGGCTCCTTTTATTGGGTTATTGATGAAACGATGAATCCAGCAACTTCAGTTTTTCTTTTGAGATCATATTTTTATCCAGGTAATAGATTTAAACCATTGCATACACAAAGAATTTATGATATTCTCCTATCATTTCGTGATTGAAGGGGAGAGGTTTATATTCTTACTATTTAAACGAGAATCTGTACTTTGTTATTAAGTTACATTAAACTTACCTGTTATTATCAACCCAAATATATGCACCAACTGGATTCATAAGAGTCAGTTAACAGCTATATAACAGCTAAATAACATAAACATTTAACCTCACCATCATACCTTATTACTCTAGATCAACTGAGCTTATAGTCGGAGGTGAACAATACTTGATAAAAATTATAATAATCCATGTATGTAATATATATATTATCGAATATAACTCATCTCCCAACTACAACTTCATATAATCAATTGTAAGCTATACTATTTGTGTACAGACTAATGATACAACTAAGCAACTATGAAAAGTAATTGAAGTACAACAGAATTTAAACCTTTGAACTGTTAATTGAAAGCTGAATAGACCATCGTTCTATTAGAACAGTTTTGGATAGTATTACAGTGAAAATATACATGGTCATATTATAAATATAATGAATTACAAAAAAAAAATGTCGCCATTTCTTTCCTTATTGAAATCTATTCAAGTAAAATAACTTAGAAGTGATTGCTTTGACAACCGAAAACAATTAAATAAATTAAAAAAAGTTACCAGTTAAAAAAAGTTAGGCAATCAGTTGTGAAAAATTAGTGAAACAATAAAAAGCAAAACAATCACTTGTATTAACTGGTATTGTTTAGAACTCACTAGGTAAAGATTTGTCTGCTTATCTTCGAGAGCTGGATAAACTAATTGGTTGTCTAAATGGAAGAATGTCGGTTAGGATTGGAATATGCGACTTAGTGGCCGAAAATCAAACGCATTAATCACTGGACCACAGTCCCATTGCTAATTATCAACTTACATGCTCATATGATGAAAGTAAGTGTAAACTACATATCCATACATACTTCATTAGAAGCAATAATTAGTTGTTTCGTTTTTTTTTTTAAACTTTATTCTTAACTCTTCCAATATAATAACATCGGAGAAAATAGTGACCAATCATTTGCACCACTCATTTGAGTCGATTCAACGGCTTTAACATGTTTGCTGTTTTGACTCAAGTATTACTTTAGAAATACACTCTGCTAATGCACAACTCTAAGGCTACAGATAAGTCAATTTATTTTGACAAAATAGCTTCGTGACAGTAGTGAGAAAATCACTCTGAAATGTTTCATACTGATGGTCTCATAACAAAAAGAAACAAAATAGGGAAAACTAATAAAACCTTGTATACTCAAACAAAATTTGTAATAAACATTAATCTACAAAGTTAGTTTCTAAGTGCATTTAAGAAGAACACATTCGGTTGTCAATGTTTATGGAGTTACAGACTTAATCAATAAAAATTAATTCAGGATCTATTACAAATATGAATTGAACCCTAAGTTGTCACAACACATTAACACAGTAAGATAACATTTAAAAAAGAAGATGAAAATAGATCGAGTCAGAAAATCAGTAGTATCAGTAATAGTAAAACAAACTAAACGTAGACAATATTGTTCCTAATGGAAAAAAAGAAACGAAATAAGAGGATGAACAGTATGAAATAAAATTAAAACGTGAGATTTATTTGGGGGAAAAGAAAAAATTCACCAATTTCGACTCATATCATAAAGATAGTGAAATGAAACAATCATACAGACAAACAATTTTGTAATGTTATTAGTTGTATCAGCATATTTACATAAACCATATATTGAGTTACCCTTAAAAAAAGCTCTGGAACAAATTTATTTCACATACATTAGATCATGAGTCAGTTGAAGCTACACCACCATGGAAAACCTGGAAGCACTGGATGGCCGTTTCGTCCTATTATGGGACTCCTCAGCAGTGCGCATCCACGACCTCGCCCCCTGCGAGATTCGAACCCAGGACCTACTGGTTTCGCGCACGAGCACTTAACCACTACACCACTGAGCCGGCATCCAACGGTGTTAATGTTTAACTTCAACTAATCCACGAAATTGAGCGACACATCCACCATTGTCTTCAGTGAGTTACTATCTCACAACAGACCTGGTTGAACTCCACTGGTCAACTGACTCATGATCTTAATCATTGAAATTACTACAATCTCCACAAAACCCATTCTGACATACATTAGACTTTATTATTGTATCAGATATCATTACAAAAAGTGAATAGGAAATAAATGCAAACGGACTCGATCAATACAAGGCAAATACTGAATAATATAACATTTCAAAAAAAGATTAAAGATTAACAGAATGATCATAAAAAAAAGGAACCTGTAAAATGAAGAATGAATTAAGCTAAAAGAAAACTCATGCTAAGATACACCATAATAAGAGCAATAAAAAGAATGATCAAACTGATATAACCAAAAAAAATAAACACGAAATATTACATAATTGAATAGAATAAAAAGGGAAGCGGTGAGACTATAATTTATGGACGAACCAATCAGATTTAGGAGCGAAATTCACTCATCCATTAGTCTAAATAGCATCTTGACAATTTAACTGATGTCAGTTCATGATGAAAACCATAAATCTAATTGCAAACCCTTACCATTAACTGTAAGTCATTGTCTTTATTCTTCAAACTAATTTATAACCATCATTTAGCTCTATTAATGAGAGTAGATACTCTCAAGGTCATTTTGGCGTCGTCCAAAGTCTTACCGAGGATGTAAGTAAAATGTTGATCAATAAATTCACAATATAATTTTGAAAAATTATCGATAATATATTTTGATTAAACTTTTTTCTACTTTTTTTTCTTTTCTTGTTTTTATTGTTGACGCCAATTATGAATAATATGATAATTAAGATAAGTATAATTGAATTAGATTAAAACTAATCCATAAAGAATAGAACAATCGAATAAAGGGAAAATGTAGATTTAGCTTTTGGTGTTATTCTTCTGATCTTCTCAAATAGGACAAAATGAGCGTCCTGGATTCCACTGTTAGCCACTATCCATTTTTGCTTATAAATTATATTTATGTTTATGATAACATAAGAGGTAATAAATGTATATTTCTGTAGATCTGATATGGAAAACTTTGAAGCAAAATACTGCATGAAATGTGGAATTTCTGTTAATTTCAATCGCTGAAATTTTTGACAAATATAATTTTCTTTTTCATGTCATATATTAACTCAGCAATCAACTAATTATCAAACTATTCGTTCAAACTTAAACAAAAATGATTATGGTTGAAAGCATGAGTCAATTAAAGCTAGACCACCATGGAAAACCTAGAAGCACAAGACGGCCGTTTCATCCTAGTATGGGATTCCTCAGTTAGACATAAACACCATTGCATGCCGAATCAGTGGTCTAGTTGGTTAAGCGTCTGGCGCGAGATTGATAGGTCCTGAGTTCGAATCTCGCGAGGAGCGAGACCGTGGATGCGCACTGCTGAGGAGTCCCATACTAGGACCGAACGGCCGTCCAGTGCTACCAGGTTTTCCATGGTGGTCTAGCTTCAACTGACTCATGATTTCAACCTGTGAAATTTCTAAAATCTCCACACAACCCCTTCTGATAAAAATTATAATGCTTTGACATTTTTATTATAACTGGTGGAATTGTTGCTCTATTAATATATATGACGTAATGATATTACCGATTAAAGAACAGTGATTTATCGACCGGACCAATGATACATAAACCCGTACGAGCAGTCTAGATTCTCTATCGGTTCTTCTCCTTGCCGGTTGAGTCCAGAACACCAATCTCAGCCTTTGTGATACGAATCATATACTTCAAACATACTGAGTTTATATACAAACCAAACAAACATTATCATACCATAAAATAGGAAACAACGTTTGTACAAGAATTAGCCAAAAGTGTCTGTGAATGTGGAAGACTGTAATTAACAGACTGAGCATAACTCAAGAACAGTAAATCGTATAATAATAGTCTATGGGTCAAAATAAATCTTACAATAAGAAGAACAAGAATATGAATAGTTTAGTTACTTAACAATTATACAATAAGAATGTATGTATAGTATTAGTCCAGAAATAGATTCAAACAGTTACCATTCATTATTCTCGTCTCATCAATTCATTTTTAGTTTATAGTCCTAAACTGATTCTATGATTAGATAGTTATGTGATCGCGTTCGCAACTTGTAAATTTTGAATAATGCAACTTCAGTTTGTATATAGAGAATTGAGTATGAGTATAATCCTACAGTATATTCATTTATATCATTATAAAGAGATAATTTAGCTCTGTTAATTAATCAATTGATTTGATACAATTTTATATCAGCCCAGATTGACAGTTTAGCTAAAAACCATTAATCGTTTGACTAGAAATTCTGTATTTCCGAACAAAAAACTAATTGTCACATTGAGACAAACAATGAACTAGTAAAATAAATGCTTCAAGGGTTAATATTGAGATAGTCAGAGAAGGAATCGGTATTGAAATGAACAAATTACTAGTATCCATTCCATTCATAATGTAATAATATGTACAATGATGAAAAATGTAAACAGTATTTCAGAATCCAGAACTAGTCACGTAATCAAACTATCAAGTGATAGCTAGCAGTGGAATTCATGTACAGACGTTATTCCGACCGGTATCTAACACTTCAAATGTTGATGCGTTATCCACTAACTAGGCTACTAACTCATTATCATTCACTAGCCGAAAACTGCGGATAATACCGAGATATTCACTGAATAGATTCAAATACCAGTAGAGACTGACTTAATTTTATCTTTAAGATCAACAACTGGAACATATAGACCTATAAAAATCAGAAAATAACAAAACTGGTTGAAAGAGAATCGAATAGGAATGTACATGCACAAAATCAATCGAATATAGAATCACCAACTCGCCTATTATAAACAATGTTTAATGTATTATAATTAATGCCAATACAATAAAACTGAGACTAAATTGGATAAAGAAAAAATTGAACTTAATAACTACAGAATAAGATAAGATAAACAGTCAAAATGAGCTGTACTTAAGACATTTGAGGATCAGATTTCTACAAACTCTCTCATTCCAAGTATTGGATGTATCTTTGAGCGCCACTATAAAAAATAAGTAGTAAGATTAAGCACAAGTATATACAGTCAGTCAGCTGCAACGAAGGACCAGGCACATATATGCATCGGTCCAAGTTGCCATACCTCATTAGCACAAAAAGATAAAACATCGGATTCATAGAACTAGTCACTTCTAAGGTAGTAATATATAAAAGAAAGATTGTGTATAAGCATATAATACAGGAAGAAAGAATTAGTTTGTAGAAAGAAAGATATGAAGTGATTTTAATCTCTCAGTTTAAAAGAAGAATGAGAGTGTATACACCGACGCTATTGTGATCGATTCCGAGCCATGACACCATGAGTCTCCATCCATTGGTTAAAATAGTCACGCGGAACCCAACTAGGCAGTCTGCATCTACCAACGTGGCTCAGACCAGAAGTTAGTGACTTTAAGCACTGATGCCACGTTTTGGTTTGGTCGCCCCTAACTTTCCTCCAATTATCCCCAACACCGATATTCAGGCATACGTAACACGTGGCTCAACCATCTTAGTCGATGAAGATTTATAACCTCATCAACTTATTTACCATTATTCCGTAATACCCTGCGTCTAACCTCATAGTTACTTACCCGGTGATCCCAGTAGATACGAGCAATATTTCTAAGGCAAGTATATACAAGTGAAGAACGGTATACAAACATGTGCTAAGAAAGTTGACATGGACTACGTGTTAGAGATAATCGAAAGAAAGTCATACTTTCTATAAATTTTTCACTAGTTTACACAATAATCAAGACAACTTAGCTAGTATCATAATAGAACAGGTATTCTCTATAGGATTCAAATCCAAATCACTCACAACATTACTAGTATACAACTATTTTATCTTCTATGCAATAATCAATGCCATTCTTATTTCATTCATACTACTGACCGAAACGTTACTATGATGAGAAACGTTTTACTTAACATAATACAAAAACTACACTGATGAATTAGAAAAAGTTATGAACAAACTACTAACAAACAAGTACAATTAAGCTTTACTTTTTTTTCTTAAAAAAAAAAATAGAAAAATATCTGTCTAAATAGAAATTGGTTAAACTAAATTATATACATTTAACCCTGTTAGGGTAGATCAATGAAGAAATGGAATGTCATAGAAACAAAAAAAACTATCAACAAAATGACTAATTTATTAACACGTTACAGAAACAGAATAACCTGACTATAGGCACACACACACACATTTTAAAAGAGTCTTTTTTTCAACAAGTTAGAATACTATAGTATCACATGTATTATATCAGTAAATTCCTAAGATTAGCCAAAGTACAATAACAACAACAACAACTACTACTACAATGTTGATCATTTAAAGTTAAAAGCATCAGAAGCATAACTATTTATGAATTGAAATATTCTTTAATAATGGTTAATGATATAGAACTATACAGTTAACTATTCATTTCATCAATAACAAACTAATGAAATCAATTCAATTATCATCTTTCTATAATTAATTATCCCCCTGGTAATTACACTTGATTAACAACAGTTGATTAATGATGAATAAACAATAAGAACAAAAAAGAAACATAAGAGTAAGTGATAATAAAAAAATATTCTGTAAATTTTGATTCTTTTTGTAAAATGATGAATTTGAAAGGGGTCATTTATATTTATTCTTACAGAGAACGAAGTAATCTACATGCCTACTAAGGAAGTAAGCCAGATTGCTTCCAAGAATCATAACACAGATAAACTTTGATCACGAGTTCCGTTGTGTTTCTATGCAACCATCAACTTACATTAAACACTTAAACTAGTAGTTTGATCAATACTAAGGACTATACAAGTATGATAGTGGTTACTATTGATGATCGATTAGAGTTAAAAAAACTAATCTGCTTACGAAATCTACTAAATAAAAAAGCAGAACAATAAAAAATAAAAAAAGTTTCACAACAACACAACAAAAGGTATGTATATTCTTATAGAATATATTTCCTATAGAATAAATAATGTACATCTTGTATATACTACTTGCGTTGACAAACACAAGTAGTATGTAAAACCAACCACAAGTGGAATGTCCGGAAGCAGACGGTTGATAAAATCGAATTAAATAAAACAAGAATGTAAACAGAGAGTAAATGTAATAACAACAGGAATGAATTTTGCAGGATAAAACTGATGGAAGATGTGCAAATAAAATATTTAATCTATGCTTTTCATATCTTAGTAAAATACCCTGTAATTTCTCAATAAACATTAAAGTGGTCTTCCCCAAATGACATCTTCGTTTACTTCATACACATGACTTAATAGTGATCTAATGATTACAAAATCAAACGAAGAGGTGATAGTAGTTTATTGAGTAGCAAAATAAACAGGTCCTGCGTTCGAATCTCGCAGGGGGTGAGGTCGTGGATGCGCACTGCTGAGAAGTCCCATAATAGGACGAAACGGCCATCCAGTGCTTCCAGGTTTTTCATGGTGGTCTAGCTTCAACTGACTGATGATCTTAATCATTGAAAATAAACATCATCAGTAAGTTGACTTTATAAGAATTATCTTACGTTGTACTGATAGTTTAAGACAAAAACGTTTTTGCAGACTGATATCACTTCGTATCTCATTCAAAATAGGAAATGATCAATCATTTCTTCCAAGTCTGGACATTTCAATAGTTTTTTTTTAATCATAATTATTAGTTATTGATAATGAAATATTGAATGCGATTTGAATTTCATAGAAAATTGATTACCTGAATAAACCGAAATCTTAATGAGATGTAAATCACAACTTAGAACATCAATACTAATACCTCTGTATAATTTGATATGGCTGAATACAAGGGATATGTACACAAAACTATGTAATCCGTTTCAACAATATCATATACCAAAAAGTTATTATAAAATTTTGATGAAGTCACTGATTGTCTTTATCTTACAATTACACTTTTATGTATAATGTATTTCAGTCATATCAAGTGTAAGTTTATGTACTCATGGATTCACACTTTTTAAGTACAACCTAGGGACACAAACAGGTTGCCTGAACTGAAGCTGGAGATAACTATATACCTGCAACATAATGATTAAAAAGCAGCGGATGGTTGTTTAACTACTAGCTCACTATCCTACAAGGGGTGACTTCAAACTAAAATACTAAATAGAAAGGGTTCCAGACTCATACCATAGTCAAATTGAATATTACAATTACTGAGTCATTCTACTCAGCATGTAGACAAACACAAAGAATACTGAGAAAGATAGACACTGTCAAACACTAATCAAAATGATATTTAAAAAAAAAAATTCTACTATCTCATATCTTTATAATAAAAAGTAATTTGTTCCATGAGTAATAGATACTCGTGTAAACACAGGCATAATTCACTTATCATATAGACTCCTATAAATGATATTTTTCGGTCTCTCTCATATCCTTATTTCGAAATACATATAGAATGAAAAATAAATTACCAGTCAAAAACCATGAAGAAAAAGGGAACAGGAATAATTTCATGCATCATTTACAAAGAATAAATACAAATACACATGAATGTACATATTATATTACATTGTAATGACTCAGGAAACACATAAATACACCCCACACCCACACCCACACACACACACATACACGTGACTTTGTGTATTCAAGATAATATAATGACCCTGTCAAATGACAGATGGAGAAAAGGTTAAGTATTATCATCTTGACATTTTGTACTTGAAAATATTTAACAATTTATTAAAGTAAACAACGATGCATAATGAATAAAGGGAAATAATTCTTTTTTTTTTATTTTTTAAAGAGAATAAAAAGTAATAAATATCCTATAAGAAGAAAGAATAGTTCAGTGAATTCAATTTTGAAGGTGTATAATCATTAATATTATCCTATCTGTCTTTTACAATAATAATCAATTGTATATGAATTTCAACGGTTAAGATTATGAGTCAGTTGAAGCTAGACCACCATGGAATCTAGCATACAACAATAACATCATGCACTGTCCCATCGTCATTGGCAGATCAGACAACACGAACGTTACGATAATAGCATTAGGGCATACGACAAGCTTCAAGAGGTATATCCTGGAGTTCTAGTGAGAAACTGTGATCAGTGGAGTTCAATCGGGTCTGTTGTGAGATAGTAACTCACTGATGACAATAGTGAACGTGTCGCTTAATTTTGTGAGTTGGTTGAAGATAGACATTAACACAATTGGATGCCAGCTCAGTGGTTTAGTGGCTAAGCGCTCGCACGCGAGACTGGTAGGTCCTGGGTTTGAATCTCGCGAGGAGCGCGATCGTGGATGCGCACTAACATGGAGAAGTCCCATACTAGGACGAAACGGACGTCCAGTGCTTCCAGGTTTTCCATGGTGGTCTAGCTTCAATGGACTCATGATTTCAACCAGAAAAATTTCTAAAATCTCCGCACAATCCCTTCTGAAAATGAACTTCTTATCAATTCATTCAATTAAAAATATAATTCATTATTCATAGTTAGTTAGAAACGGATTAGAACCAATATGATTCCAATTTCTGAAAAAAACTAAAAATGTTTATCCAAAACAAACTTATTCAAACTCTTTATCTTAACATACAGTTCTTATAAAATAAAAAAAAAGAAAAAGAAAGACATTATCCTAATCTGTTCTACTCTATTGATCTTTTACTCTTTATCGATTCAATTTTATCCTCCTTTCTGATTAAATTTCACTCCAATTTCTATATTTTATCTTAGCATGCATCGTAATCTTCTTCTCACAATAATTAATCTTTAACTAGCTAGTTTTTTTTTATTTATAATTTCGTGACAAGAATAACACATTTTAGTATTTTAGGTTAGTTTATTTCACTGTTACTATGTTCAATCAGTCAATGTTACTATTAATGTACATGTTATTGATTGTCATTGGAAACAAGTATTTATTTATAATTGTACAGTCAACTTATCGAAAAGAGGATTAATCTCTGGAAAAAAAACGCATGTTTTTCTGTCTCAATGATTGTGTAAGATCTATTTGAAGTAATTTTTTGAGTTCAGTACATTTAAGATATTTCTCAGTAGTATAGTGAATGATAGATTTTAGGTCAAGTATATTTTACAATACGCTAAGAAGGGAATCAGAATTTTCCAAACATCTATAGTTTAATAGTTGACATCGTGAGTCAATTGAACCTACATCACTATAGAAAATCTGGAAGAACTGGACGGACATTTTGTGCTACTCACTACTAACTGGATTCAAGAGATATTTCCTTGAGTTCTAGTGAGAAACTGTGATCAGTGGAGTTCAATCGGGTTTGTTGTGAGATAGTAACTCACTGATGACAATAGTGAACGTGTCGCTTAATTTTGTGAATTGGTTGAAGATAGACATTAACACAATTGGATGCCAGCTCAGTGGTTTAGTGGCTAAGCGCTGGCGAGCGACACTGATAGGTCCTGGGTTCAAATCTTTCGAGGCGAAATGGTGGATGCGCACTGCTGAAGAGTCCCATACTAGGACGAAACGGCAATCCAGTGCTTCCGGGTTTTCAATGGTGATCTAGCTTTCATTGACTTATGATCTCAACTACTAAAATTATTATAATATCCGCAAAACTCCTCCTGTTATTTAACTTATTTAGTCAACTGGTTTAACATTTCTGTATATCATCCTTGACATAGTTCAAATGTATTAATCACCAAATACCAGGAAACCATGGATGTTCTCTATAATCAAAAGCAATTTTACAAGCATAGAGTAACATCGAATAATAAGACGTCTAAATGGACTGAATATAATAAAGAAATGATTAGAACAACATATAAAACTTAGGCACAGGTGAACTGCTGAAAATGACTTCGAGAAATATCACTTTATATTTCCAGCCACAAAATTGGACCACATTAATAGATCTAGTTAAAATGTTTACTTATTACATCAAACTCTGAATGAGTCCATATTTTGATAGTAATTTCAAATAGACATGATAATACTATATCACTCACCAGAAGATTCCTTTAAAATTTTGTTTTAATTTAAGAGTTGAAAGATAAATAAATTAAGATGAATATAAAATAATATAATGAAATGAGTGGAAAGGACTATGATACATATCACTGATTGAAAAGCGCAATACATACAACTCACATTCTTTACTATCGATTGCATTCACAGGCTTGGCTAAACAATTTAAAAATTGTGCATCTAACTTGTCCAGATCCTCACCAAATGCAGCCAATAAGCCTATAGAAAGCAGAAACAGGAAATATAGAAGAAACGAAAAAATAATGACACTACTTTTACAAATTAAAACTCAACAAAAACTTAGTGGTTTGCCAATCCAGTCTTTAGGAAAACGAACTAAGAAATCTGATCAGTGCTTAGTAGTATATTCAATAAAACCAGTAGACGTTTGTGTTATTGAATATAAAACACACATATCTTAAGGTTATTTATACCAGCTCAGTCCCCAAATATTATCAGACCAGAACCTTGAACAACTGGTCAACCACGTCACACCATTATAGCTACATATTCAGATGTTTTGTTTTCAACATAGGATTGCTATTAATTATTTATCGAGGATCAGAGCATTGATTTGAACTATCACTCATGATGACGGTGAAAAGCAGCAAAACACATAGCAAATTGACACGTAGCTACCCATAAACTAGTACAGCATATCACTAGCATAGAAAACTTTATGACAGTACAGTTGGGTACTGAAGTCTGAACTATACACTGACTTTAAAACCATTTTATTCACCTAGTCATAAGCAACAAAGAACCTCGGACAAATGTGCATCGCTTCAAGTCTAAATCTACAAACCGTGAACCACTCACTAACTCTCTTTGGGTGAATCTATCAAGAATACAATGGCCTTGTAGCCTATCTTACTTCCTAATTTAAACCGGTGTAAAACTGGAATACGGACAACAAAAGTCAGGATTCCACTGTGTCTTCCAATCCATTTATTGAAAATTCACATCTCAATAAACGAAAACAACACATTGTATCCTAAAATAATCTAAAACATTTACAAAGCTTGCAATGAATCAGTTTTTGACTCAACAACTTTTAAAAACATCAGCAACATATCAGGGCGGTTAGGTGGCTGCTAGCACATCCAAACACTTTATTGTGTTGTATACTAAATGTTTATGTAAACAAGTTCAAAAACAGAGCTTCGAATTTGAGATCTCTTATATATACAGCATCCGAACGACGAAAGCTAGTGCAAATAATATACTACAGTAACATTGATAGAAAATAATGGTCATTGTTATCTTGAAAGAGAAATTCTCAAGGCCTTAAATGAACATTAAAGTGTAGAGCACTCGTTTTAAATAGAGAATATTTAGTCAACACTGCCTAACTCAATGTTACCAAGTCCCGTCGAAATGATTGTGGAAGCGTTCGAGATAACTAGAACAAGACTTATCAATAAATGCAAGTTTGATTTAATCAGTTGAAGAATCATCCGCTGATACGAAAAAATGAGAAAATAGATAGTAAGTAAATTGGGTGTAGAAGGGATGTTACCAATGATTCAAGTGCACAGTAACCCACCAATTAATAGCATGTTTCTTTACTAATCACAAATCATACCAATATGTCTTATCTTTGTAGGTAAATAATTGGGCACTACAGAGAACCAGTTTTGTGAAGCACCAGGTGATAGCTAAATTAGATATGCATCATAAAATGTATCACAGCAACTATGATAAAAAACCCCCCAAGGACCACAGGACGGAAACCAATGGATACTTATATTTAAATGAATGGTTACAAGCTTTTTGGAAATGCAGATGTCATAGACATTGAGAAAACTTCAAAATATAATGATGAAGAAATATTGAATTTAAACTCCTGAATTGGCACTAACTTTGCGTTCAATCAATAATATATATTAGATCAATCAAGCAATAGCGAGATCTGACTTCCAATGAAGTCTAGATATTACAGGAAGACATGTTTCCTAGACCATTCTGAAATAGAGGTGAACTCACAAGGCACAAAAATCGCCTAAATTTAGGGTTCTGTCGTTAATTTCACAAGATTTGAGTATTGGAAAATAAAATAAAAATTAAACAAACGATAGTGATTGTTGAAAGGCACAGAAATAACTTTGGTGGTAAGAACTAGTTTGCAAGATCAAACGTTTACATTCAAAATTCGGCTTTGATTGACCTTAAATGACATGATGCGATATGTTATAAAATTAACAACAAAATAAGTATTAGATACTTTACACTTTGGTGTATAAATATTTTGGAAGATGTTCTACAACTCTATAAAGCTTGACGATGTCTCTATCGGTGGTTTTGGAAATATGCTACCGACATATTGGTAGTACCCCAAAGTTAGTCGTGTATTATAACAGCACATTATACACACACTGGCATCGAGCTGAAATGATACTTGCGTAGTTACGAGAAAACTCTTAACAAAATATGCGGCCTTATGTGGACTAATGAAGATATTATGCACTCACAATTACACGACGATCCCTAATCTAGCCAATCTCCCTATTTTGGGGAAATTTGGAGGAATATTGGTGAAATTTTGGGGGTTTTTAAAGTCCAATGTTCTTCCTCAAAGTTTTATAGATTTTGTCGGATCTGGAAAATGTTGGAGTTTGTGTGCCACTTCTTCAAAACGAATAAAATATTCCCCAAAATCGGGAAATCGAGATACAACACATAAACAATAAGAATAGGATTCGGAAACGCAGATTCAACGAAGCTAAATGAGATTTGACAGTTTTTTTGTAAAATACCCAAATGATTGTTACGGAATAACTGTCAGTTTATTAGCTATTCTGGTATAAGTTGATCCATATAGTAGAATTTTTCAGTCTGAAGTTAGGATTTCGAAGATTCCATTAACCTTCCAAACGATATTTTCGGGTTCTATAACTGCATGATTTAATTGCAAACCTGATAGAAAACGCACAATAGATACCAAAACTTTACTACACTTATATAAGTGTACCCATGTTTAAGATATATTTGAAGCATGAGTGCATTGGAAACGCATACACTTATTCTCAGTGCAACCCTTTTACCAATCTGAAATACTTACCATCGTAAAGAAGCTTTGATAGCTTCTCTTGATTCGATTCTGGGTCAATACGCCCAGCAACTATCAAGACCGATTGGCAAGCCATCGACGCGATAAATGAAGACCTCGTTTGTAAATGACCTTTCAGAACCAACGTCGTTGAACAGTTCAAACAAGCATGTAATTCAATTTTCCGAATTGACGACTATCCGGCTTTAATGGAATAAGTAAAAAGGATTTAGATAAACCATAAAAATTAAAGTCAAAAGCTGTCAAAATTTTGGTTCTGAGTTGCATTTTTTCACTTATTTATCAATGAAACAGGATTCTTTATTACTGAATATCATTAAATGAGATTTGAACCGCTGTTTTCTGGATTAAGCCATTTAAGAGAACCGAGATTTGCATAAAGAACAAAAATAATGGAACAAATGCCTAGACTTCGAAAATATTTCAGCTTCGTCAGATGGGTATAATGAGGTCTATCATCTTTAAATCAATACTTATTCGTACTGAGGTCTAGTGTAGCATTATCGTGGATATATCACATCGCTATTGTAAAACTAAATTTCTCATGTTGCTTTTCAATCTGCTATAATGATGAGGCATAATTTCCGTTTGATTATTTCGTTTAACTTCAGAAATGCTTTATAAATGTCTGTGGTGTTTGAATGAACTAATGACTCCTTTGTACTTGTTGAATGTTTGATTTCGAATTCTAAATACAGTACATTCGTTGGTGCTTGTGTAGTACTTCTTGATTCAATTGCGTTATCCCTGGGATTCTTAGTTCATACTATAATTCAAATACTTCTAATTATCATATTGGCGTCGCGATGGGGCCTGCGATGGAACAGTTAGATATTCATTCGGATTTTGATGCTTATGAGGATTACTTTGAAAGGTTCGAAATCTGGGCTATGACCAAGGAAGATGATGAGAATATTAATATTGTGGCACATTTTCTCACATTCATCGGAAAAGAAGCATATAGCTTAACAAAAATTTTGGCTTTACCGGAAAAGCCCATTTCTCTTCCTTATACAACTCTCAAGGAACTACTTCTAGACTATGCTAAGTATACAAATTTCGAATGCGGTAAAGGGAGATTTCGTAAAATAATTCATGAGGATATAAAAAATTCCACTACATTACGTCGCCCCATCCCAGTTCATACTCAAGTTTATGCAGATAATTCATTTGGGAATTGCGATGCAGTTGACGAGGATGGGCACAAGTTTGGTCAATGTTTGTGCTGTGGCAGGTTCCACCCTTTTAATTCATGTAAATTTCGTAATTGTAAGTGCTTTAAATGTGTTGATGTTGGACATATTCAGTCAGTTTGTAATACTACTGTTCATCTTGCTGCAACTAATATTAAGTCTTTCGATTCTGATTCTATTAATCTGAATATTTATAATGATCATGTATCTTTATCGACGATTTCAAAAGACAGTTTAGAGTCATATAGCAGTTCAGAGCTAAATGAAACTCAAGATTCTTGCGAGACAACAATTTCTAATGAATCAACCTATCAGATTTCTCATGTTATTGTACCAGATATGGTTTTTCCTAATGATTCACATATTTCTGGTGAAATTTCTTACAAGTCTGGTGAAAATATTTCGGATGAACCTAATCATGATCAAAAAACTGATGTAGTTTTGATTGATGCTGATTTTTCTAACGATCCTTTACTCTGCAATGACATTCTTAATAAATTCGAGGAAACTATTTCAGAAGAATCGAATCTTGATGTCATATCAAATATTATTTGTCCTCATGATGCATTTGTTTCTTGTGAGAAACTTGTTCAATGCGAAGCACGAGTATTAAATGAGTTAGAGTTTGATTACAATTCAGATGATTCCATATCAATTATTGTTTGTCCTTATCATAAATTCACTTCTAATGTTTACTCTAGTCAAATTGAGAAAAATGTTTTAAATGAAGCCACATTATTCATAACTTGGGGATATGAAGATCCGACATTATTTCGTGGGGGAGGATAGTCTGAATGTCTATGGTTCAAATTCTAGGTAGCAATACTTTCAGTACTCAACCGACATGATGATTGTACACAATCCCAGAAATCAAATAATACAGAGTCTTTATTCAATACATTGTCGGACAGACACAGCATGAACTTGAGGAGAAGACGTACAATTGATTACAGACACTTAGACTCTAATTTAAGCTGTGGCGGATGTGGTGTTTGAATGAACTAATGACTCCTTTGTACTTGTTGAATGTTTGATTTCGAATTCTAAATACAGTACATTCGTTGGTGCTTGTGTAGTACTTCTTGATTCAATTGCGTTATCCCTGGGATTCTTAGTTCATACTATAATTCAAATACTTCTAATTATCATAATGTCTCAACTCAAATGACCATCATCAACTCAATGTATTACTTCAAACTTTACCTGATGGTGCCAAATGCATGTCATTCGGCTAGTTATCTGTTGTTTGTGATGATTACTAGTATCCATGTTCCATTATAAACCAGGTAAGAATCCTTTGACAAGAAGGTTTTCAGAAGTAGTGGAGTGAAGCTTACAAAAGAAAATGCTGAGGTCAGACACTAGAAAAAAGGTTAAAAATAACTTGTTTGGAACTGAAAGTTTTATCTAATCACCCATCTGTGTCAGATAATGTATATCAGTTGGGAAGGGAAACTTTATTCTGCAAAGAGATAGTGCAGGCTCACCATGTTTTGAAGATAATGATGTCTATGTATTTACCCTCTACGTCGACGGGTAATGTTTAATTATATAAGCAACGTTACCAATCCATAAAGTCACCGACTGCTTGTCTGAATCATATCAATACATACAGATAATCCGCATAATACTATGTATCGAAAGATATGAGATTCTGTTTCAAGAATCGCTCAAAGTTTTGACAGTAGTCGTCGACCTTCTGATTGGTCCATTCCATTTGTTTCGGAGCTGGCTATATAGTTCAGTCCTATTGAGGAGTTTAGACATAAGGTAACTTGATCATGATAAAACCAGACTGTGGTAGCACTCTTTTAAGTTTGGACTAACTTTTCTGTTAAGACTTCATGGAGCTGTAAATAGATGATGGTATCCAGCATAATTAAGACAAATGCTAAACAATTTCTGTGAAATGGATTACACAACCCGCTGCCATTCTATCGGGTCTCTCTTCAGGTTTCAATATATCCGTCAATGCTCTTTGAGTTGAGTTTCTGCAAGTGCTATTCGTGAGTATCATTTGGAGTATTGAACAACACTAAGGAAACTCAGTAGTCATCCATAAGAATAAGTTGCCAGGTTTCGTAAGATGCAGGTCAATGATTCCTACTAGGGTTAATTGTACGATAACATGTGTAAACAAGCTGGGCATTTTTCGTTTTTAAACGCATTATTATCGATCTCAAGCCACCAATAAGTCTGATGAACAAATGTTTAAATTTTCTCTGCTTTCAGATGGGTGGAGTACATGTGGTCCAATAGAGCAGACATAAGTATTTCGGGAATTATTACTCTGACTTTGAAATGCGGAAATCCCTCAGGACATAGTGATATGCCTTTTTTCCTATTTAAAAATCACCAAACATACGGTTGCACTAAAAATTTCAATCTCCTTTCAACGCATTTATTACTTACTTACTTACTTACGCCTGTTACTCCTCGTGAAGGAGCATAGGCCGCTCACCAGCATTCTACACCCAACCCTGTCCTGGGCAATCCTTTCAAGCTCTTTCCAGTTCTTATTCATCTTTTTCATATCTGCTTCTATTTCCCGACGTAATGTGTTCTTTGGCCTTCCTCTTTTCCGCTTCCCTTCAGGATTCCAAGTTAGCGCTTGTATCGTGATGTAGTTTGATGATTTCCTCAATGTATGTCCTATCCATTTCCATCGTCTTTTCTCAATTTCCTCTTCAGCTGGAAGCTGGTTGGTTCTCTCCCACAAAAGGCTGTTGCTGATGGTTTCCGGCCAATGGATGTTGAGTATCATGCGTAGACAGCTATTAATAAATACCTGTACCTTCTTGATGGTGGTTGTTGTAGTTCTCCAAGTTTCAGCTCCGTACAGTAGAACTGCCTTGACGTTCGTATTGAAGATTCTGACTTTGATATTGGTTGAAAGTTGTTTTGAGTTCCATATGTTCTTCAGTTGAAGGAATGCCGCTCTAGCTTTGCCAATCCTCGCCTTGACGTCTGCATCTGAACCTCCTTGTTTATCGACGATGCTTCCCAGGTATGTGAAGGATTCCACGTCTTCCAGGGTTTCGCCATCAAGAGTGACTGGATTGCTGTTCTCCGTGTTGTATTTGAGGACCTTGGTTTTCCCTTTGTGTATGTTGAGGCCTACTGATGCAGCGACTGCTGCTATGCTGGCTGTCTTTATCTGCATTTGTTCGTGTGTATTGGATAGGAGGGCTAGGTCATCTGCGAAGTCCAAGTCGTCTAATTGGTTCTGAGCTGTCCATCGTATGCCGTAGTTTCTCTCAGATGTCGAGGTCTTCATAATCCAGTCGACCACCAGAAGAAACAGGAAGGGAGAGAGTAGACAACCTTGTCTTACTCCGGTCCTTACTTGGAATGCGTCTGTCAGCTGTCCTCCATGCACTACTTTGCACTGTAGTCCGTCGTATGAGTTCCGGATAATGTTGACAATCTTCTCAGGAACTCCGTAGTGTCGAAGGAGTTTCCATAACGTCCTCCTATCTACACTGTCAAATGCCTTCTCATAATCAATGAAGTTGATGTAGAGTGACGAGTTCCACTCAATTGATTGTTCGACGATGATCCATAGTGTCGCAATCTGGTCTGTGCACGACCGGTCCTTACGGAATGCAGCTTGTTGATCTCGAAGTTGAGCGTCAAATGCGTCTTTCATCCTGTTCAGTAACACTCTGTTGAAGACTTTACCGGGTATTGACAGAACGTATTTATTACAATTCTAAAATTATTTTCAGCATCCAATACATGTTCTGCCATATCAGTAAGCAGTACTGAACTGGCATACAATCTTTTAAAACATGAATAGCACCACAAAAAATCGGCAAAGTGTATGTTTACTTCCACTAGGTGTTCAAAAGTGAAACCATAAACAGTCAATTCTAAATTCCATCGCTGGATCATGTCGGGGGATGGCCGTTAAAGCCACTTGATTGGGTAATAAATAAGCTTGAGAAGCTGATGATCAGTCACAATGTGAAATTTTATACCAAACAAGTATTTATGTAGTCGTTTTTACTGTTCGAACCACAGCTAGAGCCTCGTTTCGGGTCTGAGAATACCCTTGTTCACTATTACTTAACCATCTGGAAGTGTAAACCACATACAACCTATTCTGCTCTAAAACCCCGCCTGACAACGGTGGAGGTGTGACTGGAGAGGAAATAGATTTTTGAGTTTCTGAAATCGGTCTAGGGATATCCTCACAAATCAGAAACTACATGATGTTCCTAGGTAAATTTTTGTATCTGTGTCACTATACGCTCTACTTACTAGAAACTAAGTCAAGAAATAGAGACGATATTTTCTTAAAGTTAGGAATAAGTTACTAGGTAAGAGTGGCGAATCGATCAGACAGTCAGCCTTCACCAACTAAGGTGGTTGAGAAGTGTGCTGCTTATGCTTAATCAACTTCTATCTCGACAATCGGTGTTGTCTGGTTAAGAAGTAGGCTGAAAGCAAGCTAGCGGCAGACAAACTAAAACACAGGACCAGTCTTTGAAGATTAAACTGATTCAGACTAACTGGTGTATATTATCAGGTTAAGGTCAGTCAGTCAGCTACAACGTTGTTGCTACCTTGACGTGGTGGTCGGGCTTCCCTATCGTGATGAAGCAACTGAGCTATACTGGCTGGAACAACCGTTCCTCAAGGTCCTACCATGCCAGACAGGTCGGTTGAAGAGCGGTAAGACTAAAAGCAACAAAACCAAGGTCCGAAGGCGAAGTCGTACTGCTGACTGCAAAGAGGTGTGACAGCAGTAAGGTGTTTCCTTCAGACAACCAGCATGACAGCGATGCTGCCTTCCCACAAGGTGGGGTGGGGTTAGAAAAGGTCGACCCTAAAAAAATGCATACCTCGCCTTATCCCACGGATATCCGTCTCCGGCGGTAAGGACTCAACAAGTACGGAGCTAACACAAAAATTACTCATAAAAAGGTCGTGTGTGACCGACCTCAAGCAGCTGTCCCTTGGGCACTGCGGTCACGCTCTCAGGTCACTAAGACCACCTCTAATCCAATTTCCTTTTCAGGTACCTCCAGAAGAACAGGTTAAGGTCAGCGAGATCATCGTGACCAACGTTTAGAGGTTAGAAGCAGAGTTGGATGGTGGCTAGCAGCGGAATCCAAGACGTGTGTTTCGCCCCGTTTCATAATGGTTAGAGACTTGAATGACACAACTCAACGTCGATTGTAATGGAGCAAGTGGACCCATTCTTTGTCCTAAACTAGATTCTCAGCTTATGAATTCTTCGTAATCTTTACATCTCGATAATTTATATTATCATGAATCGTTTCTGTGGTGTCCAACATTTCCTACTACTACTTTCACTATGACTACTTCAACTACTCTGTGATTCATTCTAACAATTGCATCTCACTCTGCTAGTAGACTATATCAACTTGAACTGATGTGCACACGTAATGGGCTCAACGTTGAGCATGACTGGCCGATCAGCCTGTGTTCTTGTCCCCTGGGAAGTGACCATGCGACAAGAAGTTGAAGATTGAGTGACGAATAAACAAAAGTCAGATGGAAATCAAACCAACTACTTGAAGGACAAAACAAAATGTCTATGAGAATGAAAATTGATTTGTTTAAAAAGTCTTGTCAGCGGAATGAACTTAGAACTAAACTCCCGAGTAGTTATTGCTGTTGACCTTGATCTTTTTGTTATTTTTATAGACAGCACATTTCGGTTATCTGTATACCGACTGCAAACTAGGTATTTTTGGAGTATCATAATGGGACGTGAGCTAAAGGCTACCTCGAGATCACTAGCTCATGTTCTTTGAGTCTGAGGTGATCTCACATCAATAACTCGAAGTATTCACCTTTCCATTATGGTGTTAAACTGTTTAAACACTTTCAAGGATACGAACTGAGCACTGGTAGTCAACCACAATAACAAATCCGATAACTCTAACCGTATCAAGGTCAAAACGCCGTAGGGTAGGTTTAGGTGTCATGATCATCTACCCTCTTCCTAGTAAATTCAATTGCGGCATACGTACATCTATTTAAATCCAAATACAGGACTTGTTAATAAGTCCCTGCACTCACGCGAGGTTGTTTGTTAGTGTTGTTAAAAATAACGCCACAATCCCAGCTGTCTTTCAGGCTCCAGTTTTGTGTAGTATGTATTCACTTACCTGTATTATTTTTCTTCATCGAGACGTCCTTCTTTCTAACTTTGTCTCTGAATCGTCACACGTTTCACTTTTATTCTATTGATTAGCATGCACAGTGATAGCATTGGCACAAGTACTTGCACTATAACTACAAGGACGACCAGCAGACTGAGAGGTTGTAATCTGAATAGTAACGGCAATTCGTGCTCCCGCTTCTAGTGACAGGACCATAAGGAATATCATGATGACGCCAGTTATCGATCAAGCCATATCGTATTTACAGGGGCAAAATGTAAGACCTCTCCATAAAGAGCAACTTTAGACTCACCACAAGAAGTTTTACTGACATTCCATAGACCATTGATTAATCGCTCATCTCAAATCCGATCCAGGCGCAGCAAATCACAGGCCGTAAGAGGTGCCGTCAAAGGACCTACAAACAAGCAAGGACCAACTATTATGGTGTTTAACGGACCGCCTGAGCTTGTAGGTAATCATCGGAATGAAGCCACGACCGCAATATACAACAGTGGAGTTGACAGCTACTGTCAAAACTATGAGCGATTCTTGAAACAGAATCACAGATCTATTGATACACAATATTATACTGCATAAAAATCTGGATACGATTGTAGTTCACCTACAGCGTCCGACTACTGAGGAGAGAGATCTGATATATCTGTAGTCAACAAGTAACTTGCAATGTCCAGGGCTATGTTTAGGCAGTGTTGGCAATCGTAGTGTTGGAGTTAGGATACCCAGGGTTAGAAACTC
Source organism: Schistosoma spindalis (assembly GCA_946903255.1). NCBI lineage: Eukaryota > Metazoa > Platyhelminthes > Trematoda > Strigeidida > Schistosomatidae > Schistosoma > Schistosoma spindalis. The sequence goes on from OX336423.1 coordinate 18,230,837, forward strand.
TACATTTCTTGTAATTTGACCGTGTTTACCTAACATGCATCTCGTTTACAAATCTAAATCCTGGTTAGCCGATACTTGATTGGTTAGTTCCAGGGTAACTTTCGACAAGCGCATGACACTTCCTCGTAAGTCGTTAGAAAACGCATCCAAAGTCCGCCACTAACTGTTACCGGAACTGTGTTCAAATTCGATTTCCAGCTTGTCCTATGAACCGAAAAACAATTTGATGATTAGAAATATGTACTGATATTGACAAATATTAGAACACTTTAGCAGACATTTCAGTCCCTAAGTGTTTTTCAGTGGTTGTCAGAATGGAAAATAATATAGACAAAGCTTCACGTGACTTTCCATGATTATAGAAGCATAAAACATCATGGTAATCAATCAACATAGGGCACTGGAGCGAGTTGTCATACTACATTAGCATGAATAATTTACAAAATGTATAGCAAGAATGGTTGGAATAATATAGTGCCACTAATAACACAAAAGACTAAGCATTAAGAATGGAGTTTGAAAAGACAGAGTGCAAGGACATATATGAAAGCCGAAACGTAAAAACGAGAGGAAGGCGCATTCATACCATCGTATTTGATACTAATCAATGTCACGTGAAGTCTACAGCCACTGATTGCAGTTATTGAGAAGACCACAACCAATTAATCTGTATCTATTACAATGATTCAGACAAACAGTCAATGACTTTATGGACTAATAACCTTGTTTATTTCCAACCTACTCTTGTATAATAAAAACATTACCCATCGACGTAAAGGGTGAATAAATATACGTAGCACATGTCCCAGCCACCTCAGTCGATGAAAATTCACAAACACATCATGGCAATAAAAGTTGTCATAGAAGTCGGAAAAATTCTTAAAATTCACTGAACAGTCATTTTATTTGTAGAAAACTCCGAAAAAAAAACACGTATTTGCATTAGAAGTATTGGTAACGTTGATCATGAGAAAGAGACTATGGGTCGATGATATTATCCACTGTCCTATCACTTTAGTTTTCCATTGATGTATCGCATAAGACAATGGTAGAGCATAAACACCACAAAATGTCAACAATATAAAATGACGGATATTTATAAATATGATCAACACAAAAAAAGTTATTAATACAAATAAACGATTTAGATAATAATAGAAAAAAAAGTTAAGTGTATATAGAACCGAATAAACAATAATGATGAACGGAATCACAGTTAACGTCACAAATACTCTCCCTCCCTTCCCCAACCCTGAAAAAATTGATATGTTGTATTTATTCTAAAAACAAGATGTACATTTATCACAAAATGAAGTTGAATAACATAAGAATACATAACTGGATATATAATGGATATGGTGACATTAGTTAAGAATTATGGTCTTTATAATTATTTCTTATTATCTATTCTATTTCGAATGTAATACTATATCGTCGTTGAGTAATTTATCAAAATGTATAGAATCATTTTCATTTATTTCTATATTATCCTCATTGTAATTATTACCATTTGAATCATTGGGATTGAACAACGACGACGACGTTAATGATGATGATGATGATATGACTGATACTGATTGAGGAACTGAATTATTATTATTAGTAGTAGTATTTGTTCCTAAATTACACGATTTCGTTGTGATTTCTGCTGTTGCAAAAGTAGTAGTAGTATTCTATTTATACAAGAAAATGAGAATATAAAGTTAAGCAAAAATTAATTAATTAACAATTTATAGGATGATTACAGATTTATTTATTTATTTTAACACATAAGTATAGGTACAGGGAGGCACCAAATACATATGCGCCACACGAATCTCAATTGATTTGTGTGAGGGCTGTGATACTGCCCGGGTGCCCAAACCGAAGCAGGTGGTTTTCTTAGGGGGCCACACTCCGAGACTTCGACCTGAAGATCTGATCCACAAGGCAGTGGAGCATCGTGAGGAGATTCAGTCCCATGGTAGCCGGTGACCAACGATTGGTTCACACGCCATTTGTTCCTTCAGGATCCTGGAGCCCATGTGCACCATTGGTTTGGGGTCCGGTTAAAGCGCCGGACATTCGCTTTTCGTCCTCTCATTTTTGTAAACAACACCCGTGGTGCGAGAAGGCAGTGAGTAGGACTTCCCTGGCAGAGGCTATATACGCGTGGCATTGTGAGAGCATTTCGAGAGGGAGAGCGGACTCTCCCCACTCTCGGCCGTACCAGGGCATTTGGGGGCAGAAGTATACGAATACCTTCTTTTCACAAAAATGGATCATTGTAAAGCAACTAATGTTATGTCTATCTAACCCATAATGATGACTGAATTTTATTCATGAAGTTGAACGTTGGTTAGTAAATAATAACTAAACAATTTAAAAGCTCTAATCATATAGGAAATCAACAGTAGATCTAATAACTGCATTGTAACATGGGTTTGAACTCTACAAGTAGAACTAATTCTCCGAAATTCCCAAGTGGGCTATAAGTCTCAGTTAGCACGAACCTAGGTGTAGGGTTTCCAGCTAACGTCTTTCAATTATCTAACACACAGTGTGAACATCATGTAATATGAAAAAGGGTTCAATAAATTATCAAAAACACTAACATTAAGACTTATGACATGTTTAAAACCAAGTGGTTAAATTAATCATAATTCTTTGTGCTTGTATATTTTAATCCATTAATCAATATATACACAGTCATTTATATTTCTTTGTAATGAATTACTTTAGAAGAAAACCAAACTCTCAAGAACTATTAACTCTAGAACGGAATATAGGAAACTTCATTATGAAATCTTTTTGTTGAGTTGTGTGTCAAAGCAATTAGATTACTGATTAGCTTATGATCGAGATACAAGTTAAATATCAAGAAACTGAACATATCCAGTAAGAAAGTATGTGGTTAAACAAAAGAACAACTACTCTTATCCGATTACTTCATTTTAATGGAATAATTATTGTTATACATTGGGGAAATAGTAGATTTCCCTTCAGTTATAGTTGAACTACATAAAATAACCATATAATATAAAGGTTAAGATAAATGACTGTAATGTGATAGGTAAAATGATGGCAAATATAATACAGAATACAAAATTAATATAATATTATATGGATCCAAAATAGTTTATAGGAAATAGAGCAACAGAGAGGTAGAGAGTAATGATAAAATTTAAGGATGTCGTGAATAAGAGTTGATTGAAGGTAACTACAATGAGATAAAGATATTGTAGGTTAAAATATATTCAGCACAAATCTAATATTTCTTAGCTCATATGTACTCAGATGAATAACTGATTTAAAAAAAAACAATTAATATTAGCAGAACGGGTTTTGTGCAGATAGCTTAGATCATGAGTTGGTTGAAGCTCGCAGGGGGTGGGGTCGTGGATGCGCACTGCTGAGGAGTCCCAAATAGGACGAAACGGCCGTCCAGTGCTTTCCATAGTGGTCTAGCTTCAACTAACTCATGATCTTAACCATTGAAATTACTACAATCTGCACAAAACCCCTTCTGATAATAATCAACATATGTTCACTAGTGACTGGCTTCAAGAGGTATATCCTGCAGTTCTAGTGAGAAGTAGTGACCAGTGGAGTTCAACCAGGTTTGTTGTGAGATAGTAACTCACTGAAGACAATGGTGGATGTGTCGCTCAATTTCGTGGATTAGTTGAAGTTAGACATTAACACCATTGGATGCCGACAAGCTCGGTGGTGTAGTGGTTAAGTGCTCGCGTGCGAAACCAGTAGGTCCTGGGTTCGAATCTCGCAGGGGGTGAGGTCGTGGATACGCACTGCTCAGGAGTCCCATAATAGGACGAAACGGCCGTTCAGTGCTTCCAGTGCTTTCCATGGTGGTCTAGCTTTAACTAACTCATGATCTAAACCATTTAAAATAATATTAGACTAAAACTGACCATACAAAAGTGAATTTTTAAGGGTAGCTTTTATGCACTAGTTCCCTTAAAAATCACAAAACTCAATTCCTAAAATAACGAATATTGGTTTTCCAACAAACAAATACATATTCACTTTGGAAATGTAAAGATATTACTGTGTGATTACATTTGATATGAAAGATGAATAACTTTCAAAGCAATTGTGAGAACACACACTTATTTCGCTTATATTAATACTGGAATGAATTAATAACAATAATGAAAAATATAGGTAAGTTGAATGATTAATAGACAATAATATAATGATATAAAATATTAAAATATGACTTACATCAAACTGTCTGATTTGTTCAGTACCACTTGATAATGTTTTAGAACGTGTCAATTTACCCTAAAAAGTGAAATAGATACATACTAGTTAACGTTTTAAACCATAATTTGAGTAGATATATAATTCATTTTAAGGCTTCCCATCAATCGTAAACAGTTGAAATTTACAACGAATTACAATGATTAAAAATAAAAATGTCACTTATTTCACTTCATCAAAATGAAGTGGATATTTCCGTAAACGGACAGAAAAATCACACACAAAAGTACATTGTAGTGGAAACTGATATGACATAAAGAATATTTAACCATACTTAAAGGGATGACGCTCTAATTAATGATGTAAATAATTGTAATTAATTACATAAGTAAAATTACATGAACAGAAGTTAATAGGTAGAGAAAAATACTTAAGTCATAATACATGTGGTCATTGTTTCAAGGAATCAAACCATGCCAACAGAAAAAGAGGTTAGATATACTTTCCTTCTATGAATATATAAATATACGTAATTCTTTACCATTGATTTATACATATATGTGTGATTTAGCAAACAAAAACATAACAAACTAATTGAATGAAAATATAAATAAAAAGTAAGGTAAACTTGATTAATTTTGAACACTAGACGGTCTAATAAATAGTTGGCTATTAATATTGTGGTGTGTGCTACTGATATCGACATATATAAGTAGTATGTATCATCATCAATCGAAAATGAAATGCCTGGCAGCTGAAGGTTAAGGAGATCGAATGTAACAGAACAAGAATCGAGAATAATTGCTATGGAAATGAAGGAAGAATGTAGTCTGAGACGATTGATGGATATTTTGCAGAATAAAGTATTTACTCAATGATTCACAGATTGTACTAAGTAAGAAGATGTTCTATAATTTTGTATTCATATATACAATTGATTGTTTCCATTTGGTATTCTTCTCATCACATTCAATACAATATAAAGTGTTAAAACCCTCGAAAGTTAAATGGAATAAATGTGAAACAAAATAAACATTAAAACTGTATGTGAGTGGATTGATTCAACAACAATAAGAAATAAAAATATTAGAATAACAATGAAAAACAGTTTAGTAGAATTTAAATCAATTTCTAGAACAATATCGAATGAGTTAAAAATAGATTGAATCGATATTTAGATAATAAGTTTGATAATATAGTGTAATTTACTGAAGATGAAAAATACAATAGTAAGTAGAACAGAACACAGAACATATGTAAATAGATGGGTGTGTGTGTGTGTGTTTGTGAATGATGAATTCCATTTGACAAAATGATCATTCTATGCAACATAAATGATAAGGAACAAGTAAAGTAAATGACAATGTGTGAACAGAAGAGATAGATTTAGTAAACTAAACATTAAATTATTCCTGATATAACTATTATCCGTCAATAGAGTTTACTAACTAATAAGGTACAGTACTAATACACATATTCTACAGTAATATAGACATTTAGTGAATGTAAAGGATTGGAATGACAAAGGTTATCAATGGTATATATGCAAGAACAGGTCAGAGGTGGTTATTAGGTGTTAGAATTGATTTTTTTAAAGAACAAACTATTCTAACTATAGTCTTACAATACCGTAGAATTCTTCTTTTTATTATTACAGGTTTATAAAAATGTTGGCAAATATGGTAACACAGTAGAGCTGATCGGGAACTTTAACATATGCCTTTTTACTTTCTATAAAAAATTTTGATCTATTGAGGGGAAACAATATACATTTTTATCAACTCCAAGTAGAACTGGATTTATAAAAAGATGAGTTATGTAGTTGACTGTAAGTGAAGACAGAAAGCTATAAAGCTCGTTGTTAACAGATACAGAATGGTTTTCAATTGCCTGAGTGCATAACCAAACAATTACTTGGTTACCGAATGAAGACATCCTTCAAGTTGTCTGAACATTGAAATAAACATGTATGTACACAACAGAAACTAGAATTCCTATAGAAGGATAGAAGAAATTACATCACAAAGCGGTCTTCAACTTAAAGGAGCTAGATAGATTACGACTCCCTCTACATAGCTGAACCTATCTGGATCAACTCCAGAAAGTCTAACTTATGCATACAGAAGAGGTATATTGAACTTTCGTGTTATAAATAACAGTTGGTTTTCCAACGTTTACACACATGGGACGTTAATTTACCTTACACGAATATCTACGCTAGATTCCCTCCCAGTGTCTATTCTACAAGACTTCAACACAACTCAGATCAAGAACACATGATTAGCCTGACTGAACGTAAATATATTTCCAGACCAAAACCCGACACAATCCAACAACAATGAACAAACAATAATAATAATTATTATGAGGAAAGGGGAATATATCACTCATCTGACACCTGTCAGATTATCTACATGTCTGACTAAACAGACAACCAATCATTATCATTCTTGCCTAAACATCATTATGCTTACGTTGATCCACGACTAGATTACCAGATACCTGAACTGGATATTATAAATCCTTTATCCACACCCAAATGCTTTCTTAATCTACACATTGATCTTTCACAATTCACATGTATTGTTATCGTAATCACTTTGACAGAATTATATTCACACGATGTCATTATTATCTCCATTACCGAGGTGAAATTTGTCCATTATGCATTTTATTGATATAATTTATTTTATCATTATCATATTGACTATATAACTTGATGCTTCACAACAAATCCTTTTGATTTTCTTTTTTTTTCTAGTTTACAAATGATACAATTTCAAGATGTTTATGCCGTAACAGATGCAAAGACTTATCAGATTCTTTTTTGGCCTTAATAAAATAAGTCATTATTTTTTTTTTTATTTATTTAAACACATAAATATTGGTACAAGAGGGCACCAAATATATATGCGCCACACAAATTTTCATTTTATTTGTGTGTGGGCTATGATACTACCCGGGTGCCCAAACCGAAGTAGGTGGTTTTATTAGGGGGCAACACCCCGAGCCTTCGACCTAAAGGTCTGATTCACAAGGTAGTGGAGCATCGTAAGGCGATGCAGTTCCATGGTAGCCGGTGACCAACGATTGGTTCAGGATACTGGAGCCCATGTACACCATTGGTTTGGGATCCGGTTATAGAGCCGGACATTCGCTTTTCGTCCTCTCATTTTCGTCAACAACACCCTCGCCAAGAGAAGGCAGTGAGTAGGACTTCTCTGTCAGAGGCTGTATACGCGCGTGGTCATGTGAGAGCATTTCGAGAGGGAGAACGGACTCTCTCCACTCTCGGCTATACCAGGGATTTATAACTACCTAGACTGTTGTCGAACTTATTGTTTTTAACTAATCTAAATGAGGATTTTTTATAAATGATTTAAAAGCTATCAGACTAGTAATGAAATATTTACCAAAAGATGTTAAGTCCTATACAAAATGAAAGTTTTCTTATCTTTAAAACTACAGTAATTCAAAATTGTTATTTTATGTTATAAAATCAGAATTAGAAGATTAAAAAATACAATTTGAAGATGATATAATCTTATTATGTATAATGAAACACTTACATAAACATTGAGACAAGCTGAACCCACTTTATTCTCCAAAGATTTGTATGTATTAGTTTGTCTACAATGTATCAAACAAACTATTAAACTAAAACACATTTATCTTAGTACAATCAAATTGGTTTTTCATTCAATTATATGAACTTGTCAGTTTACTGATGAAAATATGTCAACTATCTACACATTATGGCCTAATAATTTGTACAACCTTTTTTTAGTAGGCTAATTAATGTTGAAGGATATGGTTATCCACAGAAGCTAAATTTCAGTATCCTTCTTTAGGGGTATTACATTTACGTATTTGTAACTTATTTACTCACGAATAACCTGGTCTATTTACTATCAACATGTCTATTTATTTCTGTCTATAAAAACATCTAAAAATAATGATCGACAGATGCAGCTTTGAAATATAGAGGTAGTTATCTGAAACACAGTTACTTGAAAAATTCATAATCTATCCTTTAATTGATAGGCGGATATCTCTTCTTCGTCACAGAAGAAAGTTAGCAAAAGCCATGCAGAGATTTTGTCAGAAGCCAATCCATGTGGGTTGATCAGACTTTCAAGATAAGTGAAGTTGTCGACTACTTCACTCCCTATCCTTAGTTCAGGTGTTGACGCAGGCCAGTCCTGGAGCAACAGCTTGCATTCAGAGGAGAAGAAACGGATCCCAAACATTCTGGTATTCTTTCTCAGTGCTACCAAAAGACTCAGCATTTTATCACCGTCTTCACTTGACAGGACTATGTCATCTGTGTGTTCTAAGTCAATAAATGGACCTTCTGCTAGGAGATCGATTCCCGAAAATTCAGACGATGAAAATGTTATTTCCAGCAGTGGGTTTATGATGAAATTGACCGAAAATAGAGATAGTGGGTAGCCTTGCCGCACATCACTTGAGGTTGCAAAATCAGATGACAGTTCGCCATAAGCTCTGACTCGACTGACAGTCTTTAAGTAAATAGCCTTCACGGGGCTGTTTAGCCGGACAACACATACGCAACTGTTAACACGGAGTTCATCTTAAAAGTGCTTGTTCTGTCCTCGTACTTAGTGCTATGTCCACACCCGCCAGTCCACAAGAATTTGCCGTGAGGTCACCAGATAAAATGAGGGTATATCTCGTCGGCTCCCCGTTTTGGCAAGGTGAGGTTAAGTGAATGACCACACTAGGATCTTGTATGCGTGCTTTGGAGACACAGGATACATCAATCGTACGAGATTCTAGGGTTTCAGCTAAGGAGGCTTGCTGGTCGATTTGACATAGGATACGTACGTTGAAGGTTCCAAAGCGTAGTTTAGAGCGAGGTTTCAGTAGACTTGGGACAGTATTTTGCGTACTAGAGTCATTGGTCATGGTGACAGTTCAGGAGGAAGTTTATAATCGATAGCAGTACCACATGTGTTGAATAATCACGATAATGTTTTTAATCGTGCTTATAAAGAACGAATGTTTCCTGGTCTCCGTCAGTCATGAATGTTAGACATACTACTAGTTACTTTTTCACCTAAAAAGTCCAATGAAGATGAAGTTAGAACGAAAAGATGGCAGTCACAACTTCTACGATTGAAACGAGGCGGTGTATATCGCCATCGAACACTAACCATGGGTTGCATTGGTAAATGACTAAAGACTTCCCTGTGAATACGTTTCAGATAGCGATCATTATATAAGTTTTTTGTTGGTCTACACCTAAGCTTTCTTCGCTCTCCAAGACAGCCAAGGTGAGTTTTTGAGGATTTATTTTATTTATTTATTTTAACAGATGGTACAGGGAGGCACCAAATACATTTGATATGTGTGAGGGCTGTGATACTGCCCGGGTGCCCAAACCGAAGCAGGAGTTTTTGAGGAGCTACCAAATAAGTGAAAGTCTACTAAAAACTTTCCTTATCTTTTGGCTTAAGTTGCCAATATATATCTCTGGCTTATACAAAGGTGTTTAGACATCAATTAAAGCTTCTTCGGGATGAACTTCCCTTTCAAAATTGACTAATTAATTCACCACTTCGTCTTTGGACGGATTTTTAACTTTTTAATCTTCGAATGAATCCCTCTAAAGAGTTTTGCTTTATGAAATGTTTCTGTGTAAAGTGCATGCTCTCATTAGATCGTTTACTCTAGATAAAGCAGCAGTCTTCTTTTGAACCAACATTAGTGAAAGTTGATAGCGAGATGGTTTACGTGTCTATCGTTGTGTTGATTCTGAATATGGCCAAGTTAGACAATGTTTCTCTCTATCCCTATCATTGGTACTTTCTAGGAATAAACGGTTATCTAAGGATTAATGGCAGGCGACAGTCGTCGTTATCTGTCTGCTCGGACACCAAAAGACCTACATAAGTGCTTTTGAGCTTGACTTAGGATACCTACTTGGGTGTTAGAATCACCTGCGAGGATTTCTACGTTTGAACTCCTAGATTTCTAAAGATCAGAAGGCTTCCTTCAAAACTCACCTTTTACTCAATCCAGAAAAATCAGTAATGGGAGATGAGGAACAAGCAGCAATATATGTACATATCATCATGAGTCCTCCAAGACGAGTTCTTACTGTACAAAAAATTTGGTCATCGCACATGCTATTCAAAGCAATTAGCCCCTTTCATATAATTTGATAGGACAAGACAGAGTTGATGTGATCGAATCAACACAAGCCATTGTAGATAAGAAACCATTTTAAGGAATGCCTTCTTTAGATTTTCCAATTTAGTATACTACTGAATTTATACACCCATCTATGTTTATTTATTTATTTGAACACATAAATATTGGTACAGGGGGGCACCAAATATATATGCGCCACACAAAACAATGAGAATTTAAAGAGAAGGAAAAAAGGTAAGGAACGTAGGGAATTATAAAAAAAAGAACAAACATGGGGGAAACGAAATTTATTTATTTATTTTAACACATAGGTATAGGTACAGGGAGGCACCAAGTACATATGCGCCACACGAATCTCAATTGATTTGTGTGAGGGCTGTGATACTGCCCGGGTGCCCAAACCGAAGCAGGTGATTTTCTTAGGGGGCAACACCCCGAACCTTCGACCTAAAGGTCTAACCCACAAGGCAGTGGAGCATCGTGAGGAGATTCAGTCCCATGGTAGCCGGTGACCAAGAAATCGGTTCATACGCCATTTGTTCCCGTAGGATACTGGAGCCCATGTGCACCATTGGTTTGGGGTCCGGTTAAAGCGCCGGACATTCGCTTTTCGTCCTCTCATTTTTGTAAACAACACCCCCGCCACGAGAAGGCAGTGAGTAGGACTTCCCTGGCAGAGGCTATATACGCGTGATCGTGTGAGAGTATTTCAAGGGGGGGAGGGAGAACCCACCCCACTTTCGGCCATACCAGGGCATGGCTAGGTGTAGAATTTTTACAATCTTCCAAATTGGATCATAGAAGATCGAATACAGTTTCAGTTATGCTCACTTTCATTTTGGTCATTCTGTTGGATAAGTACAGTATGTGGCTCTATATTATTACATGGCTTCAAATGAAACCTAATTTTCGTTGGAGGTAGGATCGACAGAACAATAACAGTGTGAATAACTAGCACACTAGAGGTTTGTGATCACATTATAAAACCTGATGACACTTAAAAAAGTGCAATGACCAATGAGAGCCGTGGCTTATTCATGAAGTCGAAAACTCACACCTATCTATTTGGGTTCCAGCAATAATATAAAGTACGTAGCCCTAACCTATTTACCAATTAAAAGTATAGAAACGTGAAAACATTTACCAAAAATTCTTTTCAGAGGGAAGTCCTACTCACTGCCTTCTCGCGGTATTACTATTGTTTACGAAATTGAGAGGATGGAAAGTGAATGCCCGGAGCTTCAACCGGGTTTCGGTGGACACGGAAGATCCACCTAGGGAAGTTGAAAAAACCTGATTCTAAACCAATGGTACAAAAGGGTTGGCTTCAGTATCCTGAGAGAACAAATGGAGTATGAACCTATTGTTGGTCACCGGCTATCACGGGACTGCATCTCCTGACGTTGCTCCACTGCCTTGTGGATCATACCTTTAGATTGAAGGCTCCGGGTGTGGTTCCCTAAGAAAACCACCTGTTTCGGTTTAGGCACCCGGGCAACATCACAGCCCACACACAAATCAAGTGACTTGTATGGTGCATATGTATTCGGTGTTCCTTTTTACTAATATATATGTGTTCAAATAAAATAAATAATAAGATTTTTTTCCCACCTAAAATTTTGATATACATAATAAATGTAATAAACATTAATAAATTCATTTGTTGATAAACATACCGTAATAAATTCCATTTTTCAAATAATGCAGCTGATGTTTTATCTTTAGCAGTTTTTACAACAGCTGATGTTTTCAGATATCTAGAAGATTATCATCAGAAGATATAAACAATTACATATAATAAATGAATGTTATCTCTTTCTAAAATTATTTATCATTAAAGTGATAAGTGAAATTATTAATTACGGTCTCTAACAATCACAACCACTTTTTGGTTTGATCTTTTACAAATGTGTATTTTCTATCTTATGGTATGATATGGTTTGGTTTGCCTATATATAAACCAAGTATGTTTGGAATAAATGATTTGTATAGTGGAGGTTGATGTTGGCGTTCTGATCTCAACAGGCAGAGCTAGGCAGAAAAAGGACTAATAAGGACACTAGGCTGTTCATATCGGTCATTGTTGTGGCACAGTGTTAAGATAGTATAAGTCGTATTCTGATTGGCTACCTTATCACATGATATTAGCCGACCACAAATCACAACAGTATTCACTTCACAAGTCTTGCTCTTGTCATAACAACTATCATATAATGAGGTAGAATCATCAACACTTTTAAAAAAAATATACATATATATATCTGAACTGTTGTAAAGAGACTTTCGACTAGAGGTCTTTTAACATGATTCAATGTTAAGAACAAAATTAAAGGCTCATGTTGAATGCAAAATATATTTTAAGTCATTAATATCATATTTCTAATTATTTAGTTTGCTATTATTCTGTAAAATATAATTATATCATATAAACAGCATTATATTTTTTCAGGACACCCTTACTGCTTTGACGTGTAACATGGGTAAGCCTTTGCAACACATTAAGAGAAATTTAGCAAATAACTAATAGACTTACGCATCACTGGTTCGTAAAGTATCTAAACCTTGTTTAACTTCACTCTTTAGTTCTTCAATTGGTGTTATACCAAGCTGGCGCTTTAGAAACTGCTGCCGACGAAATTTAGATAATAAGACTTGTCGCAGTGTTTGAATTTCATCTTCGACCTCAAAGAAGAACAAAAATAACAAAGTTAAAATCATACACTTTTAGATTATTGATAAGCAAAAGATTAAAATACGAAGAAATATTAGATAAGAATCTGAGAGGTAAAATCTCACGGAAAAATACATCGAGACTTCTCATTATATAATACTTCGAAACTAATAATTTCTCCATTGCCTTTTCGTAAAATTAGCCTACTTAAGAAATCACGAGTATCTTACGGAACACAACTGCCATACTAAAACATGCAGTGCGTTAAGCGAAAGATCAATCGACTTCATTTGGAATCTGAAAGTCAAAAGAAAATGACCCTGCTAAAAGGCATGCACACAATCTGGAGTTAGTGGAATCCGCTATCAGGAATGTTTAGCCAGAACAGGTTTTAGCAGTACATAATGCTGAAGTGATAAGTAGGTTGGAGGCGAGACCCAACCAAGAAGGATTTTGGAGTAGGTACTTAGAAGTTACAGTCAGACAGCGTAGAACTTGCACTTATGTACATAGGTTCAAGTTACTATACCCCATTAGCACAGAGAGATGAAATTGTCGGGCGAAATCCCGGAATAGTTGAGGTAGTAGTATCAGTGATAATACGAAATATTAGGCATCGAAGATGCGACTCGAAAATAAAACACAAATTAGTCAAATAAAAACAAAAAGTTATGAGGAAATTAGAATCTTAGGATTTGAGGAAAGACAGTGAATAGATGCACCTGAGCCATTGTAAACGACTTTGAGCCGTCATTCAGTGTCTCTAACCATTGATTACGATAATCACGTGGACCCCAACCAGGTAGTCTGTACCTATTAACATGGCTAAGTTCAATTGTCAGTAACTTCATAGATTGATATCTCGTTTTGGTTTGGCCGACCCTAGCATTTTCTGAGCCTGCTCTTGTGTAAAAAAGAAACATTGCCCGTTGAGGTAGGCGGTGGTTGGGCATGCGCAACACCTATACCAACCACCTCAGTCGATGAAGATTTACGACCTCATTAATCGATTTCATATCTTTACCTAGTACTCTATTCCCAAAGCAGGTATTGCTTACTCCTTGCTTCCAACATACACAAATGTTTCGTTGAAACCTATGATCGAATACCAGTAACCTACAAATATCCTCTACTCTTAATGGCCATGTTTCACATTCATAAAGTACGACGCAGTGAACAACTGCGCAGTAAACTGACTCTAGTTTGAAGATGAATATCTCGTCTAATCCACAAGTGACGCAGGTTGGCAAAAGCCAATTGGGCCTTCTGAATCCAAGCTGAGACTTCGCCAGACACCAGGGTGGGACTATAATTTATGGACGACCTTTGAGACGATAACGTGACCTTGAGTGTCCACTTACTAAATGAGGGTTATAAAGCAGTGTGAGAGATTAGAATTGTGATTTACAGTTGATGGTTAGGGTTAGGATTTAGGGTTTCCATCACCGACTGACATAAGCTAAAATGCCAAAACGCAATTTAGCCGAATGGATGGATTTCGTGCCGAAATCCAAGGCTTATTACCTCATATCTCATTGGTTCGTCCTTAGTGTGGGAACGTCAAAGGAAGCCAGTTTGAATAGTATACGTGGTTTTGAAAGGACTGTTTCGGTGGCAGCATTTAATTTTCGACCAATCAGTGACTCAAGATCGTTTAGAAAGAAAAGAGTTTCCACCATAGGCGAGCTGCTGTATAAGTTGAAAAGTAAGAATACACAAAGTGGGAATAAAAGAGCGGACAAGTGACGTAATAATCAAAAAAGGAAGAATGAATGTGAATTGTTTGACTTTCAATCGAGGCGAGGATAGTATTTTTAGTAATTACCGTCATTTCGTTTTATTTGTGTGTGGGCTGTGATACTGCCCGGGTGCCCAAACCGAGGCATGTGGTTCTCTTAGGGGGCCACACCCAAAGCCTTTGACCTAAGGTCTAATCCACAAGGCAGTGGAGCAACGCCAGGAGATGCAATTCCATGGTAGTCGGTGACTAACAATTGGTTCACACGTCACTTGTTTCTTTAGGATCATGGAGCCCATGTGTACCATTGGTTTGGAATCAGGGTTTTCCAACTCATCATTTTTATAATATTTGTGTGTGGGCTGTGATACTGCCCGGGTGCATGAGAGAGTATTTCGAGAGGGAGGGTGAACCCACCCCACTCTCGGCCATACCAAGGCATTTGGGGGCTTACCATGCCCCTATGTCCACCAACCCAGTTAAAGCCATTCGCTTTTCATCCTCTCAATTTTGTAAACAACACTCGTGATGCGAGAAGGCAATGATTAGGACTTCCCTGGTAGTGGTTGTATGCATGTGACCATGTAAGAGCATTTCGAGAGGAAGAGCTGACTCTCCCCACTCTCGGCACTTGGAGTGTTCTGAATAACAGATGGTCACCAATATCTGTTCGCTGAGCTGCAACGCCGTAAGACCTTCCTGATTGTCTTTCGGTTTCGTTTGATTTACCTTGCCACTATTACTACATCAGAGAGTTTAGCTCTTTGAAGGTTGGATAACTCCCCATAGAATTCATCTTTTCGTTCGGGCTGCAATCAGTGAGAGCGTAGATAGAGACAACGAAAAGGTAACGGCGTGTGTCCCTATCGTTTCGAACTTTCTTTGTCCCATTTATTCTCACATCTCACAAGTGACTGTTTATTGGAGTCCAGTTCAAGAGGGCCTGTTCTGCTCTAGAAACTAATACTATACCTACACCAGAAGGGCCACGAGAAGTAGCAGTGGGGTCTCCAAAAACTCAAAGGGTAATCTTGCCAGTTCTCTATATTGAAAAGGTGAGGTCAAATGAATGACCGCACTTGGATCCCGTATGCGCGTTTCGGAGACGCAGCATACAACGATGGCGTAAGATTCTAGAGTCCTGGCTAAAGAAGCATGTTGTTCTATCTGACACAACGTTCGGACATTAGCAGTTCCAACGTGTAGTTTTGAGCCTGGTTTCAAGAGACTAGGAATAACATTTCGTGAACTCAAATCATTAGCACTGGTGGTACACTGTGATAAAGATATACGAGAATAGCTAGTAGCTGGGAAGGTAGAATTATTAAAAGACGGGGAAAGGATTCGGTCGTCAATAAGATGATCGAGGGTGCTGATAGAGGTATGAAGGCGAATGTCCCTTCCTGGGTGGCCACACCGTAGAAGGATATGTCTTCTTGAGGGACCTCGAAAAGCATATTTAGGGGTGGTCTTAATGACATAGAGGCGTGACTGAGGAGCCAAAAGGAAAACTGCTTGGGGCCGGCTGCGCACGGCCTTTTTGTGGGAGGTTTTTGATGTATTAGCTCTGCACTTCAAAAGACCTTACCGACGGAGACGGAAACCCATGGGGTAAGATGAAATGTGACATTTTTTGGGTCAACCTTTTCTAACCCCTTCCTTTCGTTGTGAAAAGTCACCATCGCCGCAGATGCTGGTCGTCCGAGGAAGACACCTTGCTGCTGTCATCCCTCCTACAATTAGTACGAATTTGCTATGGGTCTTAATTTACTACTTCTTACCGTTCCCCAACCGGCCTGCCTGGCATGGTAGGACCTAAAGGGACTGTGTTCTGGCCATTACGATAGGCAAGCCCAACCACCATGTCACGGTAGCAGTTATGAGGAAAGGAAAGTTATACTCAATGACATACAAAACTAGTAATTCGAATATTCGTATACAACCAGAATGGTTACTTGAGGATCAAATCAAGTGGAAAAATTCCCTGAGTTATAAACTTGAAAGCAAAGTGGCGAAGCAAGCCTTAACATCCAGGGTTTCAGGGTAGTCACGTTTAGGAAGCCAATGCTTTCGAGACTTGTATGGGTAGAACGAGTTATTCCCAAAACACCATATGTGCAACACAAATGCTCTTAGTCTTAGAAATAAAACGTTCGAGCTAAGTTTGATGGATGAATTAAGTCCCGATATACTTGTTGTCACAGAAATGTGGCTTATCGTAGATGTAGACTGTTCTCCAATCATTACAGGATACATCCGCATTAAAAGTGATAGAATTATAGATTGCAAGGAAGGAGACAATATTATATGTTGGAGATCACTTTCGTGTATAATCGAGCACATCAGAGGGGCACGTGATGTACGTGAGGTGTTTCGTTGTACAATTAAATCTACGTGAATTAGTGACTATAGGATGAATGTACAGTAGTCCATGTTGTCTTGCTGACGACTTTGCCTTAAAATGAATCTATTCTTGAAGGCCGACTGTTGTCTCATCGGTGAAGATTTCAATGTGAGAGGTATACTCTACAAGTAACGTTAATAACACTTGTAACAACGCCACCACCGAGATACTAGCTATATGACCCGTACATGTGACTGAGGAAGCTGTTTTTCGACTAGCCTCAGACCTGGTAAGACACCAGGTCCTGATGGGTTACGCCCACGGTTGTTGTCATCTCTCGCAGACATTATTTCAGGACCACAACATATCGTAGAACGCGAGGTGGCCTTGTATCGACCTTCTGTATCTTTATTAACGACTTAAGTGTCTCATCATTTTACTCCACCCCAGAACTAATCATCTCCGAGGCGGTAGAAAGAGGGTTCAAAAACCGCGAACTCATAAACTCAGAGTGTGGTTCCGTTTCTCTCATCAAGTAGTCATTGACTGAAGTGCCTTACCCAAGCAAGTGGCATTAGCTCTATCAGCGAACATTTGCGAGAGAATAGACTCTAACTAGAAATCCAACTACAAGAACTAACACAGGTCCACTGACATATCCTCATTACTGAAGATCAAATACCTCCACATTCCGTCAAATTCAGTAAGGAAATAGTATCAATATTAAAAAATATTCACAACCCTCGAGTAAATTTTTGGTGTCTGGGTACATAACGCATGATATCACGCCACAGAATAAACATTTATTGTCTGGGACCATACAGACAAACTAGAAACAATATTCATACTTAAGACATTTTATGGCCAACCACCAACAAAAATGAGTAGTTGCATAAGTGAACACATAGTTGAGGGCTAAGTAAACAAAGAAGCTCTGGCGCCACAACACGAAACGTTCATTTTATAGGCATTTAATTATTCTTTGGTAGTAAAATTTCACATACCTGCTTTAATTCTTCAGTCCACTGTGCTCTCATTTTGATGAGTGAATCACCAGAGGCATTGTTTGCTTGACTGTAATCCTCCGAAATATCGATACCAATTGCGATATCACTACATTCATCCTTGTCTGTAAAAAATAATAGACCATTAAAAAGCTTTTACGCAAACAGATATCTGTAAGGAAAGTAAATAATCCAAGGGTGATTAAACGGAGACTATGCAATATGCTGCGGGGAAATTTCCATGGATATTGTTTACTCTGATTTAAACGGGCGTTTTGGTCATTTTTATTAGCCTATATCCTCTATTGTTGAGGTGACGTATACGAATGTTAACAAGACAACCGAAGTCTAATGAATAGATCCAGACATTCAAACTGTTTGATAAATTGACCTGATTATTGAGTAAACAATTTATTTATGCTACTAAAATTTTTTCGTTGATTTCACTTAAGGAAACAATAGTAATATTCCACAAGCTTTAGTATCTAAAACCCCTATAATGTAAGAAAAGTTGGATACAAATACTGACTTTATTTTGTCTTGAGAACTTATATAGACTACTTTTGACATCAACAGTTTAAAACGGGGGGTTAGGAAAACTAACCATCAAGATACGCTAGATTCATTTAGAAGGGTATCGTCCACTGAAGGAGGTTGCTGAGCACTTGAAGGTCAAACCATGGCAAAATGATTGGCGCGTTACCTCGACAATTAGTCAAGTTTTGCAGAAGCGGTCAAATCAAGACAGTCTTAGATTCGATTCGAGTTCAGCCACACTTTGTCTAATAATGCCACCGTAGTTATGCATAATATAGAACAAATCTTCAAAGATATTATTTTATCAGTTTGAACAATTTTCAGACCTGCTTGGAAGAAGTACATGTATGTATACTGTAATAGAGATTCTGTGATTGATGATTCTTTGTACAGTATAATCACATTAGGTATGTCACGTCAACATATAAAAAAATAAATATGAGACGACTCCAAAATATGTTCTTGTCAGATATGCTTGTATGTTTGAACGCAAGCTCAATCAATCTCCCTATTTTGGATAAATCCCCAAAGTCCAATAGCCTTCCTCAGAGTTTGGGTGAAAACCCCGAACAGTCATTTAATAACCAGTGCATTTTTGAACCTTTTAGATGAAATTACAATAATAAATACGATTTTTAGCATTATTATGAAAGTCAGTCAGCATTACGTAACCGATGTTCAGGTTTTGTTTAAGTATATCAAACAGACATGAGACAATGGAGCGTCAACCACACACCACTTTCTCAAAAACCTCACACCATGCATGTGAATTGTTTGCGCTGTTTATAACTTCGATTAATGCTCTGTTTCTTTTAAACTAATAATGTGGAATGTAATGAAAGGGATGAGGGACGGGTTACAGACAATAGAGCGTCAAACTTGATGGGCTGCCCTAGATCAACCTTTTGAAGAGGGTTGAGGAAGCTAAGATCTGAGTTTGAGACAAGGTATCAGTTAACGACCACTGACTATGAAAACTACAGTTCAGTTGGTGTAGAAGTAGGCATCGCCGTAGCTGCAGAGCGGTTTAGTAGTATTTACCTACGATCAGCCACTGCTTTATGTAGCTACGTCCAGTCTGCATAGAGTACACCAAACGGTATAGTTTAGGTTTCTTTATTAACAAATTGTAGGTGGTGCAGCTACTAAAATGTCTCCACCTGTTCATCTTGTGGCGGTAAATAAATCTTCAAAATAAATAGCTATGTAAGTTTTCGACATTGATTGCTGACCACATTAGTTTTAATGCACTCATCTAGCTGAAGGTGCTCGGTCATGCATCCGCACCAGATCACGTATGGAAACGCCATGCTCAACATCTACTGCAACCGCTAGCTGGATTAGATCAGACGATCCTCGATATTGATAGCCTATCAAACATATCTTTGAGCCTCCTCGCTTCTGTCTTTTGATCTCACTTGCTGGGTACGCTTCATATTAAGTGTTACTGGTTAAAGCGTTGTAGAACTCCGAATACCTGTGGCATCTTCAATGGTGAGCCCGACGTGATCTGGTACACCAAACTGCAAACCGTGAGTCTGTTCCTTTTTGGGATTTTATATATCATTGCCTTATTTTAATTTTTTATACATTGTGATAATTTTTTCCCTTTGTTTTTGGGTATATATATTTCCCACTCGTCCATTCTCGTACTTGATATTTCACTATGACTGAACAGACACCTAAGGCACTTAAGCTAAAGACTATGTCCCCACCTTCAACTAATGCCCTTCTGGCGAGACAACATCGAACCCAGATTTTGCTACGCAGAAGCTGACTTCTGCGAGCACGGCGTGAACGAAGCACGTGCACAATTCCCCGCAGTAGTCAAGGCACTACCGCGCGAATTTAACAGGTACGTAACACCTAGTATGTTTACTAGTGATTTTTCAGAACCCTACGAAACACTGAAACGGTCTATCCTTAAACACGGAGATCTAACCGATCGACAAAAGGTTAGACCATCTCCTTAACAACATCGACCTGCAAAATGGTTTGGCGACAGATATGTTGTTGAGAATGAGAGTTTTCAGCCAAAGAACTTTCGATGATGGCCTCTTCAAGCCACTTTTCTTATCCAAACTACCTCAACGGGTGCTAGCTGTGCTGGTCATGTTTCAAAAAGACGCGGTAGACGAGCTGGCTGCATCTGTCGATCGCATTCTTGAAATCAAAAAATCTTTTAGTGTGGAGGTTTTTTTAGTCAAAGCAAAGCCTCAAACGACCCAGAATGCCATAACAGTTATATCATACACTTACACATTTTCATAAATTTTTTAACGACCGTAAACAATCATAAACCTCGCAAAGAAGCTCTTCACGCAGGCGACCTGTCTCTAGACCACGAGAGGCAGACAACCGCGATTGGTGCTGGTATTATAACCAATATGGAAAGTCCTCCAGAAATTGCAGAAAACCTTGCAATTTTCTCAACTCACTGTAAATTTTTAGCATTCATATACTCTGTTTGGCCACGTAACTCAGCAATCGGAAATTAGGCAGGCTGTGTTCAAGAAAAGTAAAACATTCTAGTGGATAGTGGTTAAGCGGAAAGATGAATTTATAGCCGACAGTTAATCTTGTCTCGCTTATACCAGTGGATGTGCGTTTGTGTTGCCTTGTGGCTTTACTCACAAGTGGTTGGTATTTTAACAGACATATTACACAGGAGCACTTACATGCTACTATTGCTTGTTAAAGAACCTCGATAGCCGGTTATAATTGTAGTTGACTAGTTAGTTCTTTCGACTAAACTATTCATTTAAGTTTAAATACTAACCAACATTGACATGAAGCAATGAAAGTTTACAGTAACAGATTAACATGGGCGATGATAAAAATGGAAAAGTATAAGTACAGATTTCAATAATTAATATTGTAATGATAGGTTGCTCACCAGTGTAGATCATCAACGTAGATGATCTATGTGGAAATGATTGGAGGCCTACTCGATTTAGACGTGAATTTTGTGACAAACTAGCTAACGTCGAAATCACACCTCGCGGTCAGCACCTTACGTGGATTAACCAACTGAACCATCAATGTACTACAGATGCTTCTAAGACTGTACAACACAAAGGACGCTATTACAGAAACATATCAGTTAAGGTAAATACAAGCAAAGGTAAGGCCACTGCCGCATGAGCCGCTCCATGGCGTAAGATTAACTGATGTGCGTTGGTTGTCCTTGACCTTGACGAAAATGGATGATTTGTTCGATATTCAATGACCCAACTGCTGAATGATTTAGCTAGGGCTCAGTGAAATCTCACTGGCTCTACAATCTCCCAATGAAGCAACAGCTAGACGGAGTTGTAACTGAGACGATCAAAGGAGGTGAAATAACTGTGAAGGTGAAGGGAATTCTGGACCTTTTTCGAATGTGCATTCCAGAACTCCTCATGTCCGTCAGAAGTGTACTAAATTGTTTCCATAGTGTGGAACTAACGCTTCTGGAAACAGGAGTATACCGCTACATTGGACTGAAAACAGGTTTGCGGAGGATTTTAGAAAATTGGTTAAGCCAAGTCAGTTTCAGCGAACTGAAACTGCGACTGAACTACGACGGCCTGTCTTTATTCCAAATCTCCCACAGTTGTGGCCACTCCTAGGTCGCTTAGAGATTTCCGCAATTTAGATAATGCTCAACTATCCTTGCAAAGGATGCATACCTGTAAAACATTCGAGACAATTAGCGCTATTCAAAAAGGACAGTGGTATTTTTCTTCTGAGTATATTTTGTAGTATCGACCGTTTAGTTGCGCATGAAGACTACTATTTTTGCTTTGGTTGAATTTGTTTTAGCTAAAGTAGTCTCCAAGAGTATCGCTTTTTTCTTAAGCAATTTATTACATGTGCGTCTTGAGTGCAAACACAAAATATGGCACCAGTGTTTTTTCCCTTGCTGAGTATATCTTTTAGTATTGTTTGTACCCAAAGGTGTTAATGTCTTTCTGCATCTGCTTAAGTCGAATTTTTTTTGTTAGTTACAATAATATACGAACATATGTTTTTGTTTGTGTTCAGTGTCTATCACCTATCGAGCCTCAAAAGACACTTATTCTAGAGATCAGTTTTTGCCGTTGTTCTTTCTTTGAGATCCCAGAACAAATTTGAGGAGCACGTAAAACAACGTTGTGGCAGATCTGTATGCTATTTCCCTGTTGATGATTGAATGCAATGTGACAACTGCAATACGTTCAGTCACTGTGTGTGCACCGGACTCACACTGGTTGCATATAAAAGATGCTGCAAGCCACTATCCCATTGACTGTGCAAAGCATCATACTCTACAAATTCTCTGATGATTTGTAAGGTGATTGAGCTGCTGAGAGTAATTAGAAAGTCGCCCTCAGATAGACAAGCAACAGTAGACTAGAAGACTTCAATTTTCGAGGAAACAGAGAGTGTTATCCTGAGCCCAGCCTTGAATTCGAATTACACCATCAAGGTGGTCCTCATTAGAGAGACGGATAACAAGCACAAAAATGTATGTATCGTTACAAGAAATATGAAAAGGCACATCGAGAAGAAACAAATTTTACGCAGCAGCATGACATGTGATCCTACGGTTTCGGCTCCAGATTTACATATCAACAGAAAAAACTATAGGAGAGGAAAGCTTGAGCAGTGTAGATGCTGTGATTAAGCGACGTAATAAAATTAATGATTGGCTAACAGTCATACCCATAAAAAGAAAAGTAAAGAAACATAGTATGACCTATGTGTTTGACCCGAAATCGGGCAGCACTGAAGAGATTTCTGGAATTTCAATTCCACAGAGCGTTAAGACTGACTTCCAAAATCAAAAGAATGTTCCAATAGGCAACCAAAGGTTGGATTTAAGTACGATCTCAGCCATATTAAGTCTTTAATGTTCAGGCTACCCCCAGAAACAGTTTCACAAGTTGGCATCTGTAAGCTTTATTTGGTAGGACAAAAAGTGGATTCTGAAAAGACTCAGTATAACCGCCTCTTAAAGGTGACCTTCGCTTTGGCTGAAGAAAGATACCAAATTCTAAGAAACTCAGGCAAACTGACTGGATCCGGAATATACATCTGTGAGGATCTCAGCTATGATTGTAAACGTGAACTGGCGTCGATCTCTTTTTGAATGTTTTAAGTTTTCAGATGACTTCATCGACTGTCTAACCTTAAGATGCCATCCAAAACATCTGAATAAATACAAGCATATTTATGTTGCCAACATCTATGAAACTACAGACTGCACATCATCTACGTTTTATGTTTTCGCTGGTGGATTCGCTGTCACTGCCTCCAATGGTTCACCTTCAATTGCATGTGGTGATTTCAATTCCTGTGACTGTAGCTTCCTCACATCGCTAGGTTACAAAATGCGGTAAAATATTTTACACTTTGGGTGCTCATTTAGACTTTGTTTTCACTATCGATGCAAGTACATACGTGACTCTTAAACATGTCTCATTGTCCAGCTCGGATCACTGTATAAATCGTGTTTTACCTAAAGAATGTGGATATCATGGAAAGGGTACACTCCTACATCATACGAAGAAAGTCAAATATAAGAAATTACTCAGAAAAAAATATTCAAAATCTGAAAAAACATGTTTCATACGACTTACTGGTACCTATTTACAGATGACTTGCTGGAAAACACTACTGATATTATAACGTGTTATCTTAAATTCTGTTTTAATATTTGTTTGACTTACATTTTTACAACCAAAACGATTACGGAGGGTAAAATAAAGGATGTGCAAGAAGAACACTATATTAAAGTTTGTAGACAATATGGTCTAATAAACTTAGAGATCAGACGTTTACTAAGAAACCTCTATCTTGTAAAAACTCTCGACGTGTGTGGAAACTCTTTAAAGAACTTACAGGTGACAGGCAAATTAGAGATTTTAACCAGCCGAATGTTTTTGAATTACATCTTTTGTACGTCAGTCATTTGATGATGTGTTCCCTATATTCACAGGTTTGATGAACAGTTGTGTTTTCAGTTTCACCGTAACTGATTCCTGAAAATGTCTCCAGTCACTTATTTCATCCCAGTGTTCAGGACTTGATGGTATCTCAAACTTACGCTGACGTTCTATGTCAACCATTCACTTGTATCCTTAATAGAGCCGTCTCAAGTAACCTCATATCGAAAATGCAGAGAAAGGTAAAGATAACAGTTATATGTAAGAAAGAGTATGGTAATAAGAATGTGAAGTTTAGACCGATAGCATGGAGTTCAACTTTTCTCAGAAGAACGGGAAAATTATTGATACTCCCACTACAACCTGCAATAAAAGAACACACTGATCTGTATCAGTATGCTTACAAGTGCAAAGGAAGCATCTTTGAAGCGGTTGCAGTTCTGCATCACAATATTGTTCAGCTTGGAAAAAGGTAAGAAGTATGTTTGATGCGCTTTTCTGAGCTATACCTCTGCTTTTGATTCTATCCCAAGACAACTTTTATTTAAGAAGTCAACATTGACAGATGGATAATCAACTGGGTATGTTCCTACATATCTGGAAGAAAACAGTACACTGTGTTTGGAAGGAAGTGTTCAGCGTCTCTACTGTCTCATAAAGGTGTGCTACCAGTAGCTATTTGTTCATCTCTCTTTTTCTCTTCTTTTTGCGTGATCCACCATCTTCCACAGAAAACACCGTGAGATATGTGCACTAGCTCACTGTGTGTATGCCGGTTACTACCTGAATGAATCTCATAGAAATGAATGAGTTTTTGTCACATCCTGAATGCCGATCTGTTGTTAATGGTTTCATATATAATCCGTCTAAATGTCAGGCTCTTACCTTTAGCCTGAGACATGAACGGCACCTAAACAGCAGTTTGGAATCTCATAATGCTTATGCCATTGGCGACACTTTGATATACACAGTGTGGAAGGGCAATCATCTTAGTGTTACTTTTTCTTCTGATTCTTTGTTCTTCTCACGTTTTAAGGTTGTCGCATAAAGTTTTCCGTCTGACTTGCTACATAAATAGGCCGCATGGTTTTGAGATTACTCGAAATTTAGTCTCACTATTTGTCAATTCCAACATGTTACCCATTATTCTTTAATGTTTTTCGTTTTTATTTGCTGTGTTATGGAGAGTGCTGAAGGCAGTTATCAAAGTATGTGGTGAATCTTTTGAGGTCATTATTATTATTATTGTGCATAAACATCTTAAGTCTTGCAAACTGCCGGCAGGTATTATCTTGTCAGATTCTAACCGTCCCCTTCATTACTATCTTTCTCTTTTTTATGTTTTCTGGTAAAACAACATTAAAATTCATTGACTTAAGCAAAAGTAAAATCGTTCTACAATACCTTACATGGCAAATATACTCTGTGACCAACAGGTTGTCAGAGTTAAATTAGTTATTAACCTGTTTTCTTAAACATATCTTCAGTTTGAAATGGTGTACAGATCTCGATCACTTTTCAAATTTTCTTTTTTTGTTGTTGTTCTTTGTTTTTGCAAAAACACTTATTATCATTATTAATAATATTATTATTCACAAACATCTTATGGGTACACAAGTGTTGTGAATAAAGGACTACGGGTTTCGTTAAAAATGCAATAATATACAAGTTTCAATAATGTTATCATTATATTTGACATATTTGAAAAAAGAGAATAATAATAATTGAGAAGAATATTCAGTTGAGTTTAAAGAAGGCAAGGAAGAAAATAAGGGAATAGAAATACAGAAGACATGAGATATGCAAATGGTTTTATAAGCGCGTTTATGAACACAGAAGAAGAACAAACGACCATGTATGTATCGTCAAATTAGTAAAAAAAATAAACTAGAAAATAATAAAAAAAACAACTACTTATTGCAGTAAGAATAGACGTTAGATAAAATGTTTGTGCAGTCACAGTTTGGAGTGATGCTATGAAAGCCACAATTAATTTCCAAGGAAAATCAGGAATTAAATATGTTTAGAAGGGTAAGAAGAGATGAAAAGAATATCTAATGTGTCCGGTAACCAATAATGATATTAATAACAGCAATAATTATAAATACCAACATAAGTAGACTTCATATATATGAAGATGAACAGAAATAAAATAAAATAAATGTGAAAAGTTTCAAAGGTTATACCTTGCTTTTCAGTCAATTAGATAGACGACGGACCTTGTTTGTATAAATCATTATTAAATACATTGATATTCGATAGGTGACACAATTCACATTCGTAAAGAAAATCATCAAACAGACTTCTGAACTGGGTTGTAGCTTCACTGCAGCGGAGGTTCACTGGCAATCTGTTCCACATGGTTGGGTAGCGAATAACGAAGAAATTATGGCGTGGTATAGATTGGAAAGCGCAATGTCAACATTATTTATGGTAAAATAAGTTTCCCATGATGAACGTTGAATGAGAATTTCATTTTTTACAGGTTTAATGATCAAAATGTCTGCTCTGGTACATCATTGAAGCTTTAGAGTTCAATTGTATGGCATTTAAACAATGAATAATACTCAATATAACTCTATGATCACTCATAAAAATCTCATGACTGGTCTGCACCGAGATAGAGTCTATGTTGATTGTAAGCAATAAATCATGTATATTATTTCTCCAAGTCGGTCCTCGGATCTTTCGAACCCATCCATAAATTTCTAGTGTTTCAACTAGTTTGTTATATCGACCTGGTATCGGAGTCGAATCCCATGTAATTTTTGATAGATTAAAATCACCTCCAATGATTTTAAAAGTATGCGGTTGGTGCAAAGCAATAGAAAAGATCTTTGTTAGTAATCTGTTAAACTTAGAATCCTCATATGGTGGTCTGTATATGCATCCATTCAGTAGATAATTTTGAGATCCACAATTTGCAGTAACCCAAGTGAAGTCGTCTATATCATCAAGAGATTTATCCTCAAATTTGCACGCCTGAATGTTTGAACGGACATAGATAATTGTACCGCATCCTAATCCATAACATCTATCGGTTCTAAAGAAAACGTAGTTCTCTACATTCAAGGAGTGATCAGATATAGATGAATCGCACCACGTCTCCGTAATAAGTACAGTGATTGGATTTACAAGGAATAAAAGGGTTTTAAGATGAGTAGTTTTATCGGACAGAGAGCGGGCATTGAACGAGAGAATAAGAAACTTAGAGTTATCATGGTGAAGCAGGTTAGATTATAAACCGCAATTAGTAGTTCCATGAATACTCGTCGGATTGGCTAAGGTAAGAGTTGTGTTGCGAGGGGAAATAGATTCGACCACTTTATCATCATTTGAAATATGTTCACCATTGCCGGCAGAAAAGCCGGTGGATTCTAAAAAATCTTCTCATTGCTATTGGATCTAACATCTAATAAAGAAATATTGTACATATTGAGAGCCGGACCAAGAATTCTATCAGGTCTATGTGTGCGACCAAGTCGTCATTTACAATACAGATACTATTTATACCTGACATATGAGTAACATGTTCCAAACGTTTATTTCCAAGGTTTGTGGCTAATTTTTGCTTCTTCATAATTTGAGGAGAGTCTTGTGCTGTTGAAAATACTTGCGATATTTTGCAAGGTTCGAACATATCGACGTCAAGTGTGTGGTCAGGTATATAAATGTTATGATTAGTTTTCTTATTATCCATTGCACAGTTACTGTAACTGGGTGTTGCACTAACAGGGTTTTGAAGTTTGTTATCCCATTCTTCATCAGCACAACTACTTCGGGTTGAATGTTAGTCAACATTCTTAAGAGGATGGACGGTTGAAATACCTTGTGCTGAGAATTGTATATATATATATATATATATATATATATATATATATATATGTTATAGTAAATCTTTGTCTTTCAAATCCTTTTCATTCATTTATGTCAATTGTTTCACACTATTACCTGTCTCAATGTAAAATTCTAATACATAGTTGGTCGTAAGCAACTGACGAAAAACCACGAAATATAATGGATTCATATTATTCTGCATCAATTAGATGGTGGTTGGAGGTAGTCGACAGGAAACCCTGAACCCGGGTTTCGTGCTACTTAGCACTCGTCAGCAAGGTGTACCTGTAATCTTTGAGAGAACTGTTGCTCCCTGGCGTATTCGATCCCCCGTCACCCAGCTTCACAGTCAGAGATTACAGGTACACCTTGCTCACAAGTGCCAAGTGGCACGGAACCCGGGTCCAGGGTTTCCTGTCGACTACCTCCAAACACCATCTAATCCTACAATAGTGTCCGCAGTGTCGAGTCACCTAGACTGGTGGCCACGTTGCAACATGATCGATTGCATTCGACCAACAGTAATAATAAGGATTAGACACGCATGACATCGGTCACCCAGTGATCAATCAATTGTGATTCTTCATCAATATTTGTTCTGTCTTTATTTACATTTATACAAAACTGCGTTCTATTGTCAGAATAATGGTACCACAGCAACTAAATTCTACATACCTATGTATTTCCTTCTCTCAAATTCAGTTATCTGACACGTTCTCATGTTACATATTCCATGAACAACACAAGTCGAAAAGAGTAGCATGAAATTATTCTGAAGATTAGTGATTATGTAGCTTGAGTATGTATTGAATTTAGAAAGAATGTACAAATGGTATGATTTGAGCAGTCGACTCTCTTCAGCTACGCAAATCCAAATCATTACAAATTAAGCTGATATGTGTGCACTAAACAATGTGAAATGTTGTCTTTGAATAAATTGGTTCCTACAGCTGAATGTACAATAGAATCAAGTTATATTATCAACCTGAAACAGCTTTTTTGAGAATGTGTTGAGAGTATATTTATAGAATATTTATAGTTGACACTTGTTCTGTAATTGCCTCCGCATTGACTATTTATTTCTCTCTTTGAATTGATCTTTTGATAGGTAGGTAAGTTTAAATTACTCACAGTTATCAATGGTTTGTGTGGATGATGTTTTTTAGAAAGCTATTAAGATCATCACAAATGAATCAACCATCTCAGGGAACACGAATTTAAAAGAAAGTTAATATGTAAAATATACTATAAGTAACAACTTTTATAGATTTTCTAAACTAACAAGCAGTGAATTTGAAACTTCATGCCAATACGTGACTTTGGTTACACAATCTTGCAAGATCAGCACACACTAAACAGCAATTTGTTTTGTCATTTTTCTCCTCCACAAAGAGATCCTTAGAACATACCAGTAGTAAGAAACAAAACCCTCAGGCTTTGCCTCATTTTCAAACCGTTAAGCATATTTCCCTTGATTGACATTAAGTTTGGTCGCCTGTATGATCATAACCCTTTGTCACAGCTGAAAAAGCATATGAAAAGACTGCTAAGCGATAGTCAAGTAGACAAAAGCCTGTTTTGTCAACTGTGTTTTCTTCGGTTGCCGTCGAATTTACAACCAATTCTAGCCGTCGGAGATAATGATATAAATATTACTGCAAAGATAGCAGATAGGAAATACGTAAGATCTGAACATATAAACCCTTAGTTACGTGGCATGACGAAAAATGATAAAATCAATATCCTACAAAAAGAGATATCGAAGTTGCAACAGTCTTTTTGAAGATTGGCTTAGTTGGAGCATATTATCACATTTCTGTCGTGTCAGAGCACATAGCGAATTTTGAAGTAACGACACTATTCGAGTCATTCGAATTTCTGCGCATGCCTATCTGGTTGAATTATGCAGCATAAATGTTTCAGCAATTCGTCGACCAGGTCGTAAGAGACGTATCAGAAGTATAAACGTAATATATGCAACAGTAGAGAACTTATGATAAAACCACTAAATTTATCGGGTGTTATACATATCGAATGAAATTGGATAGGGTCAAATAGTTAGAATTTTTGGATTTTCGAGTAATTTATTTCACATTTCTAATCCACGATCGATGACAAGTTGAAAATTTCAAATCAAAATGAATGATAAACAAATACAGAATACTATGTGTCTTTTATGAATTGAGAAAGCTCAAAAGAATCGTTACTATGCATGTAAATCTATAATATAAGACAAACAGCTCGATAAAACACTTGAAAAAACCACATTCAAGTTGTACAGTTCAAAGCGATAAGAAATAAAGGCAACATTTAATGAAATAAAACCTTAACAGAAAGAATTATAGAGAATAGTACTGATATAAGACCAAACTGTCAATGATTTTTGGCCGTGTTTGTATGAAAAGGTTATGATTCCGGCAACTGACGCAATTAGTTTTTAATATAAATGACTTGATTGCATGAAGATCATCTCAACTGTAACTTATGTTCGTTTTATAATGATCTCAGTATAAGTATCAGGTAAAACAGAGAACTAACACCATGACAAATAGAAAACAAATGTAATGAGTTTATTGAAATCTCGTAAAAATAATGGAATAATTGTGGTTAATCAATGTTAGTGTAAACCATATAATATTACAAGGCTGTGATTTCTTTTAACATTTGTTAATAGAACAAACAAGTATTATTTACTGCTTTTTTCTTTAACAATAAGATTTTATCGATTAGATGTAATGAAGCCAACAGTGATATTCATGACCCTCAAGCAACTAAACACATGTCAAAACAATAAAGCACAAATTTTCATTCACTTCGTTTTTTATAAATGTATTATACTCCTTATTATCATATAATGAATGATTCAAAGCTTTGTATGTTTGAACGAATAAACCACCATCCCACTGTGAATGACAAAAAGAGAAATCCACAACAATAGTTATAATCCGACACAACAATCTAAATTGAAACCAAGTATTTTCGCCTACGTACCAAGATTGTACGTAGAAAGCTGAGCTCGGCTCTCACGAATGGCTCTTTTATTCTGTCGTGCAATATGTATGAGACAATTCTGAAGACATATAATGTCGCTTATCCAAATAACTCTTGGTAGATAAATCTCAATGATTTTTAAATTACAGTAACAAATACGAAGTACTGAAAACAAATTATTAATGCACAGTACAAATCACAAAGCAACATGGACGGAAAGCGAATTCGAGCAGAAATGCAAATGCAAGTGAATGCGAGCAAGCACATAATTATGTACAGAGGAAAGTGAACTAGTCATTGAGTGGTTTACGCAACTAACAGTCAGGCCAGTGAGAGAGACATGTGTGAAGGATGCAACACTTGAAGAAGTAAACACGTCCATGCAGACACGAAAACATCAGTGGAAAAATATAGACAAATTACTACTGTTAAATAAATTAATTGAACGAGTTTACACAATTAAACGTATAGAGGCTTAAACGTGGTGGATTTTCTGAAACACTGATAGGGTATTATGTGGTGACTTCAGCTTATGTTGATTTCAACTTGAGTGTTTCACCATTGACAGAATAAAATGTTCGAGAAATCAAAGATCCATTGAACTGTTTTGTGTTTAAAAAGCTTCATATTCCATGGATGTCAATCTACTTCGCTAACGAGCAACATCATTCTTTGTTCTTATCCGAAATCAGTTGAATCGAACGTTGCACAAAAAGCTTCTCTTATGCTTTAACTAAATGAATATCAAACCTGAAACAACTTTACACGGAACTTCATAGGATTTGATAGTTATTCATAGCAATTCTGTAAATAATTGTGACACTTTGATTTTCATCCAGTCAATCGCACTACAAAGGCGTTCGAAAGATTTCATCACAATCATTGAGCAACAAATGAATACGTTGCGCTGTCATTCGTAATCAGATGTGATACTAAAATTGTGCTTCAGAAAGTGTAATTGACGGTGAATTTTCAATGTGCAGCGACGTTTGATTGACGCTATTACGAAACCTATTTCAATTTTTGTTCACACATTCTTCCTCAACACTTCAGTGACATTTAGATCAATTTAGTTTACGTTCAACCATCAAGAAAGAGATAGGTTGTACAGCCGTCGAGCTAGTTTGCGGTACAAATCATACATTATCAGGCCGATAAGTAGACTCAAACGCATTAGTATCATATCACTTATATGCATGTTATACCTATCTCCACCTTTTCTTTTGGTTGTTACTGTAAATATTTTTTTGCATACATGTATACACCATATTACAATATTTTGTTGTTGTTATTATAACCAGTGTTACCTCCGGACACACTGGAGGGAGCTATTTGGAGATATGCCTGACAAACTTATTTTGCAAATACTTTTTGATGTTATTTATATTTATTTTGTCAATTTTTCACTGCATGTACATTTATCATCAAATGATTGTCCGTGTTGTTTAAATATACGGCCTTGAATACTTTTCCTTCCGTTGTGTTACTCCCATAGCATGATGCACTCTGTTAACTGCTGACTAATACACTGGTACACGCATACCTCTAGTTCTCCATCCTCTTGTGATTGTGTTAACTGATCTCTAAACCAAATAATTTCTACATTTACAGACTATAATCGAAATATATCATAATCTTCGTTGGATTATACCACTGGGAGTAGTACATCAACCTCACTGGTATTATCAACCATCCATAATTGTGGATGTTTGGTACCAGACACAATCAGAACACACGCAAACCTAGTGAATAAGGTAACGTCTATGACGTTCAACTGATATATATATATATATATATATATATATATATATATAACATTATTATTTGTACTTAATAACTCTTTTATCACTTTTGATTTCATACATTGTTTGGTCCACCACAAGCTGAAGCAAAACTAATTATGAATTGACCGCCAAAATATTGTTTTCAATTTGTTTGATTTTCTCAAAAGCAGTAATGTTTCGTTAAATGAGAATTTCATTCATCTCTGTTCTTTTGTGAGTAGATGACTGTCAGTCACATAAACACATTATTAGAAATTGACATTCTTCATTCTAATTTAGATTCATTTAACGCTCATTAGATATTAAAGAACAGCATATTATGTGATCAATTAAACGGAATGAGGTGATAGATGAAGAAAAGGTTAACCGTTGAAACTTCTACAAGCAACTGATGTCAACAAAAATATTCAGATATTTTGCACTATTATTTCAGTGTTATTTAAATAGAATATTTTTCGTGAGGAAAAAAATATTAGATAAGTAGAATTGAAGTAGAAGCGATGATTATTTGTATTATTCAGCTAAGTAATCTTGACTGAATCGCCAAGTTACAGTCTGTAACCGGAGTAGATTTAGGAGAACGTTAGAAGTAGATGATGTGTTCAGGCCAAGTAAAGGCTGTTCATCGAGAATAATGTGTCTCTGTCGAACAATGTTTTCTTCTAAATCCGTCCAAACATATCTTTTTGTTACCAAACAAATTGTAGTCTCAAATGAAGTAGAGAAGTGAAACATAAATTTCTTATTGATCAAAGTAGAGAAGACCAAATACAACTAGATAAACCAACAAATAATCAACGATAATCATTATGGAACTGAAACCATGCATCGCTGTATCTTCAAATATCACTAATTGTCAATAAAACTAATGAAGATGTTTCATGAAGAAACTTTTCTTCTTGAAGACATCAATTCCTGAAGTTGCACGATTGTATTTACAGGTTATGTTTTTGCATGTATTAGTCTGTGATAAAACAGATGAGTGTTACATAATTATCTCAGGTGATCAGACTTATTTATGCAGGTGTCAGTCAAGAGGAAATTGTGTTGCGCATATAAATAGTCGAGACAATCAAGAACCTTCAAGTATTTGAAGCAATAATTTGTAAATGGAGGGGTGTTGTTTCTTTTTAATCTAAGTCTTCGAGTGTTGAAGAAAATCGGTTTCGTCATTTGTCGAAGTAGCAAACAGTCATCAAGAGCCCACGTTGTGTAATAGCAGTGTTTAAAACAACAATCTATGGAACGAAAGATGGAGCTAACTGTTTACCTAAATAATGATGATGACGAAGATGAGGAGGTGGAGAGGAAGACGAAAGTAATAATTAGCAATTTCAATTTGCAACATTCGATGGAATGCTGAGGCCGTTGACAGATAATAGACTCAACGTGACTCTTCTCCTGCTGCTATAGCCTTGGCCTCATCCAAATCTTTTTGAGCCAGTTCTTTTTCTTGTGTAGGGGACTTTGAAAGGAGATTCGCGTGATGGATGTGATCTGAAATGACTGTGTTCGAGAACTGAGTTGTTGATTGATTTGTTTATCACTTTAGATAATCATTCAGAGTGATGCTCGGGTATTCGTTCATCAGGTGGGTGTTTTGTACGGCAGCTGCAACCTGCTCCATGAGAGTAAGCAAACTTGTGGATCAATACTGAGGTGACTAGAAGTGTAAAATGATTCTTGGTAACTCCCTGAAGGACTTTCTTGGTAGATAAAACAGATTGGAGCTGTTTATTGAAAGACTTTTTCAAGGATTCACTGATTTTCTTACTCGTCTTCCATTTCTACTATGCCACTGATCTCAGTGAGAATGTTCGTTCAGTCGATCGAAATCATATCTAATAATAGTAAAATACATTTGTGATATCCTGATGTCTTCTGACTCAATATAAGCCACTTCTCAGTAAATCAATCGATCAGTTTATAAGTAAATGGCCGGAATTAATTGCCACAAGCTGGAGTGGTACAGAGGAACAAAGCAGAATATTTAAATCAGTCCATATCGAAATAATTCTGATTCTGTCAATGTCATGCCGTTTGGATCAAAGTTATTCTGTGAGAGTCATAACCACGTTTGTTTGTGTGTTCTAGTGGGTTTCTCGAAATGTGCCATTTGTCATATGTACGAGTATACTTATAATTTCGGTGTTTCTCCTTACGTTTATGTGTATATTGATTGTGCGATAAATGTACAGGTTCCACATGTTTGTTATAATTTCTCACTATAACCTCGGTCATTTCACTCAAATAAATGAAGCGACTTTGACAGATGTATGAAATAAGCTAACAAAAGAAAACGACGAATATGTCAGTGTAGAGTATCGCACCTCACCTCCACTTTAATCTGTATAAATTTAATTTTGTTAAGCCTTTCAACTTACTCATTTTTCAGACGGTGTCGTTTGAACAATGATAAAGACTTATAAAAATAATCATCGAATTGATATCACGTTGGAATAAAGTCCTGAACTTGTCGTCTGCGTATCATGCACACACTTTGTACCTACCAACAGTATTCCTCTCCTCCTTTGCGCAAAGTTATGCCGGTGTCATTTCTAGGTGTAACAATTTCAATTAATCAATTTCAAACAGTTTTCTGTAAGCTTGCTTTCAAGCAAACTAACCCGACCAAAAATCCATGTGTAAAATAGGAAGAAATAAAGAACATTGCGGTGTAAACTGTTTTCCATAACTTCGTCGTCACACTCTACAGTCAATCGTTCACAAACATAGTGTAAAAAAGGCTAAAATCGAGCATTCAAGTGAATTAGACAATATTGTGTTAAAATGTGACGACGCTGTGTATCTGTTATGTGACAAATGCTTCAAAAATGTGTCACTTGTAAACTGAGAAGGTTATTCATAGAGGTTTGAGGTGATTCTGTGTGTGTATAGTTGGAATCATACATACTGACCTTCATGAACGATTACCTGCTAGCCATGTGTTAGTTTCTATTTCTATCCAGTTATCACTACAACAACACATAAATTTGCTGTAATCTATCAGCGTAATCTAACATATCCTTCTTGCAGTTTTCTTTGCGTAAACTAAATTGATCTAAATGTCACTGAAGTGTTGAGGAAGAATGTGTGAACAAAAATTGAAATAGGTTTCGTAATAGCGTCAATCAAACGTCGCTGCACATTGAAAATTCACCGTCAATTACACTTTCTGAAGCACAATTTTAGTATCACATCTGATTACGAATGACAGCGCAACGTATTCATTTGTTGCTCAATGATTGTGATGAAATCTTTCGAACGCCTTTGTAGTGCGATTGACTGGATGAAAATCAAAGTGTCACAATTATTTACAGAATTGCTATGAATAACTATCGAATCCTATGAAGTTCCGTGTAAAGTTGTTTCAGGTTTGATATTCATTTAGTTAAAGCATAAGAGAAGCTTTTTGTGCAACGTTCGATTCAACTGATTTCGGATAAGAACAAAGAATGATGTTGCTCGTTAGCGAAGTAGATTGACATCCATGGAATATGAAGCTTTTCAAACACAAAACAGTTCAATGGATCTTTGATTTCTCGAACATTTTATTCTGTCAATGGTGAAACACTCAAGTTGAAATCAACATAAGCTGAAGTCGCCACATAATACCCTATTAGTGTTTCAGAAAATCCACCACGTTTAAGCCTCTATACGTTTAATTGTGTAAACTCGTTCAATTAATTTATTTAACAGTAGTAATTTGTCGATATTTTTCCACTGATGTTTTCGTGTCTGCATGGACGTGTTTACTTCTTCAAGTGTTGCATCCTTCACACATGTCTCTCTCACTGGCCTGACTGTTAGTTGCGTAAACCACTCAATGACTAGTTCACTTCCCTCTGTACATAATTATGTGCTTGCTCGCATTCACTTGCATTTGCATTTCTGCTCGAATTCCCCAAAAATCGATTCTGAACTCAGTTCGATGTACTCCATTTCATTTGGATGTTTATAAAACACATGTGTCTGTGCCTATAATAAGTATTCATTTCTTAGAGAGTTTAATTTGCTGGTTTTTTCCTATTGAATTCCACGTGCGAACGACAATATTTTCAGTGCAATAATAGAAGTAATAAAAGTTTCTTTTTTTTTAAGAATTTAGTGATAGTTTCGTGCATGTTCTATTGATTGAGGAAACTAGACTAGTTTTAAATATGTCTTTACTTAGCTCGTGGGTGAGCACGCAGTAATCTTGGAGGATACGTTTTCACACCCACAAAGCATTTCAACATTCAATACAAGACAGTAGGAAATATAATGCCTATATGAAATGAAAAAGTGAACGAACACTTGAGCTCTATTGTTTTGGCATATGCTTAGTTGTGAGTTAGGAAAATGGAACAAGAATATCTGAGAAAGTGTGGCGAACGGGCTAACCAACTCCAACTTGGCGAGGTACGATTTACTTATGCTCCGTTCATCCATCACGATCTCACTCTCCTGCCTCTTGATTCACCTTCAATCATAAGGGATAGAAGAATGTACTCCAGAAACAACGAGGAAAATCAGTCAAACCTGGAGAACGGCTGCACTACTTTTATAAAATAACAAAGTACAAAAAGGAAATACACAAAATACCTTACAGGTAATGTACTGTACTATACTTTCACTTCATTAAAATTTCATAAATCAATAAAGTGAGGACGAACAATGCGAACATAGGTTTTAGCCAAGGCGAGTATGAATCTCAACCCATTTCTATGATAATGGTATGAACGTTTAGTATGTGTCTGTTTGATTACTGTAGAGAAACAACACTGTTTGTGAAAATAGTTATCAGTCAGGGCATCGAATGATTTAGTTCTTAGTTTCGTCGCTTAAATCGACCATATTACGGGGTTGTCAAATTGTATCATAGCTTTATGTCGATGTCGTGAAACCATTCATGAATAGTTTCTTTTAGTTTTGAGTTGAGGATTAGTTATCAAAAAAAATAGGTAGTACTGTTTCATATGTTCAAGATTTTTGATGGTTCAGAACATGTTCATGATTGTTGATTCGGAAATGTCAGAAATTAGAAATGAAATGAAAAACATTTGAATGATTTCAGTGAAACTGAGTTATATGATTACATTACAAATCATGCTGCATACATACTCGTTGACTTAGTGAATAACCTACATAAGCATGTACCATTGGCAGTGGGAACCATTCACAAGTAGTCAACCATTGCTTGATTGAAAATCCTTTGTCTAAAAACCACTTTATAATAATTGTATTAGTCGTATTAGGCCACTAAACACTTCTCATGCTAAAACTGAATTTTCATGTGATTCGTTTGAAATGTATACGGCCAGTCTAAATGAGTGTATATATATACATTATATACGTATATACGTAGGTTAAGAAATAATGAAAACAGTAGATAATCCAGCAAAGTAGTAGAACTCACCTGGATTGCTTTTGAAATTCGTCCACACAGAGAAGACTCATTGTGTGAGTTCATAGTAAGTGTAAATAGAAAGTTTGTTTCTCTCCAATTTTCTCATTTTCAAAATCTAAGAAAACGGTTAACGGTTAATAAAATATAATAGGCGGAACGGTACAAAAAAGCTTTATTTTATTATTTAAATAAACACCGGATTTTAGTACATACGTCGTTGTATTCTAGTCTGAAGCCAAAACTGTGACTATTCTTGACCGAATAATCAGCTGTGTTCACTTACCCTTTTTCAAGAAATCTCGCGAATCCACATTTACATGTAAGCGAATGATTAAAACCAACAGAATGCATATTTTTGGGCCTCAAAATCGATATGTACATGGGCAAAACGCACATCTGGTTTATGGCAAACGCCGATGGGTGGATTTGTTGACGGCAAACTTTTGATCGTTGACGCGCCGAACACTTTCTAACCCATTTTCGCACATCTTATTGTAAATTTGGCTATATGTATCTGACATTGATCGGTTTATTCGAAGCTTTTGCGCCAGGACTAGACAAAGTAGGTAAGTTAATAAATACCAACTTTCGTAAACATTTGAGGATGAAAGGTCGCTACATTAACTATGTCGTGTCACAGCAAATCAGAATACTGTCATTAGGCTACGGTAGCTGCTTTATTTTGATTTTAGTGTTCTTTGTTGTGACTAGGTTTCGTAATTCTTGATCCTCTTCTTGTTCGTCTCTCAAAGTCTCGAAATATACTGTAGTCTGTTGTATCACGTTCATTCCCAGTCGAGATAATGCATCTGAGGCCTGATTGTCCTGACCTTTGAAATGTTGTGTATAATTTGTGAACTGTGATATATTGTCCAAGTGCCAGAATTTCGACGAGAGTATATATGGGCTCTCGCTCTTAATGCATTGATTATTGGTATCAATCTTCGATAACAGTTAATTAGATCGAAGAAAACTTTCAACTTGTGTTATAGAACTAGGTGTGGAATATTTTCGATGATTTTTACTTCTATTATCTATGAAACATGGAAAACAGACTTTGATGTATGTTCATTCAAATTTCATCCAGTCGTTTCAACACTGCTCCCATAGGAAGCTCGTGTGATTATGATTCCGTACTGGCCATTAACAAATATTGATATATACACCTGTGCAAGTGGCATATATCGAAGTAGGTTATCGACGAATCTTTAAATGTTTGTGCCACCTACCTCGGGATGATTGGAATGCGTACAAACGCGTGCGGTCCAAAAGGTGTGATAATAGCAATCTTAAAGCTATCTTCCCCATCTACTGAGATACTATGATATGCCCTGATTGGCTCAACCTTAGATGTAGAATCAGTGAAATGTCGCTGAACCCTGGACAAATGATAGGCAGTTGATTCACTGAATATCGAAAGGTTCATCGATCCCCGTCAAGGTCCAGCATATCGATTATTGTACGTCATGGACTGGCCCATGCAGTTGTGGTCATAAATATGCCTGTATCTACGCCAACTAATATATTTCCATAAAAACGTCTTTCATGTTTTATGGTCTTTGAAGAATTCCTGATACATTGAGATGACGAAGTGGAAAACTGCGTAGAAGCCATCTCCATCTTTCCCAAAGAGCTAGAATGTCACTTACACAATGTACAAAATGTTCGGAAAAGCAATTCTAGTAATTTAATAAACAGTAATTATTCTTCTCTCTTCAAATTATGCTCTTTGTTATGAGTATAATGGCTATACTAATTTCTTTTTTTCTCATTCTCTGTGGAATTCCAGCACTACTCACTCAATCGCCTTAATTCTTCAAGGCTTCAATCAATGTGTAGAAAATCAGTTATTTCTGAATAAATGAACACAACTAAGCGTGTTCCAATCAGATGTCCACATTCATGAATAAAGTAATACCAATTTCCTAGAGGCGACACACAGGCCTCAGACAATGGCAGGTGGTTGCACATCCTCGTGGATTTCCTGAAATTAGACACCAACACTGTTGGATGTCAACTAAGTGGTCTAGTGTTAAAGCGTCGGCGCGTGAGATCAAAAAACGTGGATGCGCACTGCCGAGAAGTCACACATTGGGTCGAAACAGTCATCCAGTGCTTCCACGTTTTCAATTATGGTCTAACATTCATATTCTCAATCGAAATAAGAGTCAAATGTAAAAGTGTTGTTTTTGACATCCAATAGAAACAGTTTGTGCCACCTTGATTTTAACCAATCAAGTCAATTTAACGCACCACTGACAGCCAATTAACAGATTATTACACGCAACCAAGTGTTTGTTCGTGAACACATGAGCATACATTTGGAACTACAAGTAAACCAATCACTTATTTTAAAATATCAACAGTCCTATCCAAAAACGTCTCCATAAACGGAGGTAAGGAATTTCAATCAACAGTAGATAAATATCTTCCTATGTCCTTGATAGTTAGAAAGATATTAGATAATAGTGAGTTCATCTACCACAATGATTGGTTAACAATGAAAAATTGATTTTATGAAATTACATCTTCTTAATGGTCACCTTGAATCATAGAATCAGAAAGAAACAAACAAACACTTGAAAAATCTATATAAACCTGACAAATTCTAGTAAAATTGTTTCACTGTTTCGAACGAGAAAATGAGGTGAGTGTTGACTGAACATACGACGTTATTATATGTACTATATGGATTTTGGTCTGATTCAACGAGATAACATTGTTTTGTTGATATCAACCATTTTAGATATACTTCTCTATCTGGTCAGTTGATACCGGTTTATTTGGTCGTAATCTTGCTTTCTGAATTCTCTGACTGTCAAGATATCTGCAAACAACCTGAAATAGAGACATATGAAAATGTGATTTCGGAAAACGCTTCATATAAATATGTAAGTATACAGTCAGATTATAATGCACATACACAGTCTCACCATTATCATTACTCACTAAGAATACGTCGCGATCAGAAGTATCCAGTTGTTAGTGACAGCTTTGAAAAATTTAGTACCACTAAGGTGAGTTGACTACATTTTGTAATGGAAGTACTAATTCGTATGCTTGCATCTTTTAAGAGTGTTACACCGAAATTCTCGTTTAAGTATTACGGTAACGACGTCACTAGATTAGCGATTTCTAGTTCTGGTAAGATGATTTTTTTATTTCAATTAAAATTCTTATTGAGTTTTGCTAGTCACAATTCATTCCATGAATCAAGTTTGCTATAATTTCTTCATTGAATCAGTTTTATGCTTTTTCTGACATTCAAAACCTTCGTGGATGCCTTTTCTTTTTGAACTTATCAAACTTCTGACGCCTTACAGCAAATCAATTACAGTTAATGAAATTCATTTTTGCCTTCAGTTCATTTCAAAATATTTCATTCATCCACTATAGAATTTCAATTAAATTGTATGTTTTCATTTGATAAATATAGGTTATATAGAAATATTTGGAGGAAAAGAAAACCTCGGAATTATATATAATATTATTCGAGGCACTGCTCATCCTGAATATGAGATGGTAGATAACAGTGAGTTCTCATATTATCCAGTAATGTTTTCCTTTGTTTGTTCTCACACTTGTTGTGCATAAATAGTTCAGTATTTAGCGTGATTATTGCACGAAAGCTGACCAGTTCACAGTCATTATATTGTTTCTCTGATTTGGTACCAGAACATGTGTTCACAGCACGTATTCATTACTGTCAAGTTAAAATATCAAATAAACTCAGAGATTCATTACAAAATAAACACAAATCGATTAAGTTGAAACGATAAACCAAGTGATGTAATTGCTGAGTGAAAATGAACTATTCTCCATTCTATCTAAACTACAATACAGAAGGTATCTCGCCGACACGATACCTTTTTCTAGATTAAATGAATCAAATTGATCGCATATACAACACCAGGCAATGTTGTTCGACAGGTCAGTTTGGGTTAATAACTTTATGAACTGTCCAACTATACTTGACGTCCTCCAACTCTTTTCTGACACCTAGTTGATTCATAAAAGATAAATGTCTCTTAGTCGCTATCTGTGGACCATTACAAGTTTAACGATTTTTAGATTATCCTGTTTATAAAAAAATGACGCCAAAACTCTACACCCTTCCATACACAATCAATCAACGAATGATGATTGTCCATTTAAATGTACCAGTTTACTTAAATATCAGAAGGAAGGAAGGAATAAAGAAAGCAAGGTGATAACTCGTGTGCCAATGCATTTTGTGTTAGAAAGTATATTTATTAAAAGAGATGGATATTCACTATGCAGATATACAAATATCTTTACGGTTTTCATTTTTTCAGATGATTTAATTGCCGTGAACTGGTATTTTCGGACGTTTGTTAACGGTATATATAAGTGAACATTGAATTATCGTTTGATATCATATGAAATCTTAACACTTAAAACTACTCATTGTGTTTCCTCACACCTACCTGTTCAGTTTGTGTAATTCAGTTTTTCCCAATGACTGACAGAAGTAAGAATAAATTACGCTTCTGCAAAATGAGGGTGGACCTGTACATGGAATCCACTGATCACTTAATCACAAGGATTAGGACTTGAAGAACAGTTGACATGGACTGAAAGAAACTAGACTTGACGAGTAATAAATGGATGAATGAAGTTACAATCCCATTTCACATGCGGAAACACTGATGCTCGGAGTCATCATCGTTGACTGGTTTCAATGGAACTTGATGTGAAGTCTGTTTATTGTAACAAATAAATTGTGTTGTATGTTCGTCACAAAGCCGTTTCTGCACGCATCGAATTCATCGACACAGTCACAACTCACAAAGTCATTTCTTGATATTACCCCATCAAATCGGTAAATCATTAGGACGATTTGTCTGAAGCTATTCATTTCACATCTTCAACAAATATATCTGAATTCTTTGTAAACACCATGGTCAAAGTCAGTCGATTGATTTGTTTACCGATTTGTTTATTGAGCAGATGAATTCTCAAATTCCATTTGTGAACAAACACTCCACAACACAAGTCATGTGTTCTTAGCGTCGATTGGTTTGGGAGTAATGATAGAAAATATTGCACAGAATTGTACATCTCTCGGGCTTTGAAGACTCAACACCTGACATTCATTTAAGAGAAATCGTGTTTGTTCCGCTTACACGACGTTCACTAGATAATATTTATTACGAATTCAACAGAAGAAAACATTTGGGATAACACGGTATATGTTTGCTTAAATTCAGTATTTTTTGTGAGTAGGCATATACAGTGTCACACCTAACAATAACACGCTCATCATTATTCCGCAAGAATTCTAAATATCAATCGTCTTTTGTTTGCAGATATTGTAGCCAAGATAACCAATGTGATGCATTCCAATGGGAAGATATCCTTTTATTATGAGAACGTAAGTTGTACAATTGAATGGAAATATAATTTTGTTTCAAGTACAATGAATAATAACACTTTTTTGTGCGTATCAATACTGTCGAATGTATCAAGATACATTTAACACGATAGATAGAGATCAACTTTTGTAATGTGCAAACAAACTACGTGACACTATTATTAATCTTTTAATGACACACACTTTATTGTACCACTTGCTAAAAACAGTGAATAATTAGAAGTGAACAGTCATCAAAGGAAACGATGAAGTCTTTGCGACAAATAGGGACAAACAGTGTTCTTTAGAGTACAGCACGGAAACAGTCATATTATGACAAGATCTATTCAGTCTTCTGAAGAAAAGCTGTCCGGAAAGTACACTGCAGAATACTCTGAGATATTTATTGTTTAAGCTGTTGATCGTTTCACATTGCGTATATTTTTGAATGTCAGTGTTTCATACTTCCAATACTCCTTTTCAGATTCCCACGGGAATGAAAGAAAATGTACTGTACTCTAAGATTCAAGGTGTGATTGTGTGTGGGAAAAAGTTGGGAGGTAATAAATATCTCAAGTATTTTGATATGGTATAACCCCATCAACAGTTTTGTGT
Organism: Schistosoma spindalis; assembly: GCA_946903255.1. Lineage (NCBI taxonomy): Eukaryota > Metazoa > Platyhelminthes > Trematoda > Strigeidida > Schistosomatidae > Schistosoma > Schistosoma spindalis. The sequence goes on from OX336423.1 coordinate 18,275,410, forward strand.
TAACGTTATATTAGCTTCCATTCGTACACAGTTGTCTGCATGTCAACATTGTAACCTGCTGTTTTCCCTCACAGTGATCATATATAACTGTATTGATGTCTACATTGATTGGTTGATTTGAATGTAAGACAAATCGATCGAAGTGCGATTCAAGTGTTATGGATAACCGTGCAGAATAAAGTTGAAGTACTTTTCGCAAACACACTGTCCAAACATTACTGTGTTCTGGATATTAATCGTCAATAATATATTTACAATTCTAGAACGGAATTTTCGTAGTTACATCTGATATATAATCTTAATAAAACCCAATAATGAATATCTCCAATGTCTTTGAACAATGGACCACTGTAATTAACTGTATTGAAATCAAAGTACCTGTGATTTTAGTTCAACAACGGTCATCTTTATCACTGAAACAAATTAGATTTGAGTTGTTGTGATGAAATCGTTATGGTGCTGTTTCAGATTTTTGTGATAAATTACACAGACAATGAATTTCACGATCCACATTTTCTGATGTTTGCTTAACCCAATATACTGAGTGATAGAACCGTGATGTGTGAATATCATTATAGTAAAATTGTGGATAGCTATTGGAGAATGCTTACACATACATTTAACGACGGACTGATCCAGACAGGAATATATGAACGACAATATATGACACACCATATATCCACTCATTTATTCTCCTGCTCACTCACTCGCTCATTCACTCACAGAACAAACAGTCCCATTTGTAGTCCTCAGTCACATCACTACTCAATGCAAAAGGAAGTGTTGTCTATCAAACAGAAACAAAACAGTGATGCTTGTAAATGACAGTTGTTTTATACAATGCTCAATCGTCACGCTATACTGAAATGATCATGTGTCTTAATTTTACCGTACATGAAATGATGAAGGAAATTATTGTTCAATTATCGGGAAATCAAAATTTTATGTGACTTTTTCTATTCCATGTATTACAGATGTGAAAGTACCTGAAATAAATGTTACTGGAAAATGGATAAAAAATGACACGTTGGTGGAAATTAAAAATATCGACGGTATGTTAAACCCTATTTAATCAGCATCGAACAGTTCGGCACTTGAATACATCATTTCTGTTTCCTCACAATTTAAATTCCAAGTGTATGTTTATTTAGCCATTTAATGATATCCAGCATTGTGTCTCTATTGACGCTTTACTTGCCATTAATAATTACACGTTCATTTGCTGTTGAATATTCAAAATGTTTGACGAATCAACTTGAACTACTACAGAAGTCTTCACTTTCATGAAACGTACATAGAAATCACGCCATGAAACGATGGATGAGATGATTCAATCCTCGGAATCGTTTATCATCTGTTGGTAGGTTGTGTATCAAGGAGGAGGTGTTCGTTGATTTTTCACTCAGTATATACGATATAGAATTTATCTGAGGTATTGAAAACACTGAAACTCTACATGTTATTGTGATTACTTTGAAGGTATTGGATTCATTTCTAAAGTCTCTGCTTTGTCATACTTGTTCGATAATTCCGAGGTGTAGACAATTTATCATAGTCAATATATATGTGCAGTAACAAAATTGCTGACGATTTACACAATATAAGAGTGTTTCCTTTCTCATGAATATATAAAGTGAGTGTCCACGGACACGTTTCAGTTCAACATGTGTTAGAATATTGTAATAAGATTTCGATTACTGAGAGAATCATTCGATAAATTAGTGTTTGGATCGCCGTCAGTATTTGTCGAATAAAATATTATTTTCACTAATCCAATCAATCTGATGTAGTAATTGACGTTAAACAGACTAGGATGGGGTTATATATTTCGAAACCTTCCATCATATAATAGATTGATGAAATATCTTTGTGGAAGCCACAATGATGATTTGAAAAACAAAGTCACACTTCCTTTGTCCTTCCATCACATCAACAAAATCGGAAATCAGTTTTCGGCCTGGGAACAGCTGACCTTCATGCACTGATTTCGAAATAGACAGTGCCAGTGGGTTTACAAAGTGATTCTCCACTTTACACGTGCACAAACGGTATACAAGATATTGATTGATGATAAAACTGATATCAGTTACACGTTTTGTTATTCACGTATCTTTTGTTTGATAACTTCAAATGCCGTCACCCTAATTTTTTCACAGTAAGTTGCTCAACACACAATTCAGCTGAAAAATGTCAAAACGCGACAACATCAGGTGTGAAATGTATCTGGTGTGAAAAAGCTAATACGTGCATTAACAGCAATGATGATGATAGTCATGAATTGGAAGTAAATGATTGTCATGTTGACGTAAGTATATGTTAAACTTCATAAGTTGTTTACAACATTGCTATATTTCACATTTTAAATCCATTTACATTTTATTAACACGAATACGTACTGATTCGTATTCATCCCACAGTGTTTAAATCAACACTATATCTGAGTTGGTCATATCTGATCAGATTTGCGTACAACACCTTCCATGATAACAGCACATTGAACATGAAGTGACTTCAGAAATTCAACACGAAACTGTATATCTCTGTGAATTGCCATGGAATACCGATGAAATTGGTCTGAGTGATGAGGTGTAATCTGTCGCATATTGTGTATCATGTTTGAATAATTAGTGAGAGTTTGTAGACTCTCGTTGTTAAAGTGCAGAACAAGGATTTTCAATTCACAGTTGAGATATATGGATTCGTCAGTTATAATTTTATTGATCTATATCTGATTTGTGTGCATATGTGATATTCAGGACGCGAATTCCTTCACAAATAAAACTTCTAAGTTAGTTGTTGGATAGTGGGAAATTATCACATTGACTTTCATGTAGGTGATGGATATTTTAAATGATAGTTTGTTAATCACATCGTCTAAATGCAAACTGTGTAATTATTTACTAAATTCTCTTGTGTAAAATAAATGGTGAACTGATTAATCATTGCTTGATATTTGGTATTAATAACGAGGTTTCACTTTTTCAGACGAGCACACTTATTACCCAATCGACTACACTAGCAATCATCAAACAAAATGAAACCATTTCAGAAATCAATGCAGTTCACACTAAAGAAGAATTTCAGAAAACTCCTGCAAAAACTAAACTTAATTCGGTAAATAATTGACATTTAGTATTATTGCTACTGTTTTGTTTGTCTTTCAGAATTTCACTTCAGGAACAACTGGTTACAATAAACATAATAACACACCTCGTTACTTGTATATCGTGATACCAGTAGTCGTCGCTTTCTGTGTCGTATGCATCGGATGTGCTATTTGGATGTATAAGAGAAGGAGCAGTAATCCATGATTTACAGAAACGACTTATAGTTTGTTTTTATTATTTTGATCGAGTTGTTTTATTTTGTATTTCATCTGAAAACTTTACATTTTGTTAACCATTTCAATTATTTGAACACTTTTTATACAATTTTATGTTTGTTAACGTATCAACTAAAGTAATTTGGTTGATTGAATAACTGAAGTAGTTTGTAATATTCACGTGATTTTTTTTTCATTTAATTAAAGCTGAATTCTATTACAAGAGTATTTCAGCATTCATTTTGGAAATTAGCAGTATTCTGTATATGTGATTTTGTGATAATTGCAATCAACAATGAATCCGTTGTGAATGTCCATTTTGATGTAGTCTCATCACGGGAAAATATCATTTGAAATTTACAACGGTCACTGTTATAAACTGATCTGTCAAAATACCGTACCAGTTGAGCATATACTCATGTAGTATTGAAGAACAGTGTAGATTGAATGAAGTAGTAGCAGTTCGACCGTAGCATTGTCAAGTAAGATGACAGATTTGAAAAACGAACACTACGGTATTTCTGCCAGTTGATAACCACTTCATTACACACTATCTATTTAATAATTGTTTGCATTCATACGTAATTATGAGAAAGGATATTGCGAATATTCATTTATATTGTTTGGTTGAGTCTTTCCGTTGATGATTAGGACTGCAATTAATCAGTCGTTTCATGGTATATGTTCATCGTGTGGGAGTTACCTCAATCTTGCTATTACGTCGCGTGTTATATGAACGGATATGGATGATGGCTGGCAGTGGAATGCAAGACATGCGTCCCATTGTCATATTTGAGACTCGTCAGCTGGATGGGCCTGCATCACACATTTGATATTCACTCCCGTACTTGAATTCAATACCGTTCACTACAAACATCATCACGTCATCTGCATAGCCTTTAAGCTTAGATACACACTGGCTTTCACAAACTGTTTCAGTGCAGCATATATAGGTGAGCACAGATTTTGCGAACGTTTATCGTGTAGTCAGCAGCATTCTTAGATATCATGCTCTTTCGTGAAGTCGACTGATGTAGTCGTGACAGAATATCTCCAGTCTCTATCATCGTGCACGTTCGCTTCAACAAATGGGAGTTCAATGTTAATCTATAGTCACCACATATTCTAAAGGTCTTGCCATTGTACTTCAATGTCGTAACAATTGGATAATCATATGCTGAAGACTGGATCGGTTCAATTATATCTTCCGCACGCAAATCAATCATTGACTTAAGTACCGCTTCCCGAAGACCATAGGGAATTATTCATGTTTTAAGAAAGACTGGATCACCCCCCACAGCATTTAGTACACACAACTATCAAATCTTTATGTAAAGCATCAGAATATTCTCTAGAAACTAGTAAAGACAACTCCACTTTGAGCTTTTCAAATTTTTTAAAACCCAGTATTGACAGTCCTATCGGTATCTAAAAATTCACAAGGCGCCTACAAAGAATTATCATATCTTATTAGCAATTCACAACATCCTTGTCTGGACAGTCTGTGTCCAGTTATCTCTAATATTGAGACTTTATTGGGTCGCACCACAACTTTAGGATCTAAAGATTTCGAGTTGTTGAATGAAACAATGTACTCTATACTGCCTGTGTCCACAAAATAGACATGAAATGAACTATGGGGTCACATATAAATGCTTTTAAATATGAGCACTATCGTTCAAAATGGTACCTAAAGATAAAGCAATATTAGTAACAGCCGAATTAATGGGACCAAAATTAAAAGGTTTGGTTCTGCTTTTGACGATGTTTACAGCAAATCTTTCAGATAAGGCTCACATTTTGACGACCAGACATATATTCATAAATGTTGCACAGTGGAAAATTGTGAAAGATATCATTGTGGTGGTTCCCAGCAAAAAAGCTTATACAAGATATATTAATACACTAGGTTAATAGTAATAATATATCAAAAGAGTTAACAGTGAAAACCCCAGGTGTCTGTGTACGGGTAAGGACCAAGGGTAACAATTTACAATTATAAATACAAGTGGTGTATTGAGCAATATGATAATAACAATTATTACAGAATGAATGTTACTTCAAGGCTGCTCCCTGGGATGACAACCACAAATAAGTCCACTCGATTTAATGTAGGTTCTCCTGCGACTGATGGCACCAACGGCGTGACGAGGAAGACAGAGGCCAATAGTATTATGTAATAGTAATCCGGGCAAAAATACCGACGTAGTGTAAGGAGGCTTATAAGGATATTATAATACTATTATAGTCTTCGATCAAAGGCCGCAGCCAATAAAGCAGAAGGGCAGACGACGTAGATAATGTATTATATTTTAATCAGCGCGGTAGTAAAAAGCGTGTTCAATTTTATCAAAACAATTATCATCGTTTTTAACATAAGTGATACAGAAAAACAACGGATATTGAATAAAAATGTGGTTACAAAAATCGCGGAATATACGTCATCATATCATAGATCGAAAAGCCATCTTTCTAAATTGACTCGATATGCAGTGTCATTTGAGGTCTGAGAATGAATTCATCCAGATTATTGTGGTCGATTTCTCAGCAAACACTACGCACTTGTGATAATCGATTCTCTGAGGTACATGAAGCTTTCTTGCAATTGTTGATTTATTTTGTACGTTAATATTCTTCGCCTAATTTGAAATCCAAATACATTACATCTAGATTTGCTTAATATGCCCTACTTGATTTAGTACATGACTATATGTAACCACAAAAGTGTTACTAGTCAGCATTCCGAATTCCACTATTTGTGATCATCCCACACAAGTACTCACTGCGAATTTGCTCATAATATTCGAGAACTGAGTGGTATCAACATATAGATGGCTGATATACTTTTGTGTGGAATAATGCACAGTTCTTATCAACCATTAAAGATCTCTAATTGTCAAATACATTTCTAATTTTGTTGATCTATGATGAAGTTTATCCTAACTTATCCAAACAGTTATCAAAATTACGTTAAAATCATTTTCGCTTTCAATTTAAGGGGTGAACAACAATGACTGTCATTAATAAATGTGAATTTAGGGAATAGGCATAAAAGAAATGACTAACTGCAGAAGTTAATAATTATGTAAAGTTTTGTCAAACCATGTGTAAACAAACCTTTGCGGTTTACTGTGACCGATCACGTTTAGACGAATTCCAGTTTATGCACGACACCTTATCGAAGCAATTTATAGAATATGAATCATAAATCGAATAAAATGAAAGTACATCGGAGAGTATTTAATACCGAAACTAGTGTTAAAATTGTTACCAGAGATTCACTAAATTAAAATAGGCTCTCCTATATTAGATCTGACCCTCTTGTCATCGAGAAGTATTCGGTTCAGAGGAACGCCTTATTTTCGCAATGATAAAATGACAGAATTTTGTTGAGTGTGTGGAGATGAGCATGAAAAACCTATTTTGTAAATACTTTTTTATATTATTTGCATTGATTTTGTAAATTTTCACAGTTTATACATTTACCACAAAATAATTGTACATGTTGTTTAAGTGCATGACCTAGAACACACTTCCTTCTGTTGTGTAGCACTCATAGCATGACACACGCTGCTAACTGCTCTTAAATACGCTACTATACATGCGTCTCTCATTCTCCATTGCCTTTGGTTATAATAACTGAACTCTGAAATATCTATTATTTACATTTATAGACTGCAGCCAGATTTACATTATGCTCTACGTCTGGTTATATTACTGGAACCATAACAATCTCATCGGAATTATTAATTATCTATAATTGTGGATTCTGGTACCAAACGCAACTCGAACACACACAAGCCTGCCGATTTAAGTAACGTCTCTTGACTTTTATTTGTGTTTATAACTTATAACTGGTATATTATAACATTAACATTTGGATGTAGTAAGTTTATTGCCATTTTTGAGTTTTTATATTTTTTCGTCCACCATAAGTGTAATCGATTTCATAGAATATCAAATATGAGAAAAAACGTTCTGTTACCTGAATGCACGTGTAAAATACTAACAAGAAAGAACTTAACATTAATATAAGAAATAAATGCTTATATATATTCATTCACTCACACGGTATGGCTCAGCATTGCAGACGTGGTCATTCTGTATAACTTGTCTTTACTCATAGTAATTATATTATTCTATCTTTAGTCTAAATATGTTCTTTACAAACGCCAAACGTTATATCGTGGTTTGTTACTATGCGAGTAGACAATGATGTGACTTCCACGTAAGATCGTATAGATTAGGCAGTCACATCATGACATATCCACAATTTTAGGACTAGGTCAATAACCAATAACAAATTGGATCATAATTCCATACACTGTGTAACTCAACTGAATAAACCACATGTCACTATCACATTACACATTCACCATAACCCAAATGTAACTGATAGATTAAACTGACCTCAAGAAATTATTCTATTCCACGGTTGAACATATAATTATCCAATACGTCATATGCAAGTGGTCATAAAATTTCTTTCCACCTTGTCAATTATGTACAACAACGACTATTAGGCTATACATCGTTTACTGCCTGACTACATTGAGTGGATATTTATCCAACATATGAGTCTAATTGTTATGGACATTCCAATCCCTCAACGGAAATCCATTGTTCTTCTTGCGTTGAGTGATAGTTTTTACGATTTAAACGTAGAGCTCATACAGGAAAAATAGGATAATCAGTAAAATAAAAGGTAAAACGGTAAGGAACCGAAAAACGAAGACAGAAATGAAATAATGATGACTTTACTGAGTGACAGCATAAGGAAGATGGGCAAATTGTATTGCTTACTAATGTTACGAATTCGGTATATTTGCTTAATATGATGAAATGTTTTGCTCTAACAAAGTCTTCGCTCATAACAGATGTTGTATTGGTAGTTTTGATAGTAACAGAAGTTCCAGTAGTGGCTTATTTGGTGCAAGTAGTATAATGCGTAGTAATATTACTAGTTTTGTTACTGCTTTTATTGATATGAGTAATATTAGTATTAGTAATGGTAGTAATATTACTGTTAATGTCAAATGTATTATTAGTAGTAGTCGTAGTAGTAGTGTAACTTGTTATAAAGTATTAGCATTGTTACTTTTATTTATTGCAGTTGTTTTAGTAGTAATGATATCACCAATTGTAATAGTATCAGTTGAAGTGGTGGTTTCAGTAACAGTGTGGTGCGCTCTACTTATATTGATATAATAAGTAGTATATAACGCGAGTTATAAACGTAATGTCGGGCAGCAGAAAATGGGGGAAAATCAAGAGAGCAAGAGCGGCAACACAATGGAATTTGTATGAAAAATCATGAACAATGAAATGTCAGTCAATGGATTGATATTTGAAACAGGAACAGTTCAGTTTAATATGAAGGATTAATATTGTTATAACGTTCCGTCGTCGATTGTTATAACGCTCGATATTACTTTGTTCGATGTTGTAACGCTTGACGATTATCTACACTAGGTCCCTCCCAGTGTCTATCCTACAGGACTTCAACACAACTCAGATCAAGAACACGTAATCAGCCTGACCAGAACGTAATATATTTCATACCCAAAAAACCCGACACAATCCACAACAATGAACAGTCAATAATGAGATGTATATAAGAGTGAGTGAGTCACAATAATAAAGGTAAGGGAATATATAACATATTTGACACCTGTCAGACTGTCTACATGTCTGACTAAGCAGACAACTAATCACGATCGTTCTCGCCCACACAACACCTCCCTCACGAAGTTTGATCGTATGACTTCTCTTTCGGGTCTATTTGAAAAAATCTTGTTTGTTTTCGTTCCCGTTATTGGCTGACATCTGATTTCAGTTCATTTTTTTCCATTTCAACTTGTGGTGGTGGTGGGATATTAAAAGTATCACATAATACTTCGATTGATAAAGATTTGACTTTAAGTGACTCATAAACATTTCTTCTGTCTCTCAGTTGTTGATATGTCTGATAATTAGTGTATCTTCAACCATAACTTCATACAATACTGTCCCACGCCTTTTTTTAATACACTCAAATATCCATTTTGGCTTGCCAGGCCGGAAATTACGTGCATAAACTAAGTCACCCACTTTAAACTCTCGAATCTTCGAGTAATTCGTATTGTTCCGTTGTACTATTTAAACTTGGATTAATTTTAATTTGGTTATTTATTCTCTGAAGAAGTGACTTACATTAAGTCACGAAACCTCAGAAAATCTAATTTTCTACTCATTGGGATATTAAAAATATATTATTTATTTATAACAATCAACCCAATGCTCAATTTATTCGAAATTATCAAATCAAACCTTGGTAATGATACCTACAATTCCCTTCTTTATTTTTTCTGTAGTCCATACACTCTGTCTTTCGGACTCAAAACATTCAAGAATGTTCTAATTGGTCGGCCAAACATTATTTCGGCTGGGGATTTCCAGTCTTGACAGTTTGTACTCGGTGTGATCCTATAAGAAATTGGAAACTGTTGCAGAGCCTCTTCTACATTATCTCCTCCCATCTTAAATTTTTCTGCTTGTCCATTTGACTGAGGGTGATACGGTGGAGTTCTAATGTGTTCGATTCCATTTTGTTTGCAGAACTCCGCAAACTGTGATGACGTGAACTGCGTCCCGTTATCTGAAACCAAAACATTAGGTGTCCCAAATCTACCAAATAGTTGTCTGAGATGTAACAGTGTTTCAGACGTAGACGGTCTTCGCACAACATAAATTTCAGGCCATTTTGAGTATGAATTTACCAACACCAAAAAATATTGTCCATTTATTGGTCCAGCATAATCGACGTGTAGTCGAACCCAAGGCTTTTTGTTTCTGGCCATGGCTGAGATTCTACTTTCGTGGATCTTTTGCACCTTCGGCACATCGACGACATCTTTATATGTGTTCTTCCACAGCCCTATCCATTAATGGCCAATAGACATAAATACTCATAACTGCTTTCATTCTGTTCATTCTCGGACGACCAATGTGAAACTGTCTAAGCACAAAAACTGAAGAGACTTAGGGATAACAACACGATCGCCAAACATTAAACAATTATCATAAATCGATATAGACTCACGTCTCAGAAAAATTTGGTGAAATTCTCGATCAGCCCTATCCTCTTTCCAACCCTTTAAAACAGCTCCTTCTATTCTTTTGAGTAGAGGATAACTAGCCGTAGCTTCTTTAACTGCTTCCGCCGTTACTGGTAGGATTCTAATAGCATGGAAGCAACCACGCTATCTTCCTCTAACTTGCGGTTCTGAGCAATTAACCTTGACAACCCATCTGCATGACCCACACAAGCTGACGGCTTGTACAGTAATTCGAAGTCACATCCTAGCAACATAGTAGCCCACCTAGTCAGCCGATTTGCAGCGTGGATGGGTATTCCTTTCTTAGAGCCAAATATAGCCAGCAACGGTCTATGGTCAGTTTGCAATGTAAATTTCCTACCGTATAGCATCTTGTGGAACTTTCTGACCGCAAACACTAGGGCTAAAGCCTCCTTTTTGATTTGACTATAATTTTTTTCAGCCGTAGTAAGAGTGTGTGAAGCATGAAAAATAGCTTTTTGTGACCTATTAGGAAATTTATGAAGAATCATCGCTTCAACGCCATAATCAGATGCGTCTGCCGCTACTACTAACTCAAGTTTTGGGTCATAATGAGTAAGCAATAAATCATAAGCCAAGATTTGTTTAACCTTTTCAAAGGACACTTGACATTCCTTATTCCAGTTCCATTTGGTATTCTTAGTTAATAGTGCATTCATTGGAGCACACAGGACATGCATATTTGGCACAAAAGGGCTATAATAGTTAATCATTCCCAAAAATGACTGAAGCATTTTAACATTAGATGGAGCTGGCATATTCACAATGGCATGGACTTTTTCAAAATCAGGTCTACGACCCTGAGAATCGAAAATTGCTCTCAAATACCGAATACTTAACATAAAAAATGAATGCTTTTCTACTTTTATACGAAAACCATACTCTCTAGTAAGAGCAAAGACTTCTAGTAAATGATCATAGTGTTCTTTTTCACTTCTACTGGCAATAATAATATCATCCATATATAATAATGATTTATATTCTGAAAAAAATAATAAGTATAGAATTCACGCCAGTTTACAGGCATGATCAATTTGGTATAAATAGTAACATTATATGTACAGAAGAAACATGTGATAAGAGTTTTAAGTTTACTAGTTCAGTAATTGTTTAGGCATTACAGCGATCCAATGCATCAGCCGGGAACATGTTATAGCAACTCACATTCAATTGAGTTTGCTCTCATCTATTCGGTTAAGCCCTTTTATTAACTTATTAAACGGACAAAGTCATCTGCACTATAATAACTTATTGTATCCTTATTACTGTTGCGAATGTATGTACCTTTATTATTGTTATCCTTGTATGAATACGTATGCTCGGCAAGCCTTACTGCCTACGCATTTATTCACGCTACTAGCTTTACTATTAACCGCTTAATTGACTCGATGATTGATTAATTTCACTATGTATATATATGTCCATGTTATTCATATTCATGACTCGCTCGCTCGTTCATTCACCCGCTCGATCGCTCGCTCTTGCCCTTGCTCTCTCTCGCTCGCTCGCTTGCCTGTTTGCTTTTCGGCAAAACTATTTAATGCTTGCTTAACGCATCTGTAATTTGGGATATCTGTGTGTGGTCCCTTAATAAACGTAATTAACGCTTCGTATTCGCCTTCTGATTAATATACCGTTGGAGCATTATTTGGTGACGGTTACCGAGACGAACTGTATACGGAGTTTAAGGAATATATCGAACACCGACCACCACAGAATTGATGATCCCAACGTGCGAGCAAGAATCAATCTTCGACGACGTAATCCAACTCCGAGAATCCAACGCACTTTATTTCAATTCGAGCTAGCATTTGGATTATAATCATTACTGTGGATTTATTATGTCACCATTTTAATTATACGTACATTATCACACAAACATTATTGAACATAACGTTAATATTCATAATAAACAACGATATTTTCCAAACAATTGATATTTTGGTGCAATTTAGTAAGTCCGTTCCTTGTAATTAATTGTACCATTTTGTATTATCATTGTTTTTAACGATTTACTTCTCTCCGTGACATTTACATTATATACGTATAATTTTTGATCTTTATAATCATGTCTTTAAATAACGACACAATAGACCTTCACAAATTTCGTCCGTGAGGTCCGTGAATGTAACTATTCCTTCTTTTAAGATCACAGATCCTGAACTCTGGTTTATTGGACTCGAACATTACTTTGTCGCTAATCGTGTTCATTTACAGCGAGATAAATTCGGCCATGCGAGCTCACTACTTCCGGATGAAGTAGCCGACAATGTACGAGAGTTTTTAACTAAGCCAGACATCGAAAAGCCATACGACGCACTTAAACAGGCTGTGATTAAAGCCGTCTCATTAAGTGACCGACAAGCCGTCGAGCAGCTTCTCAGTCAAGTGCAGATTGGAGATAGGACTCCGTCGCTGCTAAAAAATTATATGAGAAGCATAATCGGAGACAGAAAAGTAGATAAAAACATATTTTATCAGTTATGGCTACGACGACTCCCACCGAACGTTCAGCAGTTCCTCGCAGTTCAGGACAGCGATATCGACATAGACAACATTGCTAATATAGCCGATAGGATTTACGAGAGAATGAAACAAACGAGTCCGCAAAGACATAATACCACAGTAGATGAACGAATCGACGCACTACAAAAGGAGATTAAGGTTTTATGTTACAAGCTGACAAAACTAAATCAGAGCGATATACAAAGAAAATGGTCGCGAAGTAGGTCAAGAGATAGAAGTCGATCATGTTCTAGGAGACGCTCAGCTCCTACAATATGTTGGTACGATTTAACTTTTGGCGACAAAGCTCGAAACTGTCGACCACCATGTAAATTCAAACGATCACACCGATCGTCGGTAAACGCCGCGACAACTAGAACAGCTCATAGAAACAGTCGTTTGTTTTACGTTCAGGACAGAGTAACAGGCGCTCAGTTCTTAGTGGACACTGGAGCAGAAGTAAGCGTTGTGCCTCCAGTGAGTAACGAAACGCGAAATATTAATACAGCGCTAACGCTTAAGGCAGCAAATAAATCCGATATAAAAACATATGGCAAGCGTAAAGTAACCTTGAATTTTGGTCGTAGCACTTCATTCCGCTGGGAATTCGTCATCGCAGGTGTATCCGTACCTATAATTGGTATTCATTTCTTAAAGAATTTCGACTTACTAGTGGATTCCCGACGAAACCGGCTCGTGAACGGAGACCATTCAGTAGTGATAAAAGGAGTGACATTCGATTAGGTATCCATGAATTTAGTAGTGTCAAAAGACAAAAGCGAGCCATATAGAGCGCTTCTAAATGAGTTCACTGATTTGACGAGGGCATCATACGATAACAGAGATCTTAAACACACTGTACAGCACCATATTATAACGAAAGGTCCACCGACCAACGCAAGACCACGGAGGCTAGACCCAAATAGGTTGAAGATTGCGAAACGAGAGTTCGAAAAATTGATGAAGCTTGGTATCGTAAGACCGTCTAATAGTCCCTGGGCATCCCCGTTGCATATGGTTCCCAAGAAAAACGGAGAAATCAGGCCATGCGGAGACTATAGAGCCCTTAATAAGCAAACTATAGCAGACAGATATCCGGTACCACATATCCACGACACTACTACCAATATGGGAGGTGCCACGATATTTTCAAAAATTGATCTTGTTCGGGCTTATTACCATATTCCCGTGGCGGCAGAAGATATACCTAAAACATCTGTAACTACTCCATTTGGGTTATTTGAGTTTCTGCGAATGCCCTTCGGATTAACTAACGCAGCCCAAACTTTCCAGAGATTCATCGATCAGGTTGTCGGGGGTTTGACAGGAGTGTATGCATATATTGATGATATAATAGTAGCTAGCGCTACCGTGGAGGAGCATCTACAACATCTACGACAAATGTTTATGAAACTTCCAGAACACGGCGTCACTATTAACATAGAGAAGTGTGAATTCGGGAAGGAATCATTGCAATTCCTAGGTCATATGATAAATTCACATGGTATCATGCCAGTTCCGACAGAAGTTGCTGCTATTCGTAATTATCCGTTACCTGAGTCACAAAAAAAATTACGACGATTCTTGGGACTAATAAACTATTATAGACGATTTATTCCAAACTGCGCAACAATATTACAACCATTGACGGACGCTTTGCGAGGACATACTCGGACATTTCGTCTTTCAGCGGATGCTATACAAGCTTTTGAGAACGCTAAGCGAGCACTAGACGAGAAGATGATGTTAGTACGACGAAAGAACGAAGCACCATTAGCCGTCATGACGGATGCATCAAACATAACAGTAGGAGCCGTATTGCAGCGTCCCTTACAACCGGCCTACGATGGTCCATTCAAGGTGATTAAAAGAAACGACAAAACTATTACGATAGAAAAAGCTGGAAAAACGGATGTAATTAGCATCGACAGAGTCAAACCAGCTTTCATCGAAACCGACGATCAGACAGTATATACAGATAGTTCGAAAACCGGCGAACCACCGAAACGCGAGTCTCAATAATCAACGACATCGACCAACACAAACGAAAAAAATCCAGTAACAACGAGATATGGCCGAAGAGTGAGATGGCCGCAACGATACATAGCTACGATTTTGAATTGATAAATTCTTTCACCTCTTCGAATGTAAATTTAATCTTCATTTCCTATGTACAAATCGAAAATTTTAGCTTATCTATTATTATATTCAACATATTTTATGTATTCTTCCGATCTTCCGTTATGATCTTATTTGGCCTCACGGACGTACACAAACTCAAACTTACACATATTTTTAATAACTTATACGATAGTCCTATCATATATCTTAATTTCGTAAATTTCGATATTTCCCATCTTGGTAAATTTGACATTTTTTTTCGCAAACACAGACACTTTTGTATCTTTGTTTGCTGGGAGGAGCTATTATAGCAACTCACGTTCAATTGTGTTTGCTCTCACCTAATTCGGTTAAGCCCTTTTATTAGCTTATTAAACGGACAAAGTCACCTGCACTATAATAACTTATTGTATCCTTATTACTGTTGCGAATGTATGTACCTTTATTATTGTTATCCTTGTATGAATACGTATGCTCGGCAAGCCTTACTGCCTACGCATTTATTCACGCTACTAGCTTTACTATTAACCGCTTAATTGACTCGATGATTGATTAATTTCACTATGTATATATATGTCCATGTTATTCATATTCATGACTCGCTCGCTCGTTCATTCACTCGCTCGATCGCTCGCTCTTGCCCTTGCTCTCTCTCGCTCGCTCGCTTGCCTGTTTGCTTTTCGGCAAAACTATTTAATGCTTGCTTAACGCATCTGTAATTTGGGATATCTGTGTGTGGTCCCTTAATAAACGTAATTAACGCTTCGTATTCGCCTTCTGATTAATATACCGTTGGAGCATTATTTGGTGACGGTTACCGAGACGAACTGTATACGGAGTTTAAGGAATATATCGAACACCGACCACCACAATGTAATATTTCTTAACTGAACAGCCTTTTGATTCATAAATGGAGTAATTAAGATCATTTCGTGTGCCAGATCGATTTAATGATAATTATCTACAACTAGAGAAATTAAAACGAAAACAGAGAGCACGGAACAACAAAGCAGTAATTATCCAAATATGTCAATCAGATCTATCAAAATGCGTATGTCATGTGACACAGTGATGTACTGTTGATGATATTCAAATTAGTTTAACTAGCTGATGACGGTATTATCATAAAGTGACAGCAAGTTGGTGGTTTTATCCAGAGAATACACTAATAAAAATGCCTAAACATTTAAAGTTCCTATAATAACACTTGTGGAGTGAGATACACTTGCGGGTGCTAGAGCATTCAATGCATTTTCGGAGGAGCAATATGCATCGATGCAACGTACAAATAATGTGAGTGATTTTATCGTACGGATATGTTCTGGTAGGTTATTCCAGAGTCTAGAAAACTTACAGGCAAAGTAATTCATATAAAGAGATGATTTAGAATAAGTTTGTTTCACAAGTGCCAAGGAATTACGGGTTTCATAATAAGGAGTCTCTGCATATTGAATTAAGTGATTGGATGTAATGGATAGTTTATTAAGTAGTTTGAAGAAAAAAATAAGATTTAGTTTGAGTCTCCTCTTTCATAAAGGGTCTAGCTCTAGTTTTTTACATCTAGAATTATAAGTTAAGGTACAATCAGCTCTGAGAATACGAAGTGTAAATCGTCTCTGTACTGATTCCAGCATTAATTTATCCGTTATGCGCGCACTGCTAGGAATAAACGTACAATATTCTAGAAGAGGTCGAACGCAAAGTTTGTGCATAAAAATACGTGATTCATTGTTGTGAAGGTTTCGAATTATGTAACCTACTAGACGTTGTGACTTGGAGATCTGTTTCGATATCTGTTCTGTAAGCGATAAGTCTTGGGAGTGTCTAAGTCCTAAGTCTACTACTGTATGTAACCTAGATAACACTTCTCCATGTATGGTAAGGTCTAGGTTAAGTGATGTATCGCCGAAGCATATCCATCCACATTTAGCCGTATTAAGTTCCAGTTGCCATTTTAAGCACCACTGTGCTACCTTATTAAGCTCCAAGTTAATGCAAGTTTGCACATTTTCCAGCTCATGTGGAGAAAATGAATATACTAGTTTAAGATCATCTGCATATAGAAGGGGCTTACCTACACAAAAATTTTCGCAAATGTCATTGATAAACACTAAAAAGAGCAAAGTGCCTAAGACACTACCTTGTATTACACCATTTCTAACTGGGACAGCGTTAGACAATGAAGAGTTAATTTTAACTATTTGATGTCGATTGCTGAGAAATGAATCAATCCAATCTAGCAAAGGATTTTGAACCCCATAAGATGCAAGTTTGCCTATAAGAAGTTGGTGGTTAACCATGTCAAAGGCCTTAGAAATGTCCAGATATAGCACTAAGACTAGATATCCTTGGCTACGTAGAGAGTAGACTAAATTAAAGAAGTCGAAATGACATGTCATGCAAGATCGCTCTTTGAGAAATCCATGTTGAGTATCATTGATAAAGTTTCCAGCGAGTAAATAGTTGGAAAGTTCATCACTTACAATTTTCTCCATAATCCTAGAGATCACTGAAGTAATATTTATTGGCCGATAATTGTTCATGTCAGTCTTATCTCCAGATTTATAACTTGGTATGATGTACGCGGTTTTCCAACAGTAAGGGTAAGAACCAGTTTCCATAGAGAGAGTAAACAGCTTTAGAAGAAGAAGTGGAATATCTGGACCACCGTATTTGTAGAGAAAGGATGGAATCCCGTCTGCTCCATGACCGCGCGAAAGCTTAAGGGCATTTATAGCCATATTAATTTTCTTACATGTGAAGGAGATAGATTTTATGGAGTTGCTGGTCACGCACGTAACTCTTGAAGCAGAGCCTCTTGTGGTTCCTACATCATTCGCAAAAGTAGCACTGGAAAGGTCTGCCATAGTTTTAGAGTCGTATATAAAAGTGTTATTGTGCTGGATGCATGGTATATCAATATTTTGAGTTACTTTATCGCGTTTATTGAGAAGTAGAGTTACGTTTTGTACTTTTGAGTTACTATTAAGTGCTAGTATCTCCTCATTAATGGCTTTTAACAAATGTGTCTCTTTAATTTGATTAAAAATTATTGTTATTTGTGCAGCTGCCGTGAAGTCGTTTGACTTGAAATAACGATTCTGTAGGTGTCTTAGTTTATTACGATATTTAGCTTGTATATATAATTCGTAAGGTTTAATAAACCTGTACGTTTTAAGAGGTACACAAGAATCTAAACAAGAGTTAACGATGAAATAGAATTCGCCGATAGCATCTATGAGATTAGTACATGAAAAAAAGTTATCCCAGTCTGAAAGTTTAATCAGTGAATGCAGGAGGTCCAAGTCGGCCTGATTAAAGGCTCTTTATTGACAGGTTTTTTTAAATAGGTCGGTAAGAAGAGGGATATATAGGTTGAGCGCATACTACCGTCTTATGCTCACTGCTTTCAAATTCATCGTATACTTTTACAGACAGTGTGATGGTATCTCTACTAAATATTAGATCGAGTATACTATCACCTCTAGTTGGGGTACGAACCCACTGTGACCAACAGTGCATGTTAATGGTTGCCGAGAACTCCTCATTACATGACTGACAGCTACCGGTACTCCAGTTAATCCCAGGATAATTGAAATCCACAGTGATAACCGTAGCATTAAAGTTTAGAGCAAATGCATGTATGAATGCATTGATAATAAGATTATTCCCATTATTTGAGCTCTCAGGAGCTCTGCATATACATTCAAGGAGTAGACTATGATTCAGGGTGTTGACAGATACCCAGACTGATTCTGGTAAACTATTCAGGACACTATCTTCAACTCTATTAGTTGTTAGGGTATCCAAAGCATATATAATACAACCACCTCATCGCTTAGTTTCTCTGTCACAGCGATAGAGTCTATAGTTTTGGATCTTTAATTCTGAATCAGATACTACATGAGAGCACCATGTTTCAGTGATAAGTATGAAAGAAGGCTTGGATAGAATAGCTAATGTTCTCAAGGCTGAAATTTTGTTCAGAAGTGAACGTGCATTGATAAGTAATAGATTTAGAAAGAGCGTATGGAGTGTAAAAAAACCGAGAGCTTCCCTGTTGATGTCGTGTATTTTGGATTTGCATAAACTGTGGTTTATTATGTTTGACTGATCACATGAGCGATCGCTTGAACAAACTGTAGTGCTAGTGGGACCAGGGATTTCTGAAGGCCAAAAAAATTATTATTTTGATGAAGCGGATTAATTTGTTGAACTTGACTAGGCGGACAGTTAAGACAAGGTTTGGTTGATGGTGAGTAACCCAGTAATCCATCTTGCCCAATGGGAAAGTGTTGAGAAAAGTTACGTGTTACTGGTATATTATTTAAAACGTTTGATGTTGGGTAACCTAGTAATCCATCTTGCCTAATGGGAAAGTGTTGAGAAAAGTTACATGTTACTGGTATATTATTTAAAACGTTTGAGGGTACTGGTGAGGCTCGTTGGTTTACTGTGGTCTGTCCAGTATTAGGCCTACTTACATAATGATTGAAGTGGCCGTCTTGTGAGACATTTGAACCAGGTCTGCCCTTATATCCTCCCCTACGATGCGTTGGGTAAAGCATGGTGTCGGGAAGTATAGTCTTATTTGTATTGAGTAGGGCCATCGTAATACTTTTATTATTGGGTCTAGAACCAGAAGGTTCTGTACAAACATTCTTCTTACGTGGCATATACTTTTTAATCTTGACAGTGTTTTTAAGAGCTGTCGCATTAGGACTAGGTATTTGCTTAAGGGCTTCTAATGGTAAATTGGATACTATCGGATTAGTGTAATCAGCAGATGTACATTGGTTATCAGATGTCACTACAGGCATAATAGGTAAGTTAGCACTCTTCGTTGGCAGATCAGAGTACTGGAGAACATGAGATAGGGTATCAGTATCAGTGGATCCAGCAGCTGATGCATCGTGTTTTTTATGTTCTCAACATCTTTATTTTCGTTCACGGTACGCTTCTGCGTAAGTCTTTGATTGGTGGTCTTATCTGAGACTATGCGAGCGTTTCTAAACTTCGTAAGCGCGCATATCAGCCGCTCAGATTCTTTTAACTGTCCAGCTAATATATGAGAATCAAACCTGAACAAGACCGGGCACGAGTATTTCTGGTGCTTCTTAGTAAGTCGGATGCATTGGCATGGACTGTCTTGAAGGTTAGATGCTTTTAATATCGAATTCCTTACAGTTTTAATGGGGACTTTGTCAGGTATATTATAGACAATCACGTTATTACGAGAGACTATTCGCTTGGTAACTTCACTAGCGATAAAATCGATAACAGATTCTGCTTTTATAATGTCATCAAGTTCCGCAGGAACGATGTCTTTTGACAAGAGCAGTTTTAAGGGTGATAGTGTCTTTAGTTCTTGCTTCAGATCATCATGCTTCGATAAAGAGCTAGAAAGTGACTCGACTTTAGAACGCATGTCGCTTAGTTGCTTAAACAGTGTTTAATTCACTCTTCATATCATCGATCCTTTTTTATATTGAGGTGGAACTCATTACTAAATTAGAAACAGAGTCATCCAGCAGCACGTGTGGTGTAAGACCAGTTCCAACATTATCAGATACAAAAGGAGTAGCGGAGCAAGAAGAATAGGTAATAACAGAATTGTTAATATCTAAAGAGTTAGGGCTTTTCCGTGCTCGTTTTTTTGACAGTCGACCCTTATTGCTTAAAATATGAATTCTAAAGCTATGTAAGAGTTATAAACTAGGACTCAACGATATACAATCAATATATATTAGATAGGGTTATCGTAACGCAAACTTCAAACGTACCGGATAATTTGGAGCCATGGCAAACGGAATATAATTTAACATAGCGTCCATAACTTGCTGGAAAATTGCTAGGCACATTTTATACCAAAAGGCAGTCTATTGTATTGGAACAATCCTCGATGTGTGTTTACTGTCAGCAAAAATCTACAGTCTTCTTCGACCTCCACTTGGAGATATGCGTTTGAAAAATCAATCTTCAAAAATATGGAGCACCCATTCAATTTAGTAAACAAATCTTCTGAGATGGGTAAGGGGTATAAATGGTCCTGTGGTGCTTTGTTTAATCCAGTAGAGAAGTCTCCACATACACGTATTTTACCATCAGATTTCCTTACAACCACTTATGGTATTGCCCATGCAGAATAATTTACAGGAGAAATAACCTCAGAATTCTGCAGTCTGTCAAGTTCTGCATCCACGGCATCTGTAATCGAATAAGATACCGGTCTCCTTGGAAGGAACACAGGTTTCGCTTCCTGCTGAACATATATACGAGCCTTTACTTTTACACATAGTCCCAACTTATCCTCAAAAATGTCTGAAAACTTTTATACATAACCGACTAAATTCACTTGACAGCCATTTAGGTACTGGTGAATTAATCATATTGCAAACAGTGCTCAACGGCAAGTAAGTTGGTATGACAATTCCCAGACACATAACATTTCCCAGTCATATTCTTGTCACCTAATGTGAGAGGTAGCTGCATTTCACCAAGAAGAGTAATATTTGTTCCTGTTGCACTCTTAGCGTTGTAACATGTAGGACGATATCGAGGTCGACCAAGATTTATCCACGTTTTTCTAGAAATTAATGTTATGTCGGACCCTGTATCAACTTGCAGCTTAATAGGTTTACCATAGAAAAACAGAGTTACATATTTCCTTTTAGATGATAAATGAGCAGTTTTTGTGGTCAGGATGACACTCGAATTATGTGGGATTTCTTTCGGTGTCTGCGTCTTATTCCCTTTACGAGCCTTACTCTGATGATCGACAATCTCCTGTCTCCATTTACAACATACTTGAGCATGACCGTATCTACCACATCGAAAACAAACTCTTTTTTTAAGATAGCAAACATTATGAGAATGACGCTTAACACACTGCTAACAACACATTTTGGGTATCGTTTGCTTTGGAATTTGGTAAGAGTACTGATCCTTGTTTCCGTTAAAAGCTTTCTGCAAGGTTTTTACTTCCACATGTTCATTGTTTTTTTCTACTACATTAGTGTCATGCTTCAGATTAACCATTTTTTGGCATTCTTCAGATACTAATTGCAGACTAATATTTCTATCTTGTTCGATTCGAGTTAAAATACGTGTTCTAACATCTGCATCTGCGGCAGATTGTAACCCATATACGAAAATAACGCATTTGAATTGATCTGACGATATTTCTTGTAAACAGAACAGTTCACATTCCCTGTTCACAATGCTTGCATTTGTCATGTAATCGTCCTGAGGTTTTTTACAAGCTGAAGACACTGGAATCTAGTATGAAAAACTGAAGATCGCTCACCAAATATGCGTGTTAGGCACTCAACTGTTCCTGTGAAGGTTGTGCCGGTTGGCTTTTTTGGAAGGATAAAATACAGAACTTTTCGTGTTCCGACACTCCCAGCTTACGTAGTACTAATCTCAACTTTGAGCCTTCATCCCACTCTTTACAATCATTAATAAATAAATCCTCATGGCGTTTAAACCATGCTTTGAAAGTAATTCCACATTCTGGATCAAATCTAAATTCATCTTTTGAGTTCGCAATAGAATCCGGAGTCATAGTGGAATTAGACACATTGGTTCTTGATGACATGACATATTTTTCACCAATAATTCGATAAGAGAATTTTGCTGTTGCAATAAGATTTTCAGATCATCCATTTTATTATAAAATCCACTTTAACTGAATATGTAGACGTAGATCCGTTTTAATCACCGTGGGCAATTGTTATAACTTGTGGTTTGTATTTTAGGTTCGTTGTTTTTTTAACCCGTCGCCAATTGTCATAACGTTCCGTCGTCGATTGTTATAACGCTCGATATTACTTTGTTCGATGTTGTAACGCTTGACGATTATCTACACTAGGTCCCTCCCAGTGTCTATCCTACAGGACTTCAACACAACTCAGATCAAGAACACGTAATCAGCCTGGCCAGAACGTAATATATTTCATACCCAAAAAACCCGACACAATCCACAACAATGAACAGTCAATAATGAGATGTATATAAGAGTGAGTGAGTCACAATAATAAAGGTAAGGGAATATATAACATATTTGACACCTGTCAGACTGTCTACATGTCTGACAAAGCAGACAACCAATCACGATCGTTCTCGCCCACACAACAAATATTTTGCAAATTAACGATTTAATATATGGTTTTTCTATTTTGCCACTTTTAACTCTGTAATTTGAGCTAAATACAATTCGGTTGTCCTCATCAGTGTTCTGCCTCACTACAACAGTATAAGTGCAAGTATTGGTGTTGGTAGTTTTACCATTGTTATTAGCAGTTGCTGTTTAGTGACAGTATTCGTTGTGTGATTAGTAGTAATATTAGCAGTATCATTGTGATGTGTGCTACTGATGTCGACAGATATGTTATATGTATCATCAATCGAAAGTGAAATGCCTGGAGTCTGAAGGTTGGAGTAATTAAATAGAAGAGAACGAGATCAGTAATTGATTATTGCGGAGACAAAAGAACTATAAATTCTGACACAATTGATTTACATTTTGCTAATAAAGAAGTTACTGTATGAATCCCAGGATTTACTAAGAAATTTTGTAATGTTATATCAAAATACATTTGATTGTCCCCGCCTGCGTTCTCGTTCACCAGAGTATTAGTAATGGTCTGAATGTTACCAATATGGAAAGAGTCTATATGTGTTGTGTGTTTTTAAAGGCATCTACATAACAGATATACATAAGCCTCATAGTCCATTTGCTCTTTGTGATGTTTCGGCAATCCGTACTTGGTTTACGACTGGTCTCTGGAGGCTCCGCCTACACCTTGCTTTTGATGTTCGAAAACTCTACTCTCAATCAAAGGCCAATGAAAACCTTGAAGTCGCGTTCCATTTTCCACTAATTGTAAGGAACATTATCAGTAGCGTGCTCTTTTGTAGTAGTGGGAATTGTAGTATTGTTGTGATGTATACTACCTGCGTTGTCTGATATGAATAATATTTAATACATATCAAAAATTAAAATATCTGAGAACAGAATATTGTGAAAATCGAGTTGAAGAGAACATATGTATAACAAGGAGTAATTGTAGCAAAAAAAAATTAAGGAACGATGAAGTTTATGGAGGAAAACTGACGGATGATGTACAAATGAAGTATTTAATGTACGACTTCCATATTTTATGAAGACACTCTTCGTTCACTGTAGTAGTAGCAGTGGTATTTTGAGTATTTTTAGCAGTACAAAGTTGATAATAAGCGGAATTTGTTTGAAATAATTGATTATACAATATTTATCACGGACATTGTGAGGACGGCCCACGGGTGAACTCGAGGAAGCTCTAAGAAGTTCAGAAAAAGCCAAAAATAATCCATCCTTTCATCTTTAGAAAGAATATTCCAGAATCTATAATTTTATCGTCCCTATTATACAAATGCTAAAACCCACTGTATGCAGATTGACTAAAAACTATAAATATCATAATTGACACCGTATGAAATAAAATTCTTTTCACTTGTATTCTCATTTGCGACTTGGAGGGTTTTAGTGTTCAAATGCCCATGCTGTACGCAATATAATAATAATTTACGTTCCAGATATAACAGACATCAATTACATAAACAGTGCATACACTCAGTGCATCAATTCATGTGTCAAAGCAAATGTACATATATATGGGTATGCATTTTAGATGCGAAATTCAACAGCCGGACTAACACCAAGAAAGCAAGAAACTTGGTCGAGATCTACAGAAGCTGCTCTGGCTTCCACTATACATGATTTGTTCTCATCAAGCACACCACTACCAACACTTACTCAGCTACCCAGATACACAAACTTCTCGACCACTTATATCTGCTCACAACCCAGAGTGAGTTCAGGTTCAGCATCCTCACAGTCTGGTAGAAACACTTTGCACTTCAGTGGTGCAAAGCGCATACCATACCTACGGACGATGATTGCCAACCGAATAAGTGTGGATTGCATGACTCATGGGTCACCCAACAGTAAGACGATATTATGGAGATAGACTAAATAAACCTATTTTGTAAATAGCTTTTGATATCTTTTACATTTATTTTGCCAATTCTCACAATCTGTACATTTATCATTAACCGATTGTACTTGTTGTTTAAGTATATGACCTTGAACACTTACATCCTTCCGTTTTTGAATTCCTCATAGCATGACATTGTTAACTGCCCATAATTAAATACACTCTTATGCATAGGTCTCTCGTTCTATCATGTTTGTGGATATGACAACGAAACGATTAGTTAACTATCATCTATATTTACAGACCGTTGTAACATCCGCATTACAGTCTAAGTTCAGATATACTACTGGAGCCAGAACATCTCATTGGAATTATTATTTGCCCATAATTGTGGATTCTGTTACCGAATTCAATAGAACACCTACCAACCTGCTGATTTAAGTAACGTCCCTAAACTTATATTTGTGTTATTATCTTAAGATTTGTTTATTGCTACTTTAACGTTTGTACGTAATAACTTTATTGCTGTATTTTTGGTCCACCACAATATCATCCAAATACTCAGAGTCGAAAAATCATTGTCCAGACAATAGATCAACATCACGATTGCCTACATCTAGCCGTTTCCAGAACGTCATCGATAGCACAGTTCAGTAAGTTGATCAAAATAAACATATGATTTTGAGTCGAATTGTTTACAAAAGCCTGCGAATTCGCTAGCCGTATCAAAAAATCTGAACTTTGGATAAACAGTTTGCAAATATTGAGCTCATACAAACGTCAGACTGGTTTCACAAGATATGATCGAAGAGCAAGTCAACGTTTTTAATGTAAATCTAATTTATTGAAGTGTTTTCAGTTAACAGAAGAGGAAGCTCTGGTCCTACTAATTTGTAGACAAATGAATGAAGAAGATTTTCTTTCTTCACTGGTCACATACATGACTATGGATTTGATTTTACTTAGGTTCTTATAACTATTCACATTTTGACTACTGATACGCTTTGTAATGGATATGGAACCATTACTCAGAATCCAAGTAGCGTGTGTATTTTGAGGTGCTTAAACGCGTTCATTGAGAAGAGGAAGTTAATTTGTCGCTTTCAATTCTTTAATAGTTGATGACGATTAACGCTTTTCATCCTAAGAGATCGTTTAGTTCGGTAGGAATTTATAATCATTTGGTCAGCTATTGTATATTCATTCATATCAAAGTAGCGTTTCTGCAGGCGTCATCAGTAATTATGATTTTTGAGTGGTAGAAATAATCCGTTATTTATAATTTTACCTACCATTAAATTTGCAATCAAAGATTACTAGATCTGGTGATAACCAGTGCTTTGAAAGCAGTTGAATGGAATATCAACTATTTAATACTGCGAGGTTAATAATTGTAATACTTTGATCTACACTTACGTCTAATAATAGCATTCATCAGCATTACTTTTTGAACAAAATACAACAAAAAGTTATTTGTCGAAACAATTGATTCAAATCGAATGATGCTGAACGTAATTCGTGTTAGTCTACACTAATAAACGAAGCGTATCTATTTGTTGTAGAGGTCTGACGCTCTCAAAGTGATTCAAATTTGTGCAGTCCGAATGAACAGACTGAAGGGTAATCAACGAGCTATTTAGACCCGTGCCTGGCTTCTGGTACTTTTAAGATATTTACAATTAATTAAAGTTCATTACAATTCATTAATCGTTGAAATCTGATTAATACAAAAGGATGAGACAAATATAAAATTGGTTAACACTCACTGATTTAGCAATTTTAATTTTTTCACAAAACCATGCAAGTTTGCTTTATATTAAGACGGAACATGTAGTAGAAATCATGACACAATCAATCGCAGTGAACACGTTCAATTTGTTAATAATAAGGTTGACTAAAAGATACAATAAACTGCAATTGCAGACACGACTGTTAAGTAACCATAATAATGGTGACAACAGTAAGTATAATAATACTGGTTCAAGTGTTATGTAGATTTTCAGAAGTCAAAACTAATTAAACGGTTGAACAGATGAGATGAGAAACGGTTATTTTGAATAAAAGTTAGAGTAGTTGCCAAGTTTGAAGCTATCATGAGTTCACTTATTCTGCGAACGAGAAACAAGAGTCGGTGACCAAAGACCAGTCAGCTATCTATTGATGCGTCCCAGCCCCGCTATCTAGAGGGATAAGTCCAAGCTTAGAATGGAAAGTATATTCTGCAAACAGCCAGAAAACGAGAGATCAAACAAACACAATTTAATACCGTATGTATATAAGATATATACAATCGATATTGCCATGGAGCTTATAAACACTTAATCGATAAGTTCATCAATAAAATGCCGTTGAGATATTTAAACACTTAATCATAAGTTCGTCAATCGATTGTGTGCGTGCGTGATAAGAAGTGCCAACGCATACATCTGCATACAACCTCCACAAGATACAATTACGAACTATGAGTTTTGGGGATCCATCATCCCCGACAGTAGTAAAACATAGCATTATAATAATCGTAAATGTGAAATGAGAACTTGAATGAAACAAAAAACAATGAGACAAGACATGCATAAAGATGACTGATTGCCTGTTTAAATGTGAAAAGCTCAGCATTAATACGATCTGCCAGACGAAACTCAAACGCTTTGTTAGTTTGGTAGTGATAAAGTAAAATTTCAGTGAAGCTGAATAAAGATCTTAGAGATGTCCCAGCTCTGGCCTCGTAATGGCACAGACACTGAATTGTGTAGATATAGTATACTAATTGTAGATGTTTCCTCTAATGCTCTTAATTAATTATTTAATAACAATATATGTTTCTTCTATGGCAGATGCACACCATAATACAGATATAAGTTACAAATTTCAATATTCATTGTTTCACAGTACGCATCCCAAGCAGGGTTTTTAAATAAATATAATCTATAAAAGTGAATATCAGTTCATTCCTTTAGATATACTTAGTAATCTTCAAAATATTTTCCAAAGTGTCATGGCGTCCACGTTACACACCAAGTCTAATCTCGGCATCATTGTGTTAGGATTTTGGTCGTGCTAATTATTTATGCAATGCAACTTTTTAAGTTTATAATTGTTATAAATTAGAATTGTAGGGCGCATGTTGTGAACTATGACCCTCTAAAAACGCGTACATTGAGTTTGTTTCGAATGTCATTAGTTCCATAGCTGTACCCTCAGAGCAGGATTCTGAAAAAATAAAACTGAGAAGCAGCAAGGCACTTGGATCTGAACGATAAACAATGCTTAACATTTTGTAGTGGAGCAAACACAGGTATGATAAATTATTAGATTAAATCTATACTAGCTCCTGCTGTTACAGTGAAATGTGATCAGAGGCTCCAGAAGAGAGAATGCAGTAATAAAGAACAATTAGTTATGATATCTACCAAAGTAGAGTAAGTCCAAATGAAGGAAGGGACGTCAAGGTTGGAATAAGTAAGGCTGTTTCTTAGAACAGAAAGTGCATATACAGAGTAAAATGTTGAGAAAGCTAATAACTATATTCTTCGTTTTCTGATTTGTTTCTTTTTTTCCATCTGGTGCCTGCCACACAGTCTTAGTGTAAATTTTGAGTTAGCATGTTATAGGCTGACTTGGAAGAATAGCTAATCCAGCATAAAATTAAAAACATGAGTCTGAATCGTGAGCGTAGGAAAACAACCACAATATCACATATTGATCGACTTGTTCTTAAACATGAAGAGCCTGATACGAACAAAATTCTGTGCCCCATAAACATGGGTTGATTGAAGTCATCGCTCTTACCATCAATGCTTGCTGATCAGTAATTCCATCCTCCCTCTTTCTGTAATGTCAGGCTCATTTAAGCTTATTTTTTGGGTATATATCGTACCACATACACTACTCTGTGTTTTGCATCCTGTTGGAAAACACTATTTATATAAGTACCGTTTTATAAGCTTATGGGCACTTACAAATTATGGACTGTAGGTAAGTCATCGATGCAATAATTTAATTGACTTTAATATAAAGTATAGGTTGCTAATGAGAGTATAGGCTTTAAAAAGGGTAGGATAGTTGTTTATTAAAGTAGGCGGAGAAGTATAGAAATATATGAGTTATAGATAAGATAACAAGTGATGAAATAATATTAATGGCATGTCAACATAATGTACAGGGGAGTAAAAAGCTGATAAGGAATAGACAAGAAGGAACTCACATTAACTTCGTGCTGATGTTGCTTTGTTCTATCCTAATCGGGTGATGGGTAACATGTTCCATTGATGCAAGAACACTGGTAGTAGGTAATCGATTGTGAGGTTCTTTTGACTTTTAGGGTAGTAATTATCATCGCTTATAGATTTATTTCTCACCTCACTCAGACTCATCATGCCAACAGCTATCTAAAAACCCATGTGGTCGGATTTCATTATTATAGATTCGTAGTCGTAACGTAACTTTATCTTGATACTTGAAATCATGTACTGCACTTTCTGTATTTCTACAAACTAATTTATTCCTCGAGTTTTATTACCACAACTGAACAGGTTGAGTAAGTGATGTGATTAAAAGCTGCTTATTCATGTGCTAGGAAAATTCAGTAATGCATAGTGTTACAAGAAAAATACAAATAATATTATACCAACTTCAAACTTATAACTGCCGTAATAATGTTCGCAACAAATGGTTCGAACTCATATCACCTTAGGAAATGTAGGAAGTGAGTTGGTCGTGCCTTATTTGAAAAGTTAGCAAACTTGGTAGTTGCTAAACAACTGAAAACCACAAATACCGTTCTTAGTGAAAAGATCTGTACAGTCACATATACCGTAGAGCTTAGTGTTTATATGTAGCAGTCCAACAAAGTTCTACCTTGAAGGATACGAGGTTTTCAACACTTCAAAACAACTGTTATTCATGTTTTCCCCATGAGATCCTCAGGCAGATCGATATTCTGAAGGAGTAAAATTCATGAACATAAATCCAAGTATATACACATATACTCATTTTCCCTTTCAATCCTACCTTCCTGCTCATTAGCCAATAGGGGATCTCTGAGCGACACATTATAAATGAGCATCAAATCCCAGACACCATGCATTACACTGGTCAGAAAATAATGAAAACAATTAATTATAAAAAGCTTAGTAAGCAAAAGTCCACACAAATAACTTGAAAATCTATTGGTCATTCAGTACTCGGTGACAAAGTAAAAGACTTTGTTGACTTAATCTTTGATGAATAATAAATGAAATCTTATTGTCGTTTTAATCAAGTTTTTTTACGGGGTGTAATAATCGACCCTTTATCCATCCCTCCTTCTTTGTTGCGACCATCAGTAACTCCAAGAGAGCTCCATGCAGAGTTAATCAAACAGGATGGTGCTCGGACATTCGTTCTTTAGGTGCGCGTTTTGTACGGCTACTGTAGCCTGCTGCACAAGAGTAATCAAACCGATAGAATGAGGTTTTTGCTGGAGAAGACAGCTCGGAGCTTTGCGAAACAAAATGCTTTTTTTTAATATTTGCATTGTCTGTTCTTTATTATTTCAGCTACCTTATCTCTTTCAAATTCGATGGTCTATAATAAACCTTTTTCGGTACTGTAGGAGATATTGATTTGGGTTGATAGTAGTCAAATCGTATGATGATAAAACATATTCGTGGTATCTTGAAGAGCAGAAATCTGAATTTTTGATGTCTTCCAACTATTTGCAGAGCAAATCCTTTCAGTAAATAAACAAATAAAAAATATTGGATGCGTGTTGTGGATATTATAGTAAGTTCAATAGTTAAGATCTTGAGGCAGTTGAAGTTGAACCACCATGGAAAACCTGGATTAGTTAAAGTTAGACATTAATACCGTTGTGTGTAGGTCCTGGGTTCGAATAGCGCAGAGCGCGAGGTGATGGATGCGCACTGCTGAGGAGTCCCACAATAGGACAAAGCGGCTGTCCAGTGCTTCTAGGTTTTACATGATGGTTAAGCTTCAACGGACTCATGATCTTAACCGTTGAAAAAAAATACACGAAATTATTAACACAAGTCTAAATAGTGAATGAACAAATCTAAATATTTAAATCAAACGCGTTTAGGTGGGTTAATGTTGTTATTAGCATTTCATTCGTGTATCCTACGTTCATGGTTCTTACTTTTACAAAGTAATAAATTGTATTGAGTCGACAAAATTCAGTTGTTTATCTGAACAATTATGCCAAACACGAAGGATGAATGAGCGAGCACATTGTCACTGTATGAAACTGTATGGTAATTATATTACTCAAAAAAATTATATCTTTCAGAGTCTGACCATTAGTGTGTTATCTTAAAATAGAACAAATATAACACCACAAATGAATTATTTATTGACTCTGAACACAAAAGATACACAAACGATAGGAGCGTAACGCAGGCAAAGAGTGTAGCTTCCCTTTGGGACGAATGCTAATAACCTCCAGTGTGCGGATTGAATAACTATAACGATGAATGCGTTTTTACCGAAAACCATAAATATCTGACAGTTTTGTACCATAACTGACACAGTTTGGAATAACATTCTTTTCACTTGTGTTATGTCTTCTTGTTTTCAACTTGGGAGGGTTTTAGAGTTCCAGTGCTTAAGTTACATGTGAGAAATTTATAAGAGACATTTCACCAACTTCTAAGCCGAATAAGAGGATGAAATCTGAAACCCTTATAACTGACGACCCAGTACCTGACAATGTCGAAAGTTTATCTACTGAAAAATATGCGTCTTATCCACAAATATCACTATCATTACGTGATTCTCCATGTTTCAACCAATTATACCGCCGATTGTTTTACTGTACTTGTTTGTTTAACTGTACGTAAGACACTTTTTCTTCCGTTGGTTGCGACCTTGTACGCGCTTTAGATCAATCATCATATATTTTGACGACAACTAACACTTTTTTTGGTCTTTTTAAATACGATTTCCGTCCATTTCGTCTACGTTGTTCTCCAGCTATATTTCAGGAAGCTATGAACAATGTAGTTAGCGATCTTAAGGGTGTTGAAGTTTATGAAGATGACCTCACTGTTCATGGTTCTGATAAGGTGGTTCATCACCGGAGACTTATTGCTTTATTGCGTCGTCTAATTGAGAAGAATATTATAGTGAATACAAATAAGTGTTCATTTTGTGTATCTAAGATACTTTTCATTACTTTGGTTGCGACCTTGTACGCGCTTACGTTTGATGATGCGATCAACAGACCGAAAGGAGTCGTGGTAGCAGTTTTCTCGATACCTTCAAGAGAGATTAGAATCTGGTGATATGCTTGTGCCAGATCGATCTTAGAAAAGATAGTCGTGCCCTTGAGCGATGCCATGATGTCGTGTATGTGGGGGATGGGACAGTTATCAAAGCGTATAACTACGTTTAATGCTCGGTAGTAGCCGCATGGTCTCCAAATTACCCCATCCTTTTTGCTAACCATC
Source organism: Schistosoma spindalis (assembly GCA_946903255.1). Lineage (NCBI taxonomy): Eukaryota > Metazoa > Platyhelminthes > Trematoda > Strigeidida > Schistosomatidae > Schistosoma > Schistosoma spindalis. The sequence goes on from OX336423.1 coordinate 18,307,901, forward strand.
TGAAGAGGTGAGGCTCAGGGACTGTGAGAGGGATGAATAATACCAGCATCTAATAAATTGTCGAACTCACGTTTAGTGAAACCTAACCTGTATGGTGCCAGTCGGTGTGTTCTTGCTGTGACTGTGGGTCCGCGGGTGACTTCAGCAAACTGCTTTTATCGAGTAACTGATCCAAAATATGCCAGTTGCCCTAAGAAGCCAGGTATCTAACTACACTATGACTCCGTATGCTATTGCAAAAACAATAAATGAATCTAGATTTCATCCAGAGAGTAGGATTGCTTTTGAGGCATGGTTTAAGATTCATGAGGATAAGTTTATTAATGATTGTAATGAGTGAGACGACGGTTCAAAACTACGTTTATTACCATGGGAACTCGGAGTGTGCGGACATGAAAAGTTCTGTAATTTTATTCTCTCAAAGAAACCAACCGACAGAACCCTCAGAGAAACATTAGAGTACCTGACACGTATATCTGATTAATTATTCACACTAGCTACCAGTGTCTTCAACTTGTTAAATAACACAGAACGATTTTATGACGTTTTCAAGCATCGTGAACCGGGAGTGTGAGCAGTTCCGATTACAGGAAATGTCCTCAGATAAGTTTAAATGCCTTATTTTTGCCTGTGGGTTACATTCTTCAGTAGATGCAGACATTAGAACACGGATTTTAACTAGGATCGAAAAAGATCCTAATACTAATACGCAGTCAGAATCTAAAAAATGTCAAAGAATGATCTATTTGAAACATGGTACAAATATGGGAGAAAGGAACAGTGAGCACGTGTAAGTCGTTTAATGTAATTAAGTATTTGTACTCTCAGAGAATCTCAAATCAAAACGAAACTCAAAACATCTTGTTCGCTATGCGGCGAGTGTCATTCTGCTAATGCTTACGATTTAAAAAACGAGTTTATTTACGACGTGGTAAATATGGTAATGCTCATGTAAGTTGTAAAAGTAGCCAAAGACTGCCGACCATCAGCATGAGTTCCTTAAAGGAAGTCATATGCGGACGTCACAAGAAATGTCACGTAATTCGTATGTTGGTCTGCTCACAAGAGTGCTTAATCATCATGTAAACGGAAGTACATAACTCACATTTTTTAATGACAAACCGGTTGTGGTGCAAGTTGATACAGGGACTAAAATAACATTAATTTCTACAGAGACTTGGATAAAACTTGATCGATCTTAATATAAACCTACGTAATATAATACTAAGCGTGCGGCAGGAACTAATATTACTCTTCCTGGAGAAATGCAGCTACCTCTTACATCAGGTGACAAGACAATGACCGGAAAATCTTATGTATATGGGAATTGTCATACTGACTTATTAGTATTTATCAGATAGGTATATATTTGATTAGTAGGATCTACCGTTGAATACACTAGAAGTAGAATCCTAGTCACGACCAGAGACGAACAAACCTTTGGTCCGAGTACGCATCAATTGTAGAGACATGCATGTAATTAGTTTTTGATGTTATTTGTATTTATTCTGTCAATTTTTCACTGCTGGTACATTTATCATTGAATGATTGTACGTGTTGTTCAAGTGTATGATTTTGAACACACTTTCTTCCATCGCGTTACATTCATAGCATGACACACGCTGTTACCTACAAACAAATTCACTGCTACGCACATACTTCCTGTTCATCATTGATCGTGATTGCGTTAACTGCACTCTAAGTCGAATACCGCCTACATTTATAGACTATAACTAAATTATATCATATTCTACGTTTGGTTATATCACTGGAAAAACATCCAACTTACAGGAGTTTTCAGTTATGTATAATTGTGGATTTTAGCATCAAACTCAACTGGAACACGCAAAAACCTGCTGAATTAAGTATTGTCTCTAATTTTTATTGTGTTTATAACGTTTAACTGGTATATAATAACATTTCTGTTTGTATTTAATAACTGTGTTATCATTTTTCAGTTCATATATAATTTGGCTCAACACAGGATTAAGCTAGACATTTTTAACGGACAATACTATTTGTTAGTGGTAGATTCATAGTCTATATGGTCTAATATCTATTCTGTACAAAAAACGACTACATCTGAAACACTGTTACATCTCAGGCAACTGTTTGGTAAATTCGCTACACCTAATGTATTGGTTTCAGATAACGGAACGCAAGTCACGTCCTCAGAGTGCGCGGAGTTCTGCAAGCAAAACAGAATTGAACATATTAGAATCCCACTGTATTCTTAAACGAGCTCTCTTAAAGTGAGGAGGAGAGAATAACATAGAAGAGCCTCTGAAACAGTTGCCAATTTATTTTAAATTACGCCTAGTTCAAACCGTTAGCTCGAGTAATCAGTACCCGAAATAATATTTGGCCGACCAATTAGGACAATTTTTGATGTTTTGAACCCGAAAGATAGAATGAGTGGACTACAAAAAATAAGAATAAGATTTCCGACCAGGAAAGCTGAAACGGATGTTTGAGTGTATAAAGGAAAGCCTAGGGACGATATTGTATGAAGTCGTGGTTAAAAGTACACCAATTATTAGACACATAAGTCAACTGCGAGAAAGAAAAAATGTTAGTGAGTCATCGAAACTCAAACCTTTACCAGTGGAAGTATTATGTGATACATTTAATATTCCACCACCACCAGACGTTTAAAGGAGAAGAAAATGAGTTGAAATCAGAAGCTAACCGAAGATCATCAAGGGAACAGAAACAAATGAAAGTCTTTCAAACAGACTCAAAGGTAAATTTATTTGATCAAACTTATCGAATGAAGTGATGAGTGAGAGAGAATCATAATGATTGCTTATTCGCTTAATCAGATTTGAGGATAGTCTGACAGGTGTTAGATGAGTTATATATTCAGCTACCATTATTCTTATCATTGGTTATTATTGATTGCGCTTGAATTGTGTCTATTTTTGTAAGGAATTATTTTGACGTTCTAGTCAGGCTAATCACGAGTTCTTGATCTAAGTTGTGTTGAAATCCTGTAGAACAGACACCTGTTGACGGCTTGATTTTGAATACGAAATACAGTAGGTTCGTTCGCGCTCATTTAGTACTTTTCTGTTATATTGCATTATTTCTAGGATTACTAGTTTGCACTATAATTGAAATACTCCTAATTGTTATAATATTTCGTTACGCATGGAATAATAGATCGGAAATCTACGTTTCACATAAGCACTTAAACGTTTCTTGATACTGTGAGGTATACATAATACGTTTGGATTATTGTCCCGAAACTTCACCAACGCCCGGGATTATAAGCACAAAATGTAAGTTGGGAAAGCATGTTCAAAGTATAACACCACTTGAAAGAATTTTCGGTAGATTTCCGAAGCAAATATTTTCCCGTACAACACATATGTTGAGTGAATATTAAAACTCAAAATAGAAGGTTGACGCGATGAAGAAAATCGGAAACATAACGGTAACAATATTAAACAGCAACTACTAGAGAGCGTAATTCTGTGAGTTTTTGGTGATGATGTATTTATAATAGAGCTTGTCGATTTATGTCTGGCCTAGAATAATGACCGTCAACTTTATATCCCTTATAGTCGAACTTTAATACTCCAAAAGAACACTTATTTGGATTTTTCTATGGAATTTTTCCAAACTGACGACGCAAGCAAGTAGCCAGTCTATTACGACTCTATATTTTTTGAAGAGCATGAATATTACGATCATATCGGCGAACACCAACACATAAATGTTAAGTGACTATACTATTCATCTCTTCCTAAAAGATGTCACAAGAAAGCTTTTCTAAAATTAAGCCTTGAATGAAATACTGGACTGTTAACCCCTTTGCAGTGAACGGTATAGACTTCAAGTACGGGAGTGAATATCAAATGTGTGATGCAGGCCCATCCAGCTGACGAGTCTCAAATATGACAATGGGACGCATGTCTTGCATTCCACTGCCAGCCATCATCCATATCCGTTCATATAACACACGACGTAATAGCAAGATTAAGGTACCTCCTACACGATGATCATATACCATGAAACGACTGATTAATTGCAGTCCTAATCATCAACAGAAAGACTCAACCAAACAATATTAATGAATATTCGCAATATCCTTTCTCATAATTACGTATGAATGCAAACAATTATTAAATAGATAGTGTGTAATGAAGTGGTTATCAACTGGCAGAAATACCGTAGTGTTCGTTTTTCAAATCTGTCATCTTACTTGACAATGCTACGGTCGAACTGCTACTACTTCATTCAATCTACACTGTTCTTCAATACTACATGAGTATATGCTCAACTGGTACGGTATTTTGACAGATCAGTTTATAACAGTGACCGTTGTAAATTTCAAATGATATTTTCCCGTGATGAGACTACATCAAAATGGACATTCACAACGGATTCATTGTTGATTGCAATTATCACAAAATCACATATACAGAATACTGCTAATTTCCAAAATGAATGCTGAAATACTCTTGTAATAGAATTCAGCTTTAATTAAATGAAAAAAAATCACGTGAATATTACAAACTACTTCAGTTATTTAATCAACCAAATTACTTTAGTTGATACGTTAACAAACATAAAATTGTATAAAAAGTGTTCAAATAATTGAAATGGTTAACAAAATGTAAAGTTTTCAGATGAAATACAAAATAAAACAACTCGATCAAAATAATAAAAACAAACTATAAGTCGTTTCTGTAAATCATGGATTACTGCTCCTTCTCTTATACATCCAAATAGCACATCCGATGCATACGACACAGAAAGCGACGACTACTGGTATCACGATATACAAGTAACGAGGTGTGTTATTATGTTTATTGTAATCAGTTGTTCCTGAAGTGAAATTCTGAAAGACAAACAAAACAGTAGCAATAATACTAAATGTCAATTATTTACCGAATTAAGTTTAGTTTTTGCAGGAGTTTTCTGAAATTCTTCTTTAGTGTGAACTGCATTGATTTCTGAAATGGTTTCATTTTGTTTGATGATTGCTAGTGTAGTCGATTGGGTAGTAAGTGTGCTCGTCTGAAAAAGTGAAACCTTGTCATTAATACCAAATATCAAGCAATGATTAATCAGTTCACCATTTATTTTACACAAGAGAATTTAGTAAATAATTACACAGTTTGCATTTAGACGATGTGATTAACAAACTATCATTTAAAATATCCATCACCTACATGAAAGTCAATGTGATAATTTCCCACTATCCAACAACTAACTTAGAAGTTTTATTTGTGAAGGAATTCGCGTCCTGAATATCGCATATGCACACAAATCAGATATAGATCAATAAAATTATAACTGACGAATCCATATATCTCAACTGTGAATTGAAAATCCTTGTTCTGCACTTTAACAACGAGAGTCTACAAACTCTCACTAATTATTCAAACATGATACACAATATGCGACAGATTACACCTCATCACTCAGACCAATTTCATCGGTATTCCATGGCAATTCACAGAGATATACAGTTTCGTGTTGAATTTCTGAAGTCACTTCATGTTCAATGTGCTGTTATCATGGAAGGTGTTGTACGCAAATCTGATCAGATATGACCAACTCAGATATAGTGTTGATTTAAACACTGTGGGACGAATACGAATCAGTACGTATTCGTGTTAATAAAATGTAAATGGATTTAAAATGTGAAATATAGCAATGTTGTAAACAACTTATGAAGTTTAACATATACTTACGTCAACATGACAATCATTTACTTCCAATTCATGACTATCATCATCATTGCTGTTAATGCACGTATTAGCTTTTTCACACCAGATACATTTCACACCTGATGTTGTCGCGTTTTGACATTTTTCAGCTGAATTGTGTGTTGAGCAACTTACTGTGAAAAAATTAGGGTGACGGCATTTGAAGTTATCAAACAAAAGATACGTGAATAACAAAACGTGTAACTGATATCAGTTTTATCATCAATCAATATCTTGTATACCGTTTGTGCACGTGTAAAGTGGAGAATCACTTTGTAAACCCACTGGCACTGACTATTTCGAAATCAGTGCATGAAGGTCAGCTGTTCCCAGGCCGAAAACTGATTTCCGATTTTGTTGATGCGATGGAAGGACAAAGGAAGTGTGACTTTGTTTTTCAAATCATCATTGTGGCTTCCACAAAGATATTTCATCAATCGATTATATGATGGAAGGTTTCAAAATATGTGTTCACACCGTAGTCTGTTTAACGTCACTTAACAAATCAGATTGATTGGATTAGTGAAAATAATATTTTATTCGACAAATACTGACGGCGATCCAAACACTAATTTATCGAATGATTCTCTCAGTAATCGAAATCTTATTACAATATTCTAACACATGTTGAACTGAAACGTGTCCGTGGACACTCACTTTATATATTCATGAGAAAGGAAACACTCTTATATTGTGTAAATCGTCAGCAATTTTGTTACTGCACATATATATTGACTATGATAAATTGTCTACACCTCGGAATTATCGAACAAGTATGACAAAGCAGAGACTTTAGAAATGAATCCAATACCTTCAAAGTAATCACAATAACATGTAGAGTTTCAGTGTTTTCAATACCTCAGATAAATTCTATATCGTATATACTGAGTGAAAAATCAACGAACACCTCCTCCTTGATACACAACCTACCAACAGATGATAAACGATTCCGAGGATTGAATCATCTCATCCATCGTTTCATGGCGTGATTTCTATGTACGTTTCATGAAAGTGAAGACTTCTGTAGTAGTTCAAGTTGATTCGTCAAACATTTTGAATATTCAACAGCAAATGAACGTGTAATTATTAATGGCAAGTAAAGCGTCAATAGAGACACAATGCTGGATGTCATTAAATGGCTAAATAAACATACACTTGGAATTTAAATTGTGAGGAAACAGAAGTGATGTATTCAAGTGCCGAACTGTTCGATGCTGATTAAATAGGGTTTAACATACCGTCGATATTTTTAATTTCCACCAACGTGTCATTTTTTATCCATTTTCCAGTAACATTTATTTCAGGTACTTTCACATCTGTAATACATGGAATAGAAAAAGTCACATAAAATTTTGATTTCCCGATAATTGAACAATAATTTCCTTCATCATTTCATGTACGGTAAAATTAAGACACATGATCATTTCAGTATAGCGTGACGATTGAGCATTGTATAAAACAACTGTCATTTACAAGCATCACTGTTTTGTTTCTGTTTGATAGACAACACTTCCTTTTGCATTGAGTAGTGATGTGACTGAGGACTACAAATGGGACTGTTTGTTCTGTGAGTGAATGAGCGAGTGAGTGAGCAGAAGAATAAATGAGTGGATATATGGTGTGTCATATATTGTCGTTCATATATTCCTGTCTGGATCAGTCCGTCGTTAAATGTATGTGTAAGCATTCTCCAATAGCTATCCACAATTTTACTATAATGATATTCACACATCATGGTTCTATCACTCAGTATATTGGGTTAAGCAAACATCAGAAAATGTGGATCGTGAAATTCATTGTCCGTGTAATTTATCACAAAAATCTGAAACAGCACCATAACGATTTCATCACAACAACTCAAATCTAATTTGTTTCAGTGATAAGGATGACCGTTGTTGAACTAAAATCACAGGTACTTTGATTTCAATACAGTTAATTACAGTGGTCCATTGTTCAAAGACATTGGAGATATTCATTATTGGGTTTTATTAAGATTATATATCAGATGTAACTACGAAAATTCCGTTCTAGAATTGTAAATATATTATTGACGATTAATATCCAGAACACAGTAATGTTTGGACAGTGTGTTTGCGAAAAGTACTTCAACTTTATTCTGCACGGTTATCCATAACACTTGAATCGCACTTCGATCGATTTGTCTTACATTCAAATCAACCAATCAATGTAGACAGCAATACAGTTATATATGATCACTGTGAGGGAAAACAGCAGGTTACAATGTTGACATGCAGACAACCGTGTACGAATGGAAGCTAATATAACGTTAACACAAAACTGTTGATGGGGTTATACCATATCAAAATACTTGAGATATTTATTACCTCCCAACTTTTTCCCACACACAATCACACCTTGAATCTTAGAGTACAGTACATTTTCTTTCATTCCCGTGGGAATCTGAAAAGGAGTATTGGAAGTATGAAACACTGACATTCAAAAATATACGCAATGTGAAACGATCAACAGCTTAAACAATAAATATCTCAGAGTATTCTGCAGTGTACTTTCCGGACAGCTTTTCTTCAGAAGACTGAATAGATCTTGTCATAATATGACTGTTTCCGTGCTGTACTCTAAAGAACACTGTTTGTCCCTATTTGTCGCAAAGACTTCATCGTTTCCTTTGATGACTGTTCACTTCTAATTATTCACTGTTTTTAGCAAGTGGTACAATAAAGTGTGTGTCATTAAAAGATTAATAATAGTGTCACGTAGTTTGTTTGCACATTACAAAAGTTGATCTCTATCTATCGTGTTAAATGTATCTTGATACATTCGACAGTATTGATACGCACAAAAAAGTGTTATTATTCATTGTACTTGAAACAAAATTATATTTCCATTCAATTGTACAACTTACGTTCTCATAATAAAAGGATATCTTCCCATTGGAATGCATCACATTGGTTATCTTGGCTACAATATCTGCAAACAAAAGACGATTGATATTTAGAATTCTTGCGGAATAATGATGAGCGTGTTATTGTTAGGTGTGACACTGTATATGCCTACTCACAAAAAATACTGAATTTAAGCAAACATATACCGTGTTATCCCAAATGTTTTCTTCTGTTGAATTCGTAATAAATATTATCTAGTGAACGTCGTGTAAGCGGAACAAACACGATTTCTCTTAAATGAATGTCAGGTGTTGAGTCTTCAAAGCCCGAGAGATGTACAATTCTGTGCAATATTTTCTATCATTACTCCCAAACCAATCGACGCTAAGAACACATGACTTGTGTTGTGGAGTGTTTGTTCACAAATGGAATTTGAGAATTCATCTGCTCAATAAACAAATCGGTAAACAAATCAATCGACTGACTTTGACCATGGTGTTTACAAAGAATTCAGATATATTTGTTGAAGATGTGAAATGAATAGCTTCAGACAAATCGTCCTAATGATTTACCGATTTGATGGGGTAATATCAAGAAATGACTTTGTGAGTTGTGACTGTGTCGATGAATTCGATGCGTGCAGAAACGGCTTTGTGACGAACATACAACACAATGTATTTGTTACAATAAACAGACTTCACATCAAGTTCCATTGAAACCAGTCAACGATGATGACTCCGAGCATCAGTGTTTCCGCATGTGAAATGGGATTGTAACTTCATTCATCCATTTATTACTCGTCAAGTCTAGTTTCTTTCAGTCCATGTCAAAAACAACACTTTTACATTTGACTCTTATTTCGATTGAGAATATCAATCGATGAATGTTAGACCATAATTGAAAACGTGGAAGCACTGGATGACTTTTTCGACCCTATGTGTGACTTCTCGGCAGTGCGCATCCACGTTTTTTGATCTCACGCGCCGACGCTTCAACACTAGACCACTTAGTTGACATACAACAGTGTTGGTGTCTAATTTCAGGAAATCCACGAGGATGTGCAACCACCTGCCATTGTCTGAGGCCTGTGTGTCGCCTCTAGGAAATTGGTATTACTTTATTCATGAATGTGGACATCTGATTGGAACACGCTTAGTTGTGTTCATTTATTCAGAAATAACTGACTTTCTACACATTGATTGAAGCCTTGAAGAATTAAGGCGATTGAAAGAGTACTGTTGGAATTCCACAGAGAATGAGAGGAGAAAAGATAAGTATAGGCATTGGATTCATAATAAAGAGCATAATTTGAAGAGAGAATATATATTACTGCGTATTCAACCACTAGAATTGCTTTTCCGAGCACTTTATACATTGTGTAAGTGACATTCTAGCTCTTTGAGAAAGATAGAGATGGTTCCAATGTATCATTTGGTAAATGCTGCAATAAGACTCTTACTGACTCGATCGATACATCAATTTTGATGGCCGATATCGTTTCCCGATTTTGTTTAACTAGTGCCATCTTACTGTTTAGCGCTTCCTTGACATTTTCGAATCCCTCGTAGCCTCGAACAACAGATGGAATGTCTGATAATGTTGTCAATAGCTGAATGACATCGATGGCAATGGTGTTGCACAGTCCGAAATAATCCATCCATAATAGTTTACTAAACCGATAAATTATCAAAAATTATTTCATCATTCAGAAGCGGACAGTGGCATTCACTATTCATGCATAACTCATACATATTGATATTTGATTATCCTTTTAACGTAATTGTGACATTCATAGCATCACTGCAAACCATGACTGCACAAACATTTGATCTAACGTCTATTCTTACTGCAATAACAATTTGTTTTTCTTAATTATTTTCAATTTTATTTTTTTTACTAAATTGACGATACATACAATATCGTTTATTCTTGTTATGTGTTGATAAACACGCCTAATAATAATAATAACCGCACAGAGTTATCCATCGTTCTACGAAGCGGTGAGAAACGGTCTCCGACGTATTAGACGAGATAAGAATAGCTTTGAACTATCTTGTGGAACGATCGATGCACTTGAGTATGTGATCATGGCCGTGTGATGGTGGCAATGGCCCTACAATGTCTGTATGAACGTGATCGAAGCGAGAATCAGGCGTAGCGAACGTGCCAGTCGGAGCAGCTACGTGCCTGTGCACTTTTGATAGTTGATATTGTAATTATTGCTTTACCCATATACAGACAACTTTATTCATGGACGGCCAGACGTATCGTATAGCAATGAGACGTAATGTAGCCGCGATATTTGAATGAGACACTCCATGCAGGGCGTCTAGTGTAAGCGGAGGGCATGATTGGTCAAGGAAAACCAGTAAAATAACACACGATATGTTACCTGAGCTAGTAGCTAGGGGTTCCTCCAGGCACTGAAGGGATGTAGAATGTTGTGCTTCTGTATAGGAGGGATCGTTTGCTTGGGCGGCAGCCATATCGGGATGATTGAGTACCGGTAAATTAACCGCATTAAATTGGATACGTGACAGAGCATCTGCAACATAAATTCGGTGATGGACCGCAAAAGGAATGTGTCAACCAAGTTTCAGGTGGATCCGCGAAAGAAATATTACACAGCAGACTTTAAAAGAGGAGGTGTGACGACGGACCACGGGTGAACTCGAGGAAGCAGTAAGAGACTCAGAACGAGCCTAAAACATTCCATCCAAACACTTTTCGGACGAAAATTTTGAAACTCTTTCGTTTAGCTTCTCGATTGGACAATACTAATAACATCCTCTATGAGGATCAGAGGATTCTATTGATGATTTCACTCTTACTAAAAACTAAAAATACCTGACAGTTTTGTACTAAAATCGACACTGTTTGTTTTCATGTACTAATCTCATAGATACTATCGGCGAATTCTATTTGATCGTTAACTGTTGTTTAGATTCTTGTGTACCTCTTAAAACGTACAGGTTTATTAAACCTTACGAATTATATATACAAGCTAAATATCGTAATAAACTAAGACACCTACAGAATCGTTATTTCAAGTCAAACGACTTCACGGCAGCTGCACAAATAACAATAATTTTTAATCAAATTAAAGAGACACATTTGTTAAAAGCCATTAATGAGGAGATACTAGCACTTAATAGTAACTCAAAAGTACAAAACGTAACTCTACTTCTCAATAAACGCGCTAAAGTAACTCAAAATATTGATATACCATGCATCCAGCATAATAACACTTTTATATACGACTCTAAAACTATGGCAGACCTTTCCAGTGCTACTTTTGCGAATGATGTAGGAACCACAAGAGGCTCTGCTTCAAGAGTTACGTGCGTGACCAGCAACTCCATAAAATCTATCTCCTTCACATGTAAGAAAATTAATATGGCTATAAATGCCCTTAAGCTTTCGCGCGGTCATGGAGCAGACGGGATTCCATCCTTTCTCTACAAATACGGTGGTCCAGATATTCCACTTCTTCTTCTAAAGCTGTTTACTCTCTCTATGGAAACTGGTTCTTACCCTTACTGTTGGAAAACCGCGTACATCATACCACGTTATAAATCTGGAGATAAGACTGACATGAACAATTATCGGCCAATAAATATTACTCCAGTGATCTCTAGGATTATGGAGAAAATTGTAAGTGATGAACTTTCCAACTATTTACTCGCTGGAAACTTTATCAATGATACTCAACATGGATTTCTCAAAGAGCGATCTTGCATGACATGTCATTTCGACTTCTTTAATTTAGTCTACTCTCTACGTAGCCAAGGATATCTAGTCTTAGTGCTATATCTGGACATTTCTAAGGCCTTTGACATGGTTAACCACCAACTTCTTATAGGCAAACTTGCATCTTATGGGGTTCAAAATCCTTTGCTAGATTGGATTGATTCATTTCTCAGCAATCGACATCAAATAGTTAAAATTAACTCTTCATTGTCTAACGCTGTCCCAGTTAGAAATGGTGTAATACAAGGTAGTGTCTTAGGCACTTTGCTCTTTTTAGTGTTTATCAATGACATTTGCGAAAATTTTTGTGTAGGTAAGCCCCTTCTATATGCAGATGATCTTAAACTAGTATATTCATTTTCTCCACATGAGCTGGAAAATGTGCAAACTTGCATTAACTTGGAGCTTAATAAGGTAGCACAGTGGTGCTTAAAATGGCAACTGGAACTTAATACGGCTAAATGTGGATGGATATGCTTCGGCGATACATCACTTAACCTAGACCTTACCATACATGGAGAAGTGTTATCTAGGTTACATGCAGTAGTAGACTTAGGACTTAGACACTCCCAAGACTTATCGCTTACAGAACAGATATCGAAACAGATCTCCAAGTCACAACGTCTAGTAGGTTACATAATTCGAAACCTTCATAACAATGAATCACGAATTTTAATGTACAAAGTTTGTGTTCGACCTCTTCTAGAATATTGCACGTTTATTCTTAGCAGTGCACGCATAAAGGATAAATTAAGGCTGGAATCAGTACAGAGACGATTTACACTTCGTATTCTCAGAGCTGATTGTTCCTTAACTTATAATTCTAGATGCAAAAAACTAGAGCTAGACCCTTTATGGAAGAGAAGACTCAAACTAAATCTTATTTTTTTCTTCAAACTACTTAATAAACTATCCTTTACATCCAATCACTTAATTCAATACGCAGAAACTCCTCAATATGAAACCCGTAATTCCTTGGCACTTGTGAAACAAACTTATTCTAAATCATCTCTTTATATGAATTACTTTGCCTGTAAGTTTTCTAGACTCTGGAATAACCTACCAGAACATATCCGTACGATAAAATCACTCACATTATTTGTACGTTGCATCGATGCATATTGCTCCTCCGAAAATGCATTGAATGCTCTAGCACCCGCAAGTTTATCTCACTCCACAAGTGTTATTATAGGAACTTTAAATGTTTAGGCATTTTTATCAGTGCATTCTCTGGATAAAACCACCTACTTGCTGTCACTTTATGTTAATACCGTCATCAGCTAGTTAAACTAATTTGAATATCATCAACAGTACATCACTGTGTCACATGACATACGCATTTTGATAGATCTGTTTGACATATTTCGGTACTTACTGCTTTGTTGTTCCGTGCTCTCTGTTTTCGTTTTAATTTCTCTAGTTGTAGATATTTATCATTAAATCGATCTGGCACACGAAATGACCTTAATTACATCGTTTATAAATCAACAGACAGTCCAGTTAAGAAATATTACATGTTCCTGGCTGATACATTGGATCGCTGTAATACCTAAACAATTTCTGAACTAGTAAACTTAAAACTCATATCACATGTTTGTTCTGTACATATAATGATATTATTTATATCAAATTGATCATGCCTGTAAACTGGCGTGAATTCTGTAATTATCATTTTTTCAGAATATAAATTATTATTATTATTATTCCTTTCATTAGTCTCTCCTCTCAATGCGACTTGGAAGGGTTCTGGTGTTCTAGTGCTCACGTTATACGCGGTTTATCAAGAAATCATTTTTCTCGATATAACAACTAAGCTATTCATCTCTTTCTGAAATATGACACAAAAAGGCTTTACTAAAATAAGGTCTCGAATGAAATATTGGACTGTTTACCGTTTCGATGATAATAATAAAAACAAACTATAAGACGTTTCTGTAAATCATGGATGACTGTTCTTTCTCTTATACATCCAAATAGCACATCCGATGCATACGACACAGAAAGCGACGACTACTGGTATCACGATATACAAGTAACGAGGTGTGCTATTAGGTTTATTGTGTCCAGTTGTTCCTGGAGGTATATTCTGAAAGACAAACGACACAGAAGCATTAATACTATTACAAATACAAATATTTACCGAATAAGGTTCAGTTTTTGCAGTGGTTTTATGAGTTTCTTCTTTAATGTGAATTTCAATGATTTCTGAAGCGGTTTCACTTTTAATGGTTATTGCAAATAGACTCGATTTGTTAACACGCGAGCTCGTCTGAAAAAGTGAAATAGTAGCATTATTGTCAGATATCAAATATTTACCGAATAAGGTTCAGTTTTTGCAGTGGTTTTATAAGTTTCTTCTTCAGTGTGAATTTCATTGATTTCTGAAATGGTTTCAAATTGTTTGATGGTTGCTAGTGTAGTCGATTGGGTAATAAGTGTGCTCGTCTGAAAAAGTGAAACCTTGTCATTAATACCAAATATCAAGCAATGATTAATCAATTCACCATTTATTTTACACAAGAGAATTTAGTAAATAATTACACAGTTTGCATTTAGACGACGTGATTAACAAACTATCATTTAAAATATCCATCACCTACATGAAAGTCAATGTGATAATTTCCCACTATCCAACAACTAACTTAGAAGTTTTATTTGTGAAGGAATTCGCGTCCTGAATATCACATATGCACACAAATCAGATATAGATCAATAAAATTAAAACTGACGAATCCATATATCTCAACTGTGAATTGAAAATCCTTGTTCTGCACTTTAACAACGAGAGTCTACAAACTCTCACTAATTGTTCAAACATGATACACAATATGCGACAGATTACACCTCATCACTCAGACCAATTTCATCGGTATTCCATGGCAATTCACAGAGATATACAGTTTCTTGTTGAATTTCTGAAGTCACTTCATGTTCAATGTGCTGTTATCATGGAAGGTGTTGTACGCAAATCTGATCAGATATGACCAACTCAGATATAGTGTTGATTTAAACACTGTGGGATGAATACGAATCAGTACGTATTCATGTTAATAAAATGTAAATGGATTTAAAATGTGAAATATAGCAATGTTGTAAACAACTTATGAAGTTTAACATATACTTACGTCAACATGACAATCATTTACTTCCAATTCATGACTATCATCATCATTGCTGTCAATGCACGTATTAGCTTTTTCACACCAGATACATTTCACACCTGATGTTGTCGCGTTTTGACATTTTTCAGCTGAATTGTGTGTTGAGCAACTTACTGTGAAAAAATTAGGGTGACGGCATTTGAAGTTATCAAACAAAAGATACGTGAATAACAAAACGTGTAACTGATATCAGTTTTATCATCAATCAATATCTTGTGTACCGTTTGTGCACGTGTAAAGTGGAGAATCACTTTGTAAACCCACTGGCACTGACTATTTCGAAATCAGTGCATGAAGGTCAGCTGTTCCCAGGCCGAAAACTGATTTCCGATTTTGTTGATGCGATGGAAGGACAAAGGAAGTGTGACTTTGTTTTTCAAATCATCATTGTGGCTTCCACAAAGATATTTCATCAATCTATTATATGATGGAAGGTTTCGAAATATATAACCCCATCCTAGTCTGTTTAACGTCAATTACTACATCAGGTTGATTGGATTAGTGAAAATAATGTTTTATTCGACAAATACTGAAGGCGATCCGAACACTTATTCGTTGAATGATTCTCTCGGTAATCGAAATGTTATTTCAATATTCTAACACATGTTGAACTCACTTTACATATTCATGAGAAAGAAAACACTTTTATATTGTGTAAATCGTCAGCAATTTTGTTATTGTACACAATTTTTGACTATGATACACAGTCAACCAACAGACGACAGACGTTTTTGGGATTATCTCATACATCGTTTTGTGGCGTGATTTCTATGTAAATTTTATGAAAGTGAAGACTTCTGTAGTAGTTCAAGTTGAGTCGTTAAACATTTTGAATATTCAACAGCAAATGGACGTGTAATTATTAATGGCAAGTAAAGCGTCAACATAGGCACATTGCTGGATATCATTAAATGACTAAATAAAATTACGCTTGGAATTTAAAATGTGATGAAACAGAACTGATGTATTCAAGTGCGGAAATGTTTGATGCTGATTAAATAGGGTTTAACATACCGTCGATATTTTCAATTTCCACCAACGTGTCACTTGATATCCATTGTGCAGGAACATTTACTTCAGGTACTTTTACAGCTGTAATACATTGAATAGAAAAAGTCATATAAAATTCTGATTTCCCTTAAATGAATAATAATTCGTTTCATCATTTCATGTACGGTAAAATCAAGGCTTGAAAATTTCTGATTACGGATATAGTGTTTTTCATATAACATCCTCACAAAGCATTCTCTACATCACTACTGATATAGAAAGTGGCAAGTGTTTAACTAGTAAATGGAAAATGATATTATTGAATTTCTGATTCAGTTTAAAACATTAACAGTGCAATATCTTCAAAAAACATGTTCAACACGATACAATTCTTTCGACATTTCAAATTACAGATAATCAACACTAAGATTCACTGTTGAAATATTCAGTAACATATTTCAACTATCATTTACAAGAATCGCTCTTTTGTTTCTGTTTGATAGACAACACTTCATTTTGCATTGAGTAGTGATATCACTGAGGACTACAAATAGGACTGTTTGTTCTGTGAGTGAGTGAGCGAGTGAGTGAGCAGGTGAATAAATGAGTGGATATATGGTTTGTCAAATATTGTCGTCCATATATCCCTTTCTGGATCAGTCCGTCGTTAAATGTATGTGTAAGCATTCTCCAATAGCTATCCACAATTTTACTATATTGATATTCACACATCATGGTTCTATCACTCGGTATATTAGGTTAAGCAAACACCAGGATTTGTGGGTCATGAAAGGCAATGTCTGTGTAATATATCTCAAAAATCTGAAACAGAACCATTGCGATTTCATTACAACAACTGAAATATAATTTGTTTCGGTGATAATGATATCATTCCACAATCTACGAAATAAGGAATATATTCCAGCGATTCCAAGAACCCACACAAACTTACGCCAGAATTTCTTCGTTATTCGCTACTCAACCATGTGGAACAGACTGTCAGTGAACCGCCGTTGCAGTGAAACTGTGACCCGGTTTAGAAGTCTGTTTGATGATTTTTCTTCCGAAAGTGGATTGTGTCAACTATTGAATATCAATGTATTTAACAATGATTTACACAAACAAGGTCCGTCATCCGTCTAATTGACTGAAAAGCGAAATGTAACCTTTGAAACTTTTCACATCTATTTTATTTTATTTCTGTTCATCTCCATATATATGAAGTCTGCTTATGTTCGTATTTATAATTATTACTGTTATTAATATCAATATTGGCTTTTGAATACATTAGATATAATTTTCATCTATTCTCATCCTTCTAAACATATTTAATTCGTGATTGTCTTTTGAAATTAATCGTGACTTTCATAGCATCATTATTAATTATTATTGCACAAATGTTTATATTAATATCCAGTTTCACTCTGCATACTACTGAAATAAATCTACATGTATTTATTCGAGTGCACTAAAGTATCTATTTTGTTTTTCTAAATTGTTGGTCGATATTCATTAAACAATCACAAACAGGTGAAGTAACTGCATTTACTTGAATATATGACAGAGCATCGGCAACCTGCTTTTAATGTGGGAATCGCTGTACAACCCTCAAGTGTGATGAATCGCAAGAGGAATGCGGCAACAAAGTTTCAGGTGGATCCGAAAAAGAAATCTTACACGACAGACTTTAAAGGAGGAGGTGTGACGACTGAACACGGGTGAACTCGAAGAAGCTGTAAGAGTCTCAGAAGGAGCCGAAGACATTCCATCCAATCACCTTACGGAAAAATATTTTAGAACTCTCACGTGTAGCTTCCGACTGGACAATGCCTATAATACCCTGTATGCGGAATGGAGGATTCTAATGATGATTTCACTCTTACTAAAAACTAAAAATACCTGACAGTTTTGTACTAAAATCGACACTGTTTGTAATAATATTCCTTTCATTAGTCTTCTGTCTCCTCATTGGGACTTGGAAGGGTTCTGGTGTTCTAGTGCTCACGTTATACGTGGAATATCAAGAATTCATTTTTCCAGATTGAACAACTACACTATTCATCTCTTCCTGAAATATGGCACAAGTTAGCGCTTGTCTCGTAATGCAGTTTGATGATTTCCACAATGTATGTTCTATCCATTTCCATCGTCTTTTCCTAATTTCATCTTCAGCTGGAAGCTGGTTGGTTCTCTCCCACAAAAGGCTGTTGCTGATGGTATCCGGCCAATGGATGTTGAGTATCTTGCGTAAACAGCTATTGATAAATACTTATACCTTCTTGATGGTGGTTGTAGTAGTTCTCCAAGTGTCAGCTCCGTACAGTAGAACTGCCTTGACGTTGGTATTGAAGATTGTGACTTTGATGTTGGTTGAAAGTTGTTTTGAGTTCCATATGTTCTTTAATTGAAGGAATGCTGTCCTTGCTTTGTCAATCCTCGCCTTTACGTCTGCATCTGAACCTCCTTGTTTGTCGACGATGCTTCCCAGGTATGTGAACAATTCCACATCCTCCAGGGTTTCGCCATCAAGAGTGACTGGATTGCTGTTCTCCGTGTTGTGATTGAGGACCTTGGTTTTCCCTTTGTGTATTTTGAGGCCTACTGATGCAGCGACTGCTGCTATGCTGGCTGTCTTTGTCTGCATTTGTTCGTGTGTATTGGATAGGAGGGCTAGGTCATCTGCGAAGTCTAAATCGTCTAATTGGTTCTGAGCTGTCCATTGTATGCCGTGTTTTCCCTCAGATGTCGAAGTCTTCATAATCCAGTCGACCACCAGAAGAAAGATGAAGGGAGAGAGTAGACAGCCTTGTCTGACTCCGGTCCTTACTTGGAATGCGTCTGTCAGCTGTCCTCCATGCACTACTTTGCACTGTAGTCTGTCGTATGAGTTCCGGATAATGTTGACAATCTTCTCAGGAACTCCGAAGTGTCGAAGAATTTTCCATAACGTTCTCCTATCTACGCTGTCAAATGCCTTCTCATAATCAATGAAATTGACGTACAGTGACGAGTTTCACTCAATTGATTGTTCGACGATTGTCCGTAGTGTCGCAATTTGGTCTGTGCACGACCGGTCCTTACGGAATCCAGCTTGTTGATCTCGAAGTTGAGCGTCTACTGCGTCGTTCATCCGGTTCAGTAATTCTCTGTTAAAGACTTTTCCTGGTATTAACAGTAGTGTAATGCCTCTGAGAGAGTAGACAGCCCCAGGTTTGGGCATGGGTTAGCGTCCACATCCCGTAGAAAGCTAACTCGCAAAAAAACGCTAACCAGAAAAAATAACTCAAACCATTCTCCAATAGCTGTCCACAATTTTACTATAATGATATTCACACATCATGGTTCTATCACTCGGTATATTGGGTTAAGCAAACATCAGAAAATGTTGATCATGAAATTCATTGTCTGTGTAATTTATCACAAAAATCTGAAACAGCACCATTACGATTTCATTACAACAACTCAAATCTAATTTGTTTCAGTGATAAGGATGACCGTTGTTAAAGTAAAAACATATATACTTTGATTTCAATAGAGTTGTTTTTAGTGGATATTTGTAAGAACGACGTCATCACCATTACTGTACTATTTCATGATAAGACGCCTCTGACATTCATAATTCAGTTTTTCTTCAAGAACGATAATTAATGGTGAATTTTTAATATGCAGTGATATTTAGACAGTGCATTAATGAATAGCGTTTGATGTTATTTTACACAATGTTCCTCAACATTTCAATGATGTTTTATTCAATTTATCTTGCACACGAACAACCGAATTATATAGACTATAAGAATGTTGTATCACATAAATGTGACATAATATAGAGAATTCTTGTATGGACGTGCAAAAAAAGAATATAACGCCCACGGAAGACTGTTGAAAGATATTACTGTACATCAAAACACTATTAATAATAGTTACCCTCCACTATTTTTTCACACCGAAATACACCGTGTATCTTAGAGTACATTTCATCTTCCTCAGTATTCGTAGGTATCTGAAAAAAAGTTTGGAGTCTGTTTCACCATCTGTCAACGCACAATCACCTATTTCAGAACCAACTAATCAATGAAGTAAGGAATAATCATTTATAATTATTTATTTGAAGACAATTATTCACACATACAGTAAGCATACTGATAATCCCATTCCCGTCAGAAATGTGATCCATCTAGTCTTCAAAGATATTCTGAATCGCTTAATTTATCAAATTCAGTAAAGTTTGACGAACGATCTAGCTATCTATCATTGAATGAGATGATACACTGTAAGATTAATATCAACGTTTGTGGAAACGAAAACTCAGTCACAATAACTGCATGGTTGTCACATGTGAATTTTCTATTATGTTATGTGATCGAGCTGACATGCTCATTTCGAACTACTTTCATTCTTTATCCAAGAGTCTCATTTCCATAATATGTCTTGAACTACTCAAAACGTACAATACTGATTCAGTGAAACAAAAACAAAATCTTTCACCTTACATGCTCATTCTGGTAATCTACAAGCTGATGTATTCCAAATCGGTGAAATATAAAACATCGAGATTTAAAAATATACGCAATGTGAAACGATCAACAGCTTAAACAATAAATATCTCAGAGTATTCTGCAGTGTACTTTCCGGACAGCTTTTCTTCAGAAGACTGAATAGATCTTGTCATAATATGACTGTTTCCGTGCTGTACTCTAAAGAACACTGTTTGTCCCTATTTGTCGCAAAGACTTCATCGTTTCCTTTGATGACTGTTCACTTCTAATTATTCACTGTTTTTAGCAAGTGGTACAATAAAGTGTGTGTCATTAAAAGATTAATAATAGTGTCACGTAGTTTGTTTGCACATTACAAAAGTTGATCTCTATCTATCGTGTTAAATGTATCTTGATACATTCGACAGTATTGATACGCACAAAAAAGTGTTATTATTCATTGTACTTGAAACAAAATTATATTTCCATTCAATTGTACAACTTACGTTCTCATAATAAAAGGATATCTTCCCATTGGAATGTATCACATTGGTTATCTTGGCTACAATATCTGCAAACAAAAGACGATTGATATTTAGAATTCTTGCGGAATAATGATGAGCGTGTTATTGTTAGGTGTGACACTGTATATGCCTACTCACAAAAAATACTGAATTTAAGCAAACATATACCGTGTTATCTCAAATGTTTTCTTCTGTTGAATTCGTAATAAATATTATCTAGTGAACGTCGTGTAAGCGGAACAAACACGATTTCTCTTAAATGAATGTCAGGTGTTGAGTCTTCAAAGCCCGAGAGATGTACAATTCTGTGCAATATTTTCTATCAATACTCCCAAACCAATCGACGCTAAGAACACATGACTTGTGTTGTGGAGTGTTTGTTCACAAATGGAACTTGAGAATTCATCTGCTCATTAAACAAATCGGTAAACAAATCAATCGACTGACTTTGACCATGGTGTTTACAAAGAATTCAGATATATTTGTTGAAGATGTGAAGTGAATAGCTTCAGACAAATCGTCCTAATGATTTACCGATTTGATGGGGTAATATCAAGAAATGACTTTGTGAGTTGTGACTGTGTCGATGAATTCGATGCGTGCAGAAACGGCTTTGTGACGAACATACAACACAATTTATTTGTTACAATAAACAGACTTCACATCAAGTTCCATTGAAACCAGTCAACGATGATGACTCCGAGCATCAGTGTTTCCGCATGTGAAATGGGATTGTAACTTCATTCATCCATTTATTACTCGTCAAGTCTAGTTTCTTTCAGTCCATGTCAACTGTTCTTCAAGTCCTAATCCTTGTGATTAAGTGATCAGTGGATTCCATGTACAGGTCCACCCTCATTTTGCAGAAGCGTAATTTATTCTTACTTCTGTCAGTCATTGGGAAAAACTGAATTACACAAACTGAACAGGTAGGTATGAGGAAACACAATGAGTAAATCTAAGTGTTAATATTTCATATGATATTAAATGATCATTCAATGTTTACTTATATGTACCGTCAAAATACGTCCGAAAATACCATTTGACAGCAATGAAATCATCTGCAAGAAAAAAAACCGTAAAGATATTTGTATATCTGCATAATAAATATACTTTCTAACACAAAATGTATTGGCACACGAGTTATTACCTCCCTTCTTTCCGAGATTTAATTGAACTGGTACATTCAAATAAAAATCATCGATATGATGAACCTTTCAATCTAATCAACTGAGAATATTATATTAATTCTGTATTGTTGGTTCTGGGAACTTTTGCCTGACCAAGAGACGTTTAATATCTATTTGGCAAAACCTAAACAAAATTATTTTCTGAGATTCCGTCATTCGGATAGGACAGTATGCTTTCAATTGAGATAGTTTTTACTCAGAAAGTTTAATCTAACGTAATTTATTCTGGTAACTGAACTAATTGAATGAACGTGTACTTGATAGTCTAGGTGTTCAGATTTAAATGAATCATATTGTACTAGCAGTCTGTTCATTGTCGTTCGCTGACTGATTGTGTGTGGAAGGGCGTGGTTTCAAATGGGATTATTTTATAGACTACACCTGGAGCATCTCTGGGTCTACCGCCGGTTCCAATTTTAATAAAAGAGAGGGTTTGGCATGCTGTTAGCGATTCCATCCCGTAGCAAATTAACTCGTCAAAAGAGGTTAGCTGAAAAATAGATTCAAGCCGTTTAAACTCTGCCGTGTGATTTAGAAATTCTTCATTTATAAACGTCATGATGTTTCATGATGAAAGCTGCGTTCCTTTGGAAGCAACTTGTCTAATGCTTTTTCTGCCAACCAGAGAAACCATCAATTTAGCTATTTGGAATGTTTGCACGATGTGGAGACCGGCAAGTCATCAGAATCGCTGCAATCTGGAGGCACTTACAATCAGTGAAAGACGTTGAACGCAGTTTGAACAACAAAGACTAGCTCCAGGAAAGCTGCTGTTATACTCCGGCCACAAAGAATAAAATGCTCCTCAAACAAGCAAAAAAGGACTTACAGGATGAGAACCTAATGAAACCTGGGTCATAAAAGCTTCCCTCAAAACAAAGGAAGAGAGTATTACAATGAAAGTCATCCAATTCTATGCACCTTCCAACGACTACAATGAAAAGGTTAAAGAACAATTATGATACAAGTTGCAGTCAATCGTTGTTAAATGCCCGACAAACGACTTCACCATTCTGATAAGAAACCTAAATATCAAGCTTGAAATAGACAACACCGGATATGAAAACATTATGGGACGACATGGACTGGGAGAAAGGAACGAAAACGGTGAGAGATTTGCAAATCAATGTGCCTTCAATAAACTGGTCATAGGCTGCAATATAATCCCACATAAACGCACACACAAACCCACGTGGACTTCACCAGATCACACTACGCAAAACCAAACCGACCATAACTGCACTAAAAAAAGTGGTAAAGAAGCGGGACCAGACAATGTTCCAGACGGAGCATTGAAAGCAGACGTAGCGGTAACTGCAAAGATACTGCACATTCTCGTCATCAAGATTTGGCATGGACAAAAAGTACCAACAGACTGAAAAGAAGGAAACCTGATCAAAATACCAAAGAAAGGCGATCTCATATAGTGTGATAACTATCGGGGTATCACTCATCTCTCAATGCCAGTAAAAGTCTTCAACAGGGACTGTAATTACGTCTAACTTCGAGTCCAACAGACTGGATTCCGTAAAGATCGATCGTGCAGATCATTGTGGAACAGTCAGTTGGATAGAATTCACAAATTTACACTAAGATCAGTGACTACAACAAAGCATTTGATGATGTGGATACGACAACAATATGGAAAGTTAATCGACATTACAGCATACTCGAGAAGATAGACAGCATCATACGGATTTCTTACAATAGGTTAAACTGCGAAATCGTGCACGGCGGACAGCTCCTACGCTCGTTCGAAATATAAACCGATGTTAAGCAAGGTTGCTTACTTTCACCCGTTCTTCTCCTGATGATTGACTGGATCATGAAGATGTCAACATCCGAATGGAAGCACGGGATACAGTAAACAGCTAAGATGGGATTGAACGATCTAAACTTCGTAGATGATCTGGCTTTTCTGTGGCACACGCAACGACAAATGCAGAAGAAGACGGCAAGCGTATCTGCAGCCTAAGCAGCAGTACTTGTCAACATAAACTAAGTGTAAAGCAATATTCTCTTATACAACACAGCATGCACCAATCGAATCACATTTGACGGAGAAGCTTTGAAGGAATTAAAAACATTTAAATTTCTGGGCAGCAGTATTGATGAACACAATGGGTCTGATGCAGATGTGAAGGCGCAGATTGGCAATGTAAAAGCAACATATTTACAACTGAAGAACATCTGAAACTCACAACAACTGTCAACCAACACGAAAGTCAGAATTTTTAATACAAACAGTTCTACTGTATGGGGCGGAAACCTGAAGAACTACGAAAGACATCATCTAGAAGATACGGGTGTTTATTATCAGTTGTCCACGCAAAATACTTCGGATCCTTTGGCCAGATATAATCAACAACAATCTACTGTGGGAGTGAGCAAACCAGATTCGAGTGGAGGAAGAAATCAGCAAGAAACGCTGAAAGTGGATAGAACATACGTTTAGGAAAGCACTCAACTGCATCACAAGACAAGCCCTCACATGGAATCCTCAAGGCCAAAGAAGAAGAGGAAGCCCAAAGAATACATTACGTCGAGAAATGGAGACAGGCATAAGAAGAATGAACAAAAATTGGGCAGAATCATAAAGGAAAACTCGGGATAGAGTGGATTGAAGAATGATAGTCGGCGGCCCTTGCTCTATTGGGGAACTGATGTAAGAATGTATGTACGTGTCTTATAAACATGATAATATAAAGGGTGTTAAACATCCAATGGTTCACAGATAGCGACTAAAAGACAACTTTTGTGCATCAAGTAAAGGCCTGAAAACAATTGGGGGGCGTTAAATATAATTTGACAGTTCACAGTTCAAACTAAACTCTCGAAGAACACCAACTAGTGTTGTACATGCGACCAATTTGATTCATTCAATCAACAAAGACGTATCGTGTCGTCGAGATATTTTCTGTATTGTAGTTTAGATAGAATGGAGAATGGCTAATTTCCACTCAGCAATCACATCACTTGGTTTATCATTTCTACTGAATCGATTTGTGTTTAATTTTCAGTAATTTCCTGTGTTTGTGTGATATTTTAACTTGACAGTAATGAATACGAGCTGTGAACACATGTTCTGGTACCAAATCACAGATACAATATAATGACTGTGAAATGGTCAGCTTTCGTGTAATAATTAAGTTAAACACTGAAGTATTTACGCAAACTAAGTGAGAGAACAAACAAAAGAAAACATTACTGGATAATATAAGAACTCACTGTTATCTACCATCTCGTATTCAGGATGAGCAGTGCCTGGAATGACATTAGTTATAACTCCGAGGTTTTCTTTTCCTCCTAATATTTCTATATAACCTATATTTATCAAATGAAAACATACAATTTGATTGAAATTCTATAGTGGATGAATGAAATATTTTGAAATGAACTGAAGGCAAAAATGAATTTCATTAACTGTAATTGATTTGCTGTAAGGCGTCAGAAGTTTGATAAGTTCAAAAAGAAAAGGCATCCACGAAGGTTTTGAATGTCAGAAAAAGCATAAAACTGATTCAATGAAGAAATTATAGCAAACTTGATTCATGGAATGAATTGTGACTAGCAAAACTCAATAAGAATTTTAATTGAAATAAAAAAATCATCTTACCAGAACTAGAAATCGCTAATCTAGTGACGTCGTTACCGTAATACTTAAACGAGAATTTCGGTGTAACACTCTTAAAAGATGCAAGCATACGAATTAGTACTTCCATTACAAAATGTAGTCAACTCACCTTAGTGGTACTAAATTTTTCAAAGCTGTCACTAACAACTGGATACTTCTGATCGCGACGTATTCTTAGTGAGTAATGATAATGGTGAGACTGTGTATGTGCATTATAATCTGACTGTATACTTACATATTTATATGAAGCGTTTTCCGAAATCACATTTTCATATGTCTCTATTTCAGGTTGTTTGCAGATATCTTGACAGTCAGAGAATTCAGAAAGCAAGATTACGACCAAATAAACCGGTATCAACTGACCAGATAGAGAAGTATATCTAAAATGGTTGATATCAACAAAACAATGTTATCTCGTTGAATCAGACCAAAATCCATATAGTACATATAATAACGTCGTGTGTTCAGTCAACACTCACCTCATTTTCTCGTTCGAAACAGTGAAACAATTTTACTAGAATTTGTCAGGTTTATATAGATTTTTCAAGTGTGATTCAAGGTGACCATTAAGAAGATGTAATTTCATAAAATCAATTTTTCATTGTTAACCAATCATTGTGGCAGATGAACTCACTATTATCTAATATCTTTCTAACTATCAAGGATAGAGGCAGATATTTACCTACTGTTGATTGAAATTCCTTACCTCCGTTTATGGAGACGTTTTTGGATAGGACTGTTGATATTTTAAAATAAGTGATTGGTTTACTTGTAGTTCAAAATGTATGCTCATGTGTTCACGAACAAACACTTTGTTGAGTGCAGTAATCTGTTAATTGGCTGTCAGTGGTGCGTTAAATTGACTTGAATGGTTAAAATCAAGGTGGCACAAACTGTTTCTATTGGATGTCAAAAACAACACTTTTACATTTGACTCTTATTTCGATTGAGAATATGAATGTTAGACCATAATTGAAAACGTGGAAGCACTGGATGACTGTTTCGACCCAATGTGTGACTTCTCGGCAGTGCGCATCCACGATATTTGATCTCACGCGCCGACGCTTCAACACTAGACCACTTAGTTGACATACAACAGTGTTGGTGTCTAATTTCAGGAAATCCACGAGGATGTGCAACCACCTGCCATTGTCTGAGGCCTGTGTGTCGCCTCTAGGAAGTTGGTATTGCTTTCGATTGTGACACGCTTAGTTGTGTTCATTTATTCAGAAATAACTGATTTTCTACACATTAGATTTATAACAAAGCGCATAATTCGAAGAGAGAATAAATATTACTGCGAAATTCAGGAATATACTCGCGGAATTTCCAAACCTAACCAAACCGAACTCTCTGCTCTCCAGAGGGAAACTAAAAGTAAATCCTAAGGTCAAAAGTGAAAGGGCACCTGTGTTTGCCAGACCTAGGAGTCTAGCATCAGATAAGTCCAAATGTAATTCAAGATAAATATGTACCATCGCCTTACGAACAGTGTAAACGACATCTAGGATTGCAGGTAATTTAAAGTTGAAACTAGCATTTTCATATTCTTCTTCGCTACCGAACTGGCAATCAGAAATTAGGCAGGCAGTCAAGACGTCCTGGGCCCCAAGAAACATCATCACAAGGAATGGATCTCTATAGCAACACTGGACAGAATCAAAGAAAGGAAGAACAAGAAAACAGCAATTAACAATAGTCGAACACGAGCAGAGAAAGTCCAAGCACAAGCTGAGTACATAGAAGCAAACAAGCAAGTGAAGAAGACCATTAGAACCGACAAGCAGAAATACGTGGAAGAATTAGCAACGACGGCGGAGAAAGCTACAAGAGAATGAAATATGAAACAGCTTTACGATACAACGAAGAAACTAGCAGGGAAATATAGTAAAGCCGATAAACCAGTCAAAGTCAAAGAAGGAAGGCCGAGCACTGAGATTCAGCAACTGCGGAACAAATGGACGGTGTACTCCGAGGAACTCCTGAATAGGCCGGCTCTGATGGATCCACCGGACATCGATGCAGCACACACAGATCTTCCATTAGATGTCAATCCGCCAACGACGGAAGAAATCAGAATGGCCATCAGACAAATAAAGTGCGGGAAAGCAGCAGAACCCGACAATATACCAGTTGAAGCACTGAAGTCAGACATCGAAGTAACTACAAGCATGCTCCATCTTCTATTCAAGAACATTTGGGAGGAGGAACAAGTGCCAGTGGACTGGAGAAAAGGACACCTCATCAAGAATCCAAAGAAAGGCGATCTGAGCAAGTGTGAAAACAACAGAGGCATTACACTACTGTCAATACCGGGTAAAGTCTTCAACAGAGAATTACTGAACCGGATGAACGACGCAGTAGACGCTCAACTTCGAGATCAACAAGCTGGATTCCGTAAGGACCGGTCGTGCACAGACCAAATTGCGACACTACGGACAATCGTCGAACAATCAATTGAGTGAAACTCGTCACTGTACGTCAATTTCATTGATTATAAGAAGGCACTTGACAGCGTAGATAGGAGAACGTTATGGAAAATTCTTCGACACTTCGGAGTTCCTGAGAAGATTGTCAACATTATCCGGAACTCATACGACAGACTACAGTGCAAAGTAGTGCATGGAGGACAGCTGACAGACGCATTCCAAGTAAGGACCGGAGTCAGACAAGGCTGTCTACTCTCTCCCTTCATCTTTCTTCTGGTGGTCGACTGGATTATGAAGACTTCGACATCTGAGGGAAAACACGGCATACAATGGACAGCTCAGAACCAATTAGACGATTTAGACTTCGCAGATGACCTAGCCCTCCTATCCAATACACACGAACAAATGCAGACAAAGACAGCCAGCATAGCAGCAGTCGCTGCATCAGTAGGCCTCAAAATACACAAAGGGAAAATCAAGGTCCTCAATCACAACACAGAGAACAGCAATCCAGTCACTCTTGATGGCGAAACCCTGGAGGATGTGGAATTGTTCACATACCTGGGAAGCATCGTCGACAAACAAGGAGGTTCAGATGCAGACGTAAAGGCGAGGATTGACAAAGCAAGGACAGCATTCCTTCAATTAAAGAACATATGGAACTCAAAACAACTTTCAACCAACATCAAAGTCACAATCTTCAATACCAACGTCAAGGCAGTTCTACTGTACGGAGCTGACACTTGGAGAACTACTACAACCACCATCAAGAAGGTATAAGTATTTATCAATAGCTGTTTACGCAAGATACTCAACATCCATTGGCCGGATACCATCAGCAACAGCCTTTTGTGGGAGAGAACCAACCAGCTTCCAGCTGAAGATGAAATTAGGAAAAGACGATGGAAATGGATAGAACATACATTGTGGAAATCATCAAACTGCATTACGAGACAAGCGCTAACTTGTAATCCTGAAGAGAAGCGGAAGAGCGGAAGGCCAAAGAACACATTACGTTGGGAAATAGAAGTGGATATGAAAGGGATGAATAAGAATTTGAAAGAGCTGGAAAGAAATGCCCAGACAAGGATTGGATGGAGAATGCTGGTCAGCGGCCTATGCTCCTTCATAAGGAGCAACAGGCGAAAGTAAGCAAGTAAGTAAGTGATATAAGCGTTAAACTGTGTAGTGGATAGTTTCCGACGGGAGATAGTTGATAGTGGTTAGGCAGAAAGATGAATTCACAATCGACAGGTAATGTTGTCTTACACAAGTGGATAAGTTGCAAACAGACTGCTATTATCACACCTTTTGGACCGCACGCGTTTGTACACATTCCAATCATCCCGAGGTAGGTGGCACAAACATTTAAAGATTCGTCGATAACCTACTTCGATATATGCCACTTGCACAGGTGTATATATAAATATTTGTTAATGGCCAGTACGGAATCATAATCACACGAGCTTCCTATGGGAGCAGTGTTGAAACGACTGGATGAAATTTGAATGAACATACATCAAAGTCTGTTTTCCATGTTTCATAGATAATAGAAGTAAAAATCATCGAAAATATTCCACACCTAGTTCTATAACACAAGTTGAAAGTTTTCTTCGATCTAATTAACTGTTATCGAAGATTGATACCAATAATCAATGCATTAAGAGCGAGAGCCCATATATACTCTCGTCGAAATTCTGGCACTTGGACAATATATCACAGTTCACAAATTATACACAACATTTCAAAGGTCAGGACAATCAGGCCTCAGATGCATTATCTCGACTGGGAATGAACGTGATACAACAGACTACAGTATATTTCGAGACTTTGAGAGACGAACAAGAAGAGGATCAAGAATTACGAAACCTAGTCACAACAAAGAACACTAAAATCAAAATAAAGCAGCTACCGTAGCCTAATGACAGTATTCTGATTTGCTGTGACACGACATAGTTAATGTAGCGACCTTTCATCCTCAAATGTTTACGAAAGTTGGTATTTATTAACTTACCTACTTTGTCTAGTCCTGGCGCAAAAGCTTCGAATAAACCGATCAATGTCAGATATATATAGCCAAATTTACAATAAGATGTGCGAAAATGGGTTAGAAAGTGTTCGGCGCGTCGACGATCAAAAGTTTGCCGTCAACAAATCCACCCATCGGCGTTTGCCAAAAACCAGATGTGCGTTTCGCCCATGTACATATCGATTTTGAGGCCCAAAAATATGCATTCTGTTGGTTTTAATCATTCGCTTACATGTAAATGTGGATTCGCGAGATTTCTTGAGAAAGGCTTAATGAGCACAGCTAATTATTCGGTCAAGAATAGTCACAGTTTCGGCTTCAGACTAGAATATAACGAGGTAGTAGTATTACAGTTCATTACCTGTAAGGTATTTTGTGTATTTCCTTTTTGTACTTTGTTATTTTATAAAAGTAGTGCAGCCGTTCTCCAGGTTTGACTGATTTTCCTCGTTGTTTCTGGAGTACATTCTTCTATCCCTTATGATTGAAGGTGAATCAAGAGGCAGGAGAGTGAGATCGTGATGGATGAACGGAGCATAAGTAAATCGTACCTCGCCAAGTTGGAGTTGGTTAGCCCGTTCGCCACACTTTCTCAGATATTCTTGTTCCATTTTCCTAACTCACAACTAAGCATATGCCAAAACAATAGAGCTCAAGTGTTCGTTCACTTTTTCATTTCATATAGTCATTATATTTCCTACTGTCTTGTATTGAATGTTGAAATGCTTTGTGGGTGTGAAAACGTATCCTCCAAGATTACTGCGTGCTCACCCACGAGCTAACTAAAGACATATTTAAAACTAGTCTAGTTTCATCAATCAATAGAACGTGCACGAAACTATCACTAAATTCTTAAAAAAAAGAAACTTTTATTACTTCTATTATTGCACTGAAAATATTGTCGTTCGCACGTGGAATTCAATAGGAAAAAACCAGCAAATTAAACTCTCTAAGAAATGAATACTTATTATAGGCACAGACACATGTGTTTTATAAACATCCAAATGAAATGGAGTACATCGAACTGAGTTCAGAATCGATTTTTTGGGGAATTCGAGCAGAAATGCAAATGCAAGTGAATGCGAGCAAGCACATAATTATGTACAGAGGAAAGTGAACTAGTCATTGAGTGGTTTACGCAACTAACAGTCAGGCCAGTGAGAGAGACATGTGTGAAGGATGCAACACTTGAAGAAGTAAACACGTCCATGCAGACACGAAAACATCAGTGGAAAAATATCGACAAATTACTACTGTTAAATAAATTAATTGAACGAGTTTACACAATTAAACGTATAGAGGCTTAAACGTGGTGGATTTTCTGAAACACTGATAGGGTATTATGTGGTGACTTCAGCTTATGTTGATTTCAACTTGAGTGTTTCACCATTGACAGAATAAAATGTTCGAGAAATCAAAGATCCATTGAACTGTTTTGTGTTTAAAAAGCTTCATATTCCATGGATGTCAATCTACTTCGCTAACGAGCAACATCATTCTTTGTTCTTATCCGAAATCAGTTGAATCGAACGTTGCACAAAAAGCTTCTCTTATGCTTTAACTAAATGAATATCAAACCTGAAACAACTTTACACGGAACTTCATAGGATTTGATAGTTATTCATAGCAATTCTGTAAATAATTGTGACACTTTGATTTTCATCCAGTCAATCGCACTACAAAGGCGTTCGAAAGATTTCATCACAATCATTGAGCAACAAATGAATACGTTGCGCTGTCATTCGTAATCAGATGTGATACTAAAATTGTGCTTCAGAAAGTGTAATTGACGGTGAATTTTCAATGTGCAGCGACGTTTGATTGACGCTATTACGAAACCTATTTCAATTTTTGTTCACACATTCTTCCTCAACACTTCAGTGACATTTAGATCAATTTAGTTTACGCAAAGAAAACTGCAAGAAGGATATGTTAGATTACGCTGATAGATTACAGCAAATTTATGTGTTGTTGTAGTGATAACTGGATAGAAATAGAAACTAACACATGGCTAGCAGATAATCGTTCATGAAGGTCAGTATGTATGATTCCAACTATACACACACAGAATCACCTCAAAACTCTATGAATAACCTTCTCAGTTTACAAGTGACACATTTTTGAAGCATTTGTCACATAACAGATACGCAGCGTCGTCACATTTTAACACAATATTGTCTCATTCACTTGAATGCTCGATTTTAGCATTACCTACACTATGTTTGTGAACGTGCATATAAAAACATAACATTTAAATGCTATCGTGCAATTTCATGAAACTTCTTCATTAGTTTTATTGACAATTAGTGATATTCGAAGATACAGCGATGCATGGTTTCAGTTCCATAATGATTATCGTTGCTTATTTGTTGGACTATCTATTTGTATTTCGTCCTATCTGCTTTGCTCAAGCGGACATTAATGTTTCACTTCTCTACTCCACTTGAGACCACAATTTGTTTGATAACTAAAAGATATGTTTGGACGGATTTAGAAGAAAACATTGTTCGACAGAGACACATTATTCTCGATGAACAGCCTTTACTTGGCCTGAACACATCATGTAGTTCTAACGTCCTCCTAAATCTATTCCGGTTGAGGACTTTAAATTGACAATTCAGTCAAGATTACTTAGTTGAATAATACATATAATCATCGCATCTACTTCAGTTCTACTTATCTAATATGCGTTTTCTCACAAGAAATATTCTATTTAAATAACACTGAAATAATAATGCAAACCATCTGAATATTTCTGTTAACCTCAGTTGTTTGTAGAAGTTTCAACCGTTCACCTTCTCTTCATCTATCACCTCATTCTATATAATCGATCACATAATGTGGTGTTCTCTAATATCTAATGAGCGTGATATGAATCTTAAATAGAATGAAGAATGTCAATTTCTAATAATAGGTTTATGTGACTGACTGTCATCTACTCACACAGAACAGAGATGAATGAAATTCTCACTTTGCTAAACATTACTGGTTTTATGAAAAGTAAGTAAATTGGAGACAAATAATTTGGCAGTCAACTCATAATTAGTTTTGCTTCAGCTATGAATAAACACTGTAACCATTTACCACCAGTGGTATAATCCGATTACAGTCTATAAATGTAAACAGTATTTGGTTTAGAGTTCAGTTATCACAACCACAAGTAAGTGAAGAACGAGAGGTATGCGTGTACCAGTGTATTATTCAGCAGTTAACAGAGTGTGTCATGCTATGAAAGTGACACAACAGAAGGAAAAGTGTTCAAGCTCATATATTTATTCAGCACGTACAATCATTTGATGATAAATGTACATGCAGTGAAAAATTGACAAAATAAATATAAACAACATCAAAAAGTATTTGAGAAATAAGTTTGTCAGGCATATCTCCAAATAGCTCCTCCCTGAGTGTCCGGAGGTAAAACTGGTTATAATAACAACAAAAAATTGTAATATGATATATACATGTATGCAAAATAATATTTACAGTAATAAGCAAAAAAGGTGGGGATAGGTATGACATGCATATTAGTGATATACAGTATGTAATTGTGTGAAATATCATTGATGTAGCATAGCATCACAACCACAAAAGGAACAAAAATACGGTTATTCAAAGACTTGGTTTGCTAATAATAATAATAATAATAATAATAATAATAATAATAATAATAATGTGCGAAACTGTTACCAATTTTTTTTAATTTATTTGGCGAAATGTTCATGACATTTGGGTATTTTTACAGTCCTGCCTGAACGCGTTAAACAAGTAGGCTTGGTACTCGGTTTTTCAACCTCCTATGCTCTAGTAGTGATCAATGAGACGGGTTGATTAACCACAGTGCTATCTTCTTTGTCTCGTTGCGCTTCATAAGAAAGCTGGCTTTATTCAATTAATGGCGATAGTCTCCTTCTTTCCGTACTTGTTGATTATAAAGTGTTTACTTGATCTTTTGATTACTTGATATGGTCCATCGTAAGGTCGTTTTAGTGGTTTTTAACAGCGTCAAATCGAAAGAAGACAACTTTGCATGTTTCCAGGCTATGGTCGAGTTGTATTCAATTATTGTGTTCTTGCAGCGGTATTGCATTGGTTCTTTGCATTGTTTGTAGTAGTTGACTAGCAAAACGACTTGGATCAGTTGGTACTGATGTGTCTGAGTCTAATAATCGGCCTGGTAATGTAAGAGTTGTACCGTGAACTAGCTCGGCGGCTGTACAACCTATATCTTGTGAATTCCTGAAATAGGATGGATTGGAACTGAGGACCACGGTCTGTAGTGACAATGGATGGTACTCAGTAGTTTGATATCCAACGGTCAAGGAATGCAGCCGCTACTGTCTCTGCAGAAGTGTCGGCAATGAGACATGCTATGGCGGTGAGGATGTGCGTGAATGAATTTGATGGTGGCAGTGTACTGACTATGTCTAGATGAATGTGGTGGAAACTTTCCTCTGGCGGAGATAACCTCACAACCAGACTGCTTGTGTGTTTTTGAATTTCGCTGCGTTGACATTGTAAGTAGCTTCGAGTCCATCGTTTTATATCTGAGTTAACCTTTGGCCACACGAAACGTTCAGTAATCAGTTCAGTGGTGACTCTGATTCCTGAATGTGGAAGTTCGTGCAGTTGTCGAAATACGTGATGTCGACTGGCTTGACGGGCGATTGCTGCCCGTTGAAACGTCGCAAATAATAGATGTGTTAATGAAAAGTATAGGTACATGTTTAAGTATCAAGTTAGACTTTTCTTTGCAGCTTTTTATGTCTGCATCGTCTACTTGTAATTTTGAGATTGTTTCCAGATCAATGTCTTGCTTACGTACCAGGGCATTTACATCCTTTCGTGATAATGCATCGGCTACGACGTTATTGTGTCCTTTGACAAATTGGATATCTGTTGTAAAATGGGAGATGTAATCCAATTGTTGTGCTTCTCGTGGTGAATGTCGATCGTACGAAGTGTTGAATGAAGAACACAAAGTTTTATGATCCGTCTCGATACTGAAAGTTCTCCCTTGTAGTAAGAAGTTAAAGTGTTTGACGGCTAAATAAATGGCGAGTAACTCCCGCATGAAAGTACTATAACGTTCCTGAGCTGGTGACAGTCGTTTGGAGAAAAACACTTCGGGGGTAGTCGTGTTGTTTACCTGCTGTTGCAATACTGCCACGACGGATTTTTGTGACGCATCCGTACACAGAATCAGAAGGGTTGTTGGGTCAGTATGCCGCTTTTGCATCAGGAGGTCGTTTGAATATTTTATTCTTTCCTTCCTTCGTACATTTTTGTCACTTTTCAGCAAATCAGTTAACGGCTGTAACACTTCTGCACTGCATGGTAAGCATCGACGGAAGAAATTGCACTTTCCGGGAAAACGGCGTAATGATTTTACGGAAGTTGGTTCAGGGAAACTGATAATAGCTTCAACTTTCTTTTGAAGTGGTTTAATAATTTGAGGGTCAATGTAATTTCCTAAGAACTCCAAGACTGGGACGCCGAATATACATTTAGAAAGGTTGATAACGACGCCATGCTTTTTCAAGCGTTCGAAGAGGATCTGAATGTGTTGGACATGTTCTTCTATGGATGAGCTAGCGATCGAAACGTCGTCGATATAGATGAAAACAGAATCGAAGTCTCTTGTAACATCGTCCATGAATCGTTAGGAAGTCTGGGCGGTATTTTTAAGTCCGAATGGAATTCTTAGGAACTCAACTATACCTAAAGGTGTAATGATGGCTTTTTTTCAATGTCTTCTCGTGCCATCGGAATTTGATGGTATGCACGCACAAGGTCAAGTTTCGAGAAAATACGTTTACCATGTAAGTTTAATGAAAAATCATATGTGTGTGTAGAATAGGGCACCTGTCGGGGATGGTTTGGTTATTTAAACGGCGGTAATCACCACCAGGACGCAAATCTTGATCTTTCTTTGATACCATGTGCAATGGCGAGGCCCAAGGACTATTAGATGGTCTAATGATCCCAAGTTGCATCATGTGTTCGAATTCTCTCTTAGCCGTCTGCAACTGGTTTGGTGGTAGTCTCCTCTACCTGGTGCAAGTGGGTGGACCGGTGGTAACAATGTGGTGTTGCACTTGATGTGTGTTGCATTCCTTTTGATAGTGCACTTCCGTTATGCACTCGTATTTCGTCAGGATGTCGTTGAACATATTTTTCACAGGTTTCATTATTCGTACACCATGAATTTCATGGCCAGTGGTAAGTGTACCGTTCACCCGCAAACGTGTATTTTCGTCAAACTGCTTCTACTTGGTCATGTCTACTAATAAGTTGTAGGAGCTAAGTAAATTGGCCCCGAGGATGGGTTGTTTGACGTGACTGACGTTAAAAACCCATGTGAATCGTCAAGTGTGTGGTCAGGTATATAAATGTTATGATTAGTTTTCCTATCATCCGTTGCACAGTTACTGTAACTGGGTGTTGCACTAACAGGATTTTGAAGTTTGTTATCCCATTCTTCATCAGCACAACTACTTCGGGTTGAATGTTAGTCAACATTCTTAAGAGGATGGACAGTTGAAATACCTTGTGCTGAGAATTGTGTATATATATAGATATTATAGTAAATCTTTGTATTTCAAATCCTTTACATTCATTTATGTCAATTGTTTCACACTATTACCTGTCTCAATGTAAAATTCTAATACATAGTTGGTCGTAAGCAACGGACGATAAACCACGAAAAATAATGAATTCTCAATGTTCCGCATCGATATTTGTCCTAGAATTATTTACATTTATACAGAACTGGTTTCTATTTTCAGATTAATGGTACCACAGCAACTAAATTCTACATACCTATGTATTTCCTTCTCTCAAATTCAGTTATCTGACACGTTCTCATGTTACATATTCCATGAACAACCCAAGTCGAAAAGAGTAGCATGAAATTATTCTGAAGATTAGTGATTATGTAGCTTGAGTATGTATTGAATTTAGAAAGAATGTACAAATGGTATGATTTGAGCAGTCGACTCTCTTCAGCTACGCAAATCCAAATCATTACAAACTAAGCTGATATGTGTGCACTAAACAATGTGAAATGTTGTCTTTGAATAAATTGGTTCCTACAGCTGAATGTACGATAGAATCAAGTTATATTATCAACCTGAAACAGCTTTTTCAAGAACTGGTTGAGAGCACATATATGAATTATTTTGAGGCACAATTTTCACAAACATTTAAGTGTATATACGTACATGCAATTCTGTATAAATGTTAACTCTATTTTGTGTACATTAAGAGTTTTCATAATAAAAGTTTAATATATTTTATAATTGAACTCAAACTACTTATAGTATTTTATATTATATATATATATATATATATATATATATATATACTGCCGATCCTAAGCCTTGAATTAATGAGGAGGATTGAGCATAGTATTAGCGACTCCATCCTGTAGAAAACTAAATCGTTAAAAAAAAGCTAACCAGAAAAAATTATTCAAACCATTCTTAACTCTGCCCTAGAAGTCAGAAGGCCTTCGTTTAGAAGAATTATGACGCCTCATTATGAGAGCCGAGTACCTTCGGAAGTCACATATCCGATGTCCCTTCTGACAACCAGAGCAACCATTTATTTAGGTACATGGAATGCTCCTACAATGTGGGAAGCCGAGAGAGTATTCCAAATCGCTTCAGAAATGAGAGGATACGCCCTAGAAGTGCTCGTGATCAGTGAAGCACATTGGACGCATCTTGAACAACAACGGCTATCTTCAGGGGAGCTGTTTTTATACTCCTGTCATGAAGAAAATGCCCCAAATACACAAGGACTGCATTGATGCTGTCCAAAAACAAGCAAAAAATGCACTTATAGGATGGGAATCTTATGAACCGAAGATCATTAAAGCCTCCTTCAAAACAAAGAAAAAGGGCATTACAATGAACGTCATCCAATGCTACGCGCTTACCAACGACTACAATGAAGACGCTAAAGATCAATTCTACGATAGGCTGCAGTCAATCGTAGAGAAGTGCTCAACAAAGGACCTGATCATTCTGATGAGAGATCTAAATGCCAAGGTTGGAATGGACAACACTGGATATAAAAACATCATGGGACGATACGGACTGCAAGAAAGGAACAAAAATGGTGAGAGATTTGCAAA
Source organism: Schistosoma spindalis (assembly GCA_946903255.1). NCBI lineage: Eukaryota > Metazoa > Platyhelminthes > Trematoda > Strigeidida > Schistosomatidae > Schistosoma > Schistosoma spindalis. The sequence goes on from OX336423.1 coordinate 18,346,804, forward strand.
TCAATGTGCCTTCAATAAACTGGTCATAGGTGGCATTGTATTCCCACACAAACGCATCCACAAAACCACATGGACTTCACCGGATCACACCACACAGAACCAAATCGACCATATCTGCATCAACAAAAAGTTCGGGAGGACGATGGAGGATGTGAGAACCAAAAGACGAGCTGAGATAGCATCAGATCATCACTTGCTGATCGCCAAGATGGGATTGAAACTCAAGAGGCACTGGACAACGGGGCGGACAATATCACAAAAGTTTAATACGGCTCTTCTTCGGGATAATGAAAAACTCAACAAATTCAAGATAGCCCTCAGCAATAAGTTCCAGGCCTTTCGTGATCTACTCAATGAAGAAGGAACTACTATGGAGAGAAACTGGAAAGAGATAAAAGAGGTAATAACTTCAACATGTCTTGAACTTCTGGGCCACAAGATACACCATCACAAGGATCGGATCACGGTTGATACACTGGATAAGATACACAGAAGTAAACAAGCAAGTGAAGAGAAGCATCAGAACTGACAAACGTAAATACGTGGAAGATTTAACAATGACGGCGGAAAAGGTTGCCAGAGAAGGGAATATGAGTTAACTGTGTGACCCAACAAAGAATCTCTCTGGAAATCACTGTAAACGAGAACGGCCAGAAAAAAGCAAGGAAGGCAAAGTAATCACCAACATTGAAGAACAACAAGACAGGTTGGTAGAACACTTCAAAGAACTCTTGAATCGACCAGCCCCACTGAACCCACCCAACATCGAAGCAACTCTCACGGACCTCTCAATCGATGTTGGCCCACCAACAATTGAAAAAATCAGCATGGCCATCAGACAAATCAAGAGCGGCAAAGCAGCAGGACCAGGCAACATTCCAGCAGAGGCACTGAAAGCAGACGTATCGGTAACTGAAAGGATACTCCAAACTCTCTTCAGAAAGATCTGGGATGAGGAAAATGTACCAAAAGACTGGAAAGAATGACTTTTGGTCAAAATACCAAAGAAAGGCAATCTCAGCAACTGTGATAACTACAGAAGAATCACTCTTCTCTCACTAACAGGAAAAGTCTTCAACAGGGTATTGTTAAACAGGATGAAGGACTGCGCAGACAATCAACTTCGAGACCAACAGGCAGGATTCCGTAGGGATAGATTGTGTATAGACCAAACCGAATCTCTACTGATCATTGTGGAACAACCAATTGAATGGAATTCATCACTCTACATTCACTTCATCGACTACGAAAAAGCATTTGATAGCATGAACAGAACAACACTATGGAAGCTTCTTCGACACTACTGCATGCCTCAGAAAATAGTCAATATCATACAGAATTTCTATGATGGATTAAACTGCAAATTTGTTCATCGAGGATAGTTGACAAAGTCGTTCGAAGTAAAGACCGGTGTCACGCGAGGTTGCTGACTCTCACCCTTTCTCTTTCTCCTGGTGATCGACTGGATCATGAATATGATGATCTAGACTTCGTAGATGATCTGGCTCTTCTATTGCAAACGCAACAGCTAATGCAGGAGAAGAAGGCTAGTGTATCAGCAGCCTCAGTAGCAGTAGGTCTCAATATAAACAGAGGGAAAAGCGAGATACTCCGAAACAACACAGCATGCAACAATCTAGTCACAATTGATGGAGAAGATTTGGATGATGTGAAAACCTTTATATATTTAAGCAGTATTATTGATAAACACGGTGGATCTGATGCAGATGTGAAGGCACGGATTGGCAAATCAAGAGCAGCGTATTTACAACTGAAGAATATCTGGAACTCAATACAATTTGCAAACAACATCAAAGTCAGAAGTTTCAATACAAATGTGAAGACAGTTCTACTGTATGGGGCGGAAACCTGGAAAACGATGAAAACGATTATCCAAAAGATACAAGTGTTTATTAACAGTTGTGTGAACAAAATACTTCGGATCCGTCGGCCGGACACTATAAGCAACAACCTGCTGTGGGAGAGAACAAATCAGATCCCAGTGGAAAAATAAATCATGAAGAAGCGCTGGAAGTGGATAGTACATACACTGAGGAAAAAACCGAACTGCGTCACAAGGAAAGCCATCATCGTTTGGAATCCCCAAGGTCAAAGGAGAACAGGAAGACCAAAGAACACATTACTTCTAGAAATGGAGATGGAACTAGAAAAAAATGCCCAGGACAGAGTGGGTTGTAGAGTGCTGGTCGGCGGCCTATGCTCCACTAGGAGAAACAGGCGTAAGAAAGCAAGTAAGCAATATCAGTTAAACGTTTTAGACACAACAAAAATGAGGGACGTTGATGAACAGTTCTTACTTGGTTTAAACACATCATGTACTTCTACGTCCTCCCAAATCTATTCAGGTTGGGGACTTTAAATTGACAATTCAGTCAAGATTACTTAGTTGAATAATACATATAATCATCGCATCTACTTCAGTTCTACTTATCTAATATGCGTTTTCTCACAAGAAATATTCTATTTAAATAACACTGAAATAATAATGCAAACCATCTGAATATTTCTGTTAACCTCAGTTGTTTGTAGAAGTTTCAACCGTTCACCTTCTCTTCATCAATCACCTCATTCTATTTAATTGATCACATAATATGGTGTTCATTAATATCTAATGAGCGTGATAATAATCTTAATAAGAATGAAGAATGTCAATTTTTAATAATGTGTTTATGTGACTGACTGTCATCTACTCACTCAGAACAGAGATGAATGAAATTCTCATTTAACAAAACATTCTTGTTTTTGTGAATAGTAAGTAAATTGGAGACAAATAATTTGACAGTCAATTCATAGTAAGTTTTGCTTCAGCTATGAATAAACACTGTAATCAATTATCATCTAATTCCAAATTAATTTGGCGGTCATTTTGTTATGCAATCTTTGCATTAAACATCATCATTTAAACTATTATTGTACGTGAGTAGATTATCAAATCCATTCGTAATCCATACCATGGAGTACACTGGAAAATCGTTGATGTTGGAAAAGTTGAATCCTGCATTATCACATTAACCATAAAATTTTGTCAAAAACATTGTGCGGAATAGATTTATGTTGAACTGTGATTTTTTATCAGGTGTAACATTAAAATTTCCGTTCAAGAATTGTAGAAATGTAATTGCCGTTGAATATTCAGTATACAGTAATGATTATCATCAACACTTTAATGACACTTCAATCAATTGATTTTACACACGAAACATCCGAATTATTTAAACAGTAAGATAGTTATATCGGATAGTTGTGACTGACATGCAGATAACCGCAAAAAAATGGAAAGTAAGATAACGGTAACAGAAAGCTTTTTAAGGGAAGTTGCTCTACATCGAAATATTGGCAACAATTGTTACCCTCCACCTTTATTCCACACTGAATTACACGTTGAATCTTGTAGTACATCTGACTTTTTTTATTTTTTAGCGTGGAGTCGAGTCGCGATTGACTATGAACACCACTACAAGTTGAGCGCGTACCAAATAAATCAGAAGGCAAGAGTTGTTCGCAACCAATTTTATTCGTTGGCGATCTCGTGGTATCGAAAGAATACCGAGATCGTGTCAAAGGAGTACAAGTGGGATCGGCAGGAATGCGAAAAGAAATATTTGAAGTCTGAGTCAACATCTAACAACACACAACCAACTCTTTCAAAACCAACTAATCATTGAAGTGAGGAGTCATTAATCATAATAACTTCTTTGGAGAAAATTAATCACATTAAAGTAAGGATACTGATATTCCAAGTCACCTCAGAAGTGTGGTACATCTAGTTCACATAGATATTCTGACTTACTACATTTGCCAAAATCAGTGAAATTTAATGAACGATCTATCCTATCTATCATAGAATGCGGTGACACACTGTAAAATGAAAATCCTCGTCTGTTGAAGTGACATGTTATTTCTGAATAACTGTGGGGTTGCTGGACATGAATTTGTTGTCATGTCATGGAATCGTGTTGTCGTACTCACTCACATCCACCCACGTTCAATTTCCAAAAAAACTCTTCCCACACTGTCCTGAATACCTTGAAACAATCGAAACGGACTCAGTACAACACACATGAAATCTTTCATCCTAAAAGCTCTATCTGGTTATTAAACATCAATTTTATCGTAAATAGTTGACATATCAGTTACTGAAATTCAAATAACTGCATACTAAACTGATCAATGTTTTCATTACTGAATTACAATTACAAATTTTTCAGTGGACGTTTTAAATAGTTTATCTTCAGATGATGAATTTATGCATACCTAACTTTGAGTGTCCCTACACATTACCTCAGTATTCACTATTCGTGCTATAATGTCCAAACACGATCATCAATTCTCATGTTTAAAATATGATACAGCTCTTTCAACTCTTCTTTTAGGCTTTTCCAGTTATTGTAGTCTGTCTCATTTGTCGGATGCAATGTTTGACATACCTTATTATGGTAAAGTCATGTGATCTGTTTGCAGATCATGAAGTATTGGTCTCTTTGTATCTTGTTAAATCTGAGTTTTAAAACAGCGTCTTTCGCAAGTCTTTTTTACACCTGTCAATCGAAATGAGTGATTGCATTCATTTCAAAATATCAACCGATTCCTTATACTTTGGAAAATAAATATGTTTACTATAGTGGCAATAGTAACTCCTGAATTATTGACTGATCTCTGTATATTTGATAGGTTGAATATTCATAAGTTGAATAGTATGGGAGTTTTCCCTTCTGTCAATGTACGAAAACGATTTTGAATGCCAAATTTTAGATATATCCAAAACGTTAACTATTTCTGGAAATTTGGTTTACTTCACTAAACTATTCTAATCAACCTCAATCAATATTCAATGAAAAAAATATATTTAGTCAACAATAAGATGTGAGTATACAGAATATAGGGTAGCAATGAGTTTGCTTATCGTAGTATCATAACTAGTGTCATAGAAAGAAGAATTGCGTGACAAATATTTATGAATGAGGTTATCACAGCAAACGCAATATCGACAACAGGATCTTTCTCCATACGCAAAATTGGTTTAAATGATTTTATACTACTTGTCCCGAAAAATCGTAGTAAATTTCACGTTCTTTGTTTATAAATTATCTTGAGGGACTTAAAAATCAACACAGTGACTACAGTCAATCGGCTGAGGACTCTTAATAATATAAAGTTGAAGGCGGCCGAATTCACGTTATCTTTCCACATTAATTATGCTTGCTTTGGTAAAATATATAAACACAAAGGGTTGTATGAAAACTGTGAATATTGTTAAGTGAACATGTCTATGTGAAATTGTAACAGGAGATTATTTGGATCATGAAATAAATAATAACTAGTAATAAGCAATAATCAGTATAGGCAGGATATATGATAAACAGTATTGCTTAAGTACTCAATTACTCGACAAATATAATATCAATAACCGTGATTTGATCAACATATATATAAATCTCTGTTCTCAAAGACGTCGGTTGGGATTCCAGTAAGATAGCGGTTAATTCTTATGTCGAAAACATTGTCTAACTCAATTAAAATATCTCCTTAATAACGTTGACTGAAGGTATGAATTTGAAGTTACTGAGTTGGACATACTTAGCACACTGTTCAAATATTCAACTAAGATTACTCCTTCACAGAGAAATTCATTTCATCTGTGTCGGAAAACAAAGGTAAATTTCGATACCAAACGACATTTCATAATGTAAAATTTAATCGCTATCACCTAAAGATGATATCCAACTTTAAACAAAAAGCAACACAAAAACTTATTTGGTCTACAGTAAAATGAATCTATTCTGAATATTCAGTAGGGAAGATTTGTTCTGTCACACTGATGAGCAAAAATGGATGGACAAAACGTGATATGGAGTATCTCATCAGGATAATTGACCACAAATTCAAACACAATAAACATGGGACTTAATAACAAGTAGAGTCGAAATGAATCGTGGTTATTATTGGACGTTCCATAGGTTCACAAAGTGAAGACGTGAAAACAAACTGATTCTAAAAAAAACGAGCACTAGACTAATTAGAAATTAGATGGTAAATGCTTACAGTGTTTATTCATAGCTGAAGCAAAACTAACTATGCATTGACTGCCAAATTATTTGTCTCCAATTTACTTACTTTTCATAAAACCAGTAATGTTTAGCAAAGTGAGAATTTCATTCATCTCTGTTCTGTGTGAGTAGATGACAGTCAGTCACATAAACCTATTATTAGAAATTGACATTCTTCATTCTATTTAAGATTCATATCACGTTCATTAGATATTAGAGAACACCACATTATGTGATCGATTATATAGAATGAGGTGATAGATGAAGAGAAGGTGAACGGTTGAAACTTCTACAAACAACTGAGGTTAACAGAAATATTCAGATGGTTTGCATTATTATTTCAGTGTTATTTAAATAGAATATTTCTTGTGAGAAAACGCATATTAGATAAGTAGAACTGAAGTAGATGCGATGATTATATGTAATATTCAACTGAGTAATCTTGACTGAATTGTCAATTTAAAGTCCCCAACCTGAATAGATTTAGGAGGACTCTATCCAATTTCTTTCAATATGTATAACATTCAATAAATTTAGTGGTTTTATCATAAGTTCTCTACTGTTGCATATACTACATATATACTTCTGGTACATCTCTGATGACCTGGTAGATGAATTGCTGAAACGTTTATGCTGCATAAGTCAACCCGATAGGCATGCGCAGAGATTCGAATGACTCGAATATTGTCGTTACTTCAAAATTCGCTATGTGCTCTGACACGACAGAAATGTGATAATATGCTCTAATTAACTCAATCTTTGAAAAGACTGTTGCGCCTTCCATATTGTTGATAAAATCGTGAATGTGCGGTATAGGACATTTCTCGTCACATGATTGTTTGTTAATTTCTGGATAGTCTGCAAAGCTAAACATTTATCGCTTTCTGTAAGGTATT
>OX336416.1:0-58281 GCA_946903255.1 Schistosoma spindalis
GTATTACTTCGTCGTGAAATGCGTTCAGCTAAATCAGCCAAATATATTGAATCGAATATAATACCACATTTAATTACTACACGTTTTATGACACGTCTTGGTCTACGTACTGAACGTATTTTAAGTTCATTATTTCCTAATGAAAGTCGTTTACCACCACAACCACATAGTAGAACAATTGTTTTTCATAATCAAAGAGATTATATATTTTTTCGACATTATCGTTATATACATCGTAATACAACTGATGTTCATAATGATGATGATAATGAAAATGAAGGTAAACATAATACTGAACATATCGCAATGAATGAAGTTGGACCGAAATTCACACTGAAATTACGTTCAATTCAATTAGGCACTTTTGATAGTCAATATGGTAATTATGAATGGGTTCGTAAACGAACAGAAATTGGTAGAAGTCGGCGAACATTTATCTTATAGTTGATAAATAGCGTTTCCCAACTGTAAATATAATTATTTATTAATTCAATTATATGTCTTTATTTATTCATAAAAAGAAAATATAACGTTTGCAAATATATTATATGAGAAGCTAAGCATGTGTATGAACTAGGTGTTCAGTACCAAATATAACTTTAGGAAACTATCCATTTCTAAATTGAAACTACCACCTGTTATCAACTAGTAACAATAATGACCTGTAATTCAGGTTAGATATGAAAAATTGTTTAACAGTATTGATTTTAATCTACCAGATTAGAGTAGGAGTTCTAATATATGTACCTAGAGCTCCAAGCATGTAATGAACGAGAAAACAGGCTGGGGACAATCAGTCGTATTTCAATACAAAATTACAGAATATCTCGATAAAATATAAGAATCATACATAGAATACTTCAGTTACAAGTATTCCATTAACTGTCTCAAAATTCATTGCCATAACAGTTACTTTATTCCCGTTCTCTTCGATCTTCTCAACCTTCTGCTTTTAGGTATTCTACTTCTGACGTGTGTTATATATTATTTATGTCGACGTAAGAAGCATATCGAAATATTTTATTTTATGGTGACGGATCTATTTGATATATCTTAGTTTATTATTCAGAAATGAGGTCAGGGTGTCTTATCACGTGAAAATGACTGGTAGAGCAAGTCGTTATCATTTTGGTAACTGCAATAGCAACAGCACCTATTGAATTCTACTGAACTGTTAGCTAAGTAATGATGAAAAATTTAGTTGTCTGCTTCGTAATATCAGACATACAGACGTTCCTGCTTCACTCCATTCAAGTAAATAGTTGTCACACTCCAAGATTCGATATCGAATCTCGACAAAATCTTAAGAACTCCACAACGTTCAAACCGTAGTTTGATGACATCCATTTTTCTTTTGGTCTTAACGTAACCATGATTTTTAGTTAAAACTAGCTTGAGTGAATGCTTCAGTTATCTAACATTGCCTGAACTGTACATATCACTAACAGTAAACATGTCTTACAATATGAAAAAGTTTACAGGTAGTTTCCACAGTCTTGGATTAAAACACACTTCGAGAAAAAGGTTTAACTTTGTGAACTTTGCATTTGTTTTCATTCACAAACCTGGATAAAGTAGTATTTGCAAATCATGGTGAATTCATTAAAGATCTCATTACTCTCCCTTCAGATACACAACAGATAATCAAGTTAGTTTTTTTTTCAAAATATCAACATAATAGAAAATTTGACAAATGTATTACTCATCAACAAAGAATAAGTCGATTGGAATATAAACAAGGTTTTTATGGATGTTAGAGAAAATTTTATGACACAATATAGCAAAAACAAGATCATGGCCTAAATTAATCGAAAAAAAATTGGTAAAACATCCTGTCCGGTTGTGTTGCTGAAGTATTTATGGGTTAACCATGGTTCCATTTCCATTATCAAGACTAGTTTTAAGCCTTTGAATCGCCATGGTTTCCGCAAATACCAATAAGACAACAGTACATAGTTGACCACTTTAAATGCGTAAACCGTACCCACCGTATATCTAGCAAGTGGTGCGTTTTCAAAAACTTGAGCTTAACCTGATTTCCAGGATAACTGTAAACTAGTACATTTTTGTGGCGGAATACGACAGTTTTATATCTACCTTCATTTACGTTATTGAATATCACGTCATATGTAATGAAAACAATTTTGCTGCCGAGGTCCTATTGTTCAATACTCGCTTGAGGTTTCTAGTTAGTTTTCGCAGGGATCTGAATACCTCTGAACATCAATTTGTTAAAAAATACATTTCTTAACCAGCATCCTTTTGTGCTATTCAGCACGATATTTCTTTATGAACTCAGGTAGGAAAATATTTATGAAATCTCCGTTGCACCTTCAATTCCCACTTCATTTACATTCCGAGTAACTTATTCCTAACAATGCATTCCTTAAAATTCCACTTATGTTAATATCGTGAACAACATAATTTTATTAGCTGGTACATAACCGTAAAGGAAGTTATGAAATATCTAACAGATTCATTATATTACATTGTCTTTTCGTTTGAACTCTTATATGTTAGATTATTCATTACAGTAAGGGAAAAATGTGGTTATGTAATAGGAGTTGAGTTAGTGTCATGATTTATGGTTGTCACGACTTGACATCAGCAATTATCCAATGATTCTTTTCTACCCTCTAGTACACACTTAGGAGAGTTAGAGTTGAGATTGAAATTAGTGTGGGAGGAAACCGTTTAGCAACGCGAATACCCTAGACTATGCATTGAATCAGATCGAGCACTCTGAAATCATCTACTTCTAACCAGAAACATGTTTCCTATAATTTAGTTTAAACACAATGTCAAACTCACAGTTTGGTTGCATAATAGATATTCTTATTAATTTCAAGCATTTTAGAAAACAAATATCGGTAATTTTTATCCAGTTTACATTGATAGGTGTCTTTCGTGCAAAGATCCATCTTAATTCTGACAATTTGCTCAAAGTTATCAACTGTTCAATCTATAAATCGAACTAGATAACTCAAGAATAAGTAAATGTCATTATTGTTTGTATTTTGTTGTACAAATATTAAATACTCAGCGTCCAGTTTTTGTCAAAATATTCGTTCTACTAATGACGAATATTCGTATAAATACTTGGAACATTGTAGTTTGGCTCAAAAACTACTGTTGTAGACGTTACCTTCTTTAAATTATTGTTCACTAATTAAAGACCTATTAATCAGTTTATTCCTTAACTAACAGTGTTGGTATGGATAACATTTAATGTCTTATTCATACTGTCGTTTCATTAGGAACCTGTCGTACGAACTTCCTCTTCTCATTAGACACTAGGTTGGAACGAGTTAGAAGACCAACAAGTTTTAAAGTCTATTTAGTTGATCGTTGTGTTATTGGTAATGTAGAAAATTACTGATTTTACATACGATAAAGAATGAAGTAATCAACAGACGCGTGTTTTGTTGTTGGAAGATATACCAACCGCTTAAAAATTAACTTATGACAAAACAGTCACTCAGTTTCGTGGATTGGTTGATGTTAGTCATTAACGCCGGTGGATACCGTGCGGCTCAGTGGTCTAGTGGTTAAGAGCTCGCACGCGAGACTGACTGGTTCTGGGTTCGAATCTCGCGAGGCCGGACCATGGATACACACTGCTGAGGAGTCCCAAAACTGAACGAAACAGCCGTCCAATGTTTCCAGGTTTTCCATGGTGGTCTAACTTCAACTGACTCATGATCTCAACCATTGAAATTACTATAATATCTTTAAAAACCCTTCTGTTATGACTAAACAACAAAAGAAAATCAACTCGTAATGAAAAATAGATCAAATTTATACGTATATAAATTTTATTATACAAAATAATAAAAATAAAACGTTTCAGTAATCTTATCATATATAAAAAACGAAAACATCATAGTTACTAAAAGGGACCGGTTACAATCAGTAATATTTGTATGTAAAAAAAAAAATAACAATATTGACAAAGATATTTTAATGAATAAAATTGAATTTCACCTTCAGTAAATATCGTAAACGTATTTGATTTACACAATAGACAATATATTCATTAAATTGTAAAATACATTTATTTGCTTCAATTTCAGGTGCTTGAATTAATTTTCCACATGGTACTATAACACCATCATTTCTAAATGAATAGAAGAAAAATTTATGAAAATAATAAAATTATACAGATTATTTTAAGTAAAGATGGATAGTGGGCTAGCAGTGGAACCCACGATGTGCGTTTCGTCCTATTCCACTGTTAGCCATTATCCATCTTTGCTTAAATAGCTTGTGACTTAAGGCTATAATGAGGCAATCCGCACAGGATGTACAATATACCAACATGTTAAACAACACCGAGTGAAATTATACAGAATATTGTTTAATAGATATTGAAAACTATCATATGTAAACTGTTATGACTTTTTCTTCTCTGTTAATTATCATAGGATAAAATCGTCAATTTGAATACTGATTTATATGATTTTGCTCTTGTGCTAAATCAATGAATTACACGTCCAATCAGAATAAACGGTCTTGTATCAACCCTAAATCTTTATTGGTCGTTTTCACTTAACCTTGCTCGTTGAATGTAGAATGCAATCTCAGCCTCCACTGTATAAATAATATACTTCAGACATACGTAGTATATATAAAAGCAAACCAGACCGCTTCATATCATAAAATGAAAAATAACAATTATACAAGATTAAACCGAAAGTGACCGTGAGTGTGAGAAGGGATACCAGAACTGAAGATCTAATCGGAAGATAAAGAGAGAAAGTCTCTAGGTCATTGCGATTAACTGTAAGCCATATTACACAGTATCATTAATCGCTGATTACGGTTATCTCTAAGAGTTCAACTGCGTGCACTACAATCAACAATATGGCTCAAACCAAAAACCAATAACTACACACAGTGGCGATAATCTTTAGTTCAGTCGCTGTAACTCCATCCAACATTGCCTGCACATTGACGTAAGTAATGACTGGGCATGCGCAACACATACCCTATCGACTTCAGGCACATCGACTGATATGCTATTTTGGCCTAGTCGCATGTGCTTAAATTCTTTTATTCGATGTTAACACTTTGGTCGCGCATATTCCTTTTCCTTCTGTGGATAAAGCGGTAATCGACAGACCTTGAGTCATATCTCTTTGACTGCGACTGAACGACAGTTGACAGATATTTGATAAATGGGCTGTTAAAACCAACTACAATATACCTGCATGGTATTGGGGTAATAGCTGATAAGCAGTCACAAACAAGCAATAAACTGATATCTAAAGAGCAGGCAATAGTCAACGTTATCAAACAAACTACTATCTAAGATAGCTCTTGGTTTGCAAGGATTACCTAGTTGATGTTAGTTTGTGATAATAATTTGTCTTTAAGTTTACACCTAAAATGTCCATAGAACACATCTGTACATAATTAAACAAATATTTACTGAATAAAAGTTAAATTCATATTCGATATGCAGTTGTACTGTTAAAGGTGATCGTACTTAACATTACCTCAACCTACTTTAAAAAAAACGATATGGTTAGTTTGTGCGAAGTACGTCAATAAATTTCATCCGATCGATCACAAACAATGTACAACCTTGCACAAAGTCATACAAGTTTTTTTAACAGAAGACAGTAGATTAGTTATTGTATGTTGATTGCAGTAAGCTCAATTTTATGATGTTTGTAACTTGTCTTCATATAGTAAATAACTAATAAAATAGTGAACAAGTTCAATTTACTGAAAGTGGTTATTATTAATCAAGTAAAATGTGTACAAATCTGTGCGTTCAAAACATAATGTTTGATCTGTTCTCAATGTTGGATAAGTCATAATCTACCATCGGTGTTTATCTTCTCTGCTTTGTGCCATTTTAAATAAGTTTTAAGACGGAATAATAATCATATCATTATTAGAAGGGGTTTGAAAGCGAAAGATGCTGAGTTCGAGTCTATGTATGAACCTGAACACTGAGATGCAGGTACATCTAGCTAACCAGTCCCAAGTGGGACGAAACAAGCGTTCTGGATTCTACTGATAGCCATCCTTAGTCTATTTCATACAGTTGAATTAGTTATGTTGCAGTAATAATACGGTTTAAATTGCTGTATTTCACAGCAGCACAACAACGAAAATTAAATGAAGTCCAACTCAGTTAAATGCTATCGGATTACCAAGCTTGATGCTTCATTAGATGAGGAGTTATAACCTTCGACTGACAACGGGACTAAACTTTAATCTTAGTTTCAAATTATTACGTAAATGATAAAGACAGAACAGGAAGCTGGTCATACACAGCCAGAACTGGAATAAGATCAAATACTTAACTGATTACAATACAAAAGATGTCAACTTGACTGGTGCCATTAATCCATAGAATCATAAACCATTAAGTTGAGCCATGTAGGTAGGTGCAGACTACCTGGTTGGGGTCTGAGTGACTGTCATAATCAATAGTTAGCTTTTTTAAAACATAGCCTGGAGGACATGTTTCAAATTAATCTTTCTGCAATAACCTTTTTGATCATCTGATTAGCTGTCTTGCTATTTTTACTTAGTAAATTTTTTTAAACGCCCTAAGGGTACTGGATGTAAATATATAAATAGAGTCAATTCCTTGCAATGTTTGAAGTTTTTGTGTAATAGTAGGATATACAGGAAGTCCCATCTTTTCTATAGAGTATAAGGGTGTAGCTTATTAACGTAGGAGTGTTAGTGTGTGCTTGTCACCGTTCTATAAAGTCCGTAATAGACATTATTCCTACTAGGATACGTTCAAACGTTCAATAGTTAGGCCTGTACCGAACATTAATCTCAACATACAACAGTGATACTGCTCAGAATCTCTCGTAATGTTGCAGGCTCATTCATTTTCGTCTTCCTTTATATCTTGAGTTGCAAAATTATTTTGGACGTTTTTATTCTATGAATTTATATTTTCTCAAACCATATGCTCTATGTCTAGTGTTCTATACTACCCATGATACCGTCACTATTCCAACTACTCGAGGTATAAGTTTTTACAATTTCATTTCTCTAACTTGAAGTGATGTGACAACCAATTTGAACCAATGCGCAATATTTGCCATATTTTCAAATCGTGCCGTACTGATTAAACTAACGATAAAAGTGTACAGATCAAGCAAAACAACTAGAAATGAGCAGAGTAGATTTTCTCTGCTTAAACAATAGTTTAAATTGTGTAATAAACTATGCAAAAGAAAAAAATCAATTAATTAGTTTACAAGTATTAGTCACATGATGGACCAGTACTAAGTTGAAAATATTCACCATATGAAAAATGATATAGTAAAAGAGATATTTTTAATAGTTGGATTCATGAGTAGATCTAAACTAGACCACCATTGAAAACCTGGAAGCACTGAACGGCCGTTTTCGTCATAATATGGGACTCCTCAGAAAGACGAAATGATCGTCCAGTGCTTCTAGTTTTCCAATGGTGATCTAGCTTAGATCGACTTATGAATTCAACTGTCAACATTACTATAATCTCCACAAACCCCCATACTGATAGCATATATCTATTTATATAAGATGATATAGAAATGAAATAAAAATATATTCGAAACAGAAAACAACACAAATAAACATCTTACAAAGTTTTCCATGTTTCGGAATTTGTTCGCCATTTACCAACACCTTTTACACTATGATAATCAGCGAGATTTTCATGAGCATTAGAACATGATTGATATAATTCTCTTTGTTTACCTAACGAAACCTTAGATGATTCCAAAAAAATAACAAATGATAAAAATTGCTGATCATTTTAATGGTAAAATAAAATGAGATGGATTTTTGAATAAGGATAGGAAGCAATCACAGTAAGTAGTCATTTTAAATACCTAATACCCTGCGTCTAACCTCACTATTACTTACCCGGTGATCCCAGCAGATACCCGCAATATTTCTAAGGCACCTGTGGTCAAATACTAGTAACTTACGAATATCTTCTACTCTTAAAGGCCATGTTACGCAGCCGTATAGTAGAACGGAACGAACTGCCGCGCAGTATACTCGTCCCTTAATTGATAGACGGATATCTCACCTTCGCCATAGATGACGTAAGTTGGCAAAGGCCAAGCGAGCTTTTCGAATCCGTGCTGAGATTTCGTCAGACACCAACCCATTAGGGCCGATCAGACTTCCAAGATAAGTGATGTTGTCGACGCGTTCGACTACTTCACTCCCTATCCTTAGTTCAGGTGTTGACGCAGACCAGTCCTGAAGTAACAACTTGCATTTGGAGGGAGAGAAGCGCATCCCAAACATTCTGGTATTGTTGTTCAGTGCTACCAAAAGACTCTGCATTTCATCAGCGTCTTCGCCAAACAGGACTATGTCATCTGCGTATTCTAAGTCAATAAGTGGACCTCCTGGTAGGAGATCAATACCTGAGAATTCAGTCGATGAGAGCGTTATTTCAATCAGTATATCTATGATGAAGTTAAACAAAAGTGGAGAAAGTGGACAGCCTTGGCGGACGCCACTTGAGGTTGCGAAAGCCGATGACAGTTCGCCATAAGCTCTGACTCGACTAGTAGTGTTCGAGTAAAGAGCTTTCACAAGGTTTATGTACTTCTGAGGTACGCCTTTCAATGACAGACACTGCCACAGAACCTCTCGGTCAACAGAGTCAAACGCTGCTTTTAAATCAAGGAAGACCACTATTGTCGGACGCCGATAAGTATGCCTGTGTTCTAGAACCTGACGAATGGTGAATATGTGGTCGATGCAGCCACGACCAAGTCTGAAGCCAGTCTGAATTTCACGTGTTTGCAGCTCACGAGTCTTAGTTAGGCGTCCGAAAATTATCGAAGCTAGTATTTTAGATATTATATTAGTTAAATTAATCCCTCTGTGGTTGTCACAGGATGATTTCGACCCTTTCTTAAATATTGGGACGATTAGTGATTGTGACCAGTTAGATGGGATAACGTCTAACTCCCAGATTTTAGCTAAAATATTAGTCAACCTAATCGCTAAAACTAGACCACCATCCTTAAAGACCTCTGGGATTAATCCATCTGGACCAGCTGCCCTTCCTCGTTTCAGATTAGCTATAGCCTTTTGAACTTCAGCTAGAGTTGGGGGACCTACTTCAATGTTCCATCCACACTGTCTGGGAATAGAGGGTAGTTGTAGAGTAGCTGAAGGTCAACTGAACTGCTCCTTAAAATGTTCCGCCCATCGTTCTAAACGTCTGGACTGGGAGCAGATGAGAGTGTCGTCTTTTTCCGAAATAGTCTGACTTACACTTGATTTATTAATTCCAGTTTCTTTTATTAGTCTGTAGAGTTGTCTTGCGTTCCCTATAGCCGCCGCCTTTTCCATCTCTTTTGCTTTCGTTGCCCACCACTGCTCACGATCGTTCCTTAGACTTTTGCTTAACCCAGATATGATTTCTTTACGCTCTTCATCGTGTTCAGAACCTGATGGGATGAGTTTACGAGAATCTATCAGTGCAATAGACCTTGAAGAAATCCATTGGTTCTTTGTAACCCTGTGGTTTAAATCACTAGTAGATGTCACTGCTGTTTCCACAGCCGCTTGTATGTCTTTCCAATCAACATCTGGGTCAGCCTCGTTTTCAGAACTACCTAAGTGTGACCTCAGTTGTTCCTGGAACCTACTTTTGGTTTTCTCGTTACTCAATTCGGTTCTAATGAGTCTTTTTTGTGTGGCTCTTTTGCGTCCAGTGAGGCGCAAGCAGATGCGTGCTCGTACTAGGGCATGGTCGGAGTCCAAGCAGGTACTCCAGAATGAGCGACAATCTTCTATCGACCCTCTCCAACGATGACTGATGGCAATATGGTCTATTTGAGTCCATCGTTGGTTTGGTGCAGGGGGTCGCCATGTTAGACGATGTCTCTCCTTATGCTTAAAATTTGTGTTTGCTAAAAATAAACGATTGTCTGAGCAAAGTTCCAGGAGACGATCACCATTATCTGTTCTCTGTGCCGGAATACTAAAATACCCACCTAAATGTCTTTCTGTTTCGTTTAGGCTACCTACCTGGGCATTAAAGTCACCTGCTACGAGTACTATGTCTGAACGTTTAGCTTTCTGAAGAAGTTCAGACAGCTTTCTGTAAAATTCATCTTTCACTTCATCCGAACTGCAGTCAGTGGGAGCGTAGGCAGAAACGACGAAAAGGCAACGACGTGTGTCCCTATCCTTTCGAGTTCTTACCGAGCCGTTTAGCCGAACAGCGCATAGACGACTATTAACGGGGATCCACACTAATAGCGCTTGTTCCGCCCTCATGCTTAGTGCTATGCCTACACCTGCCAGTCCACGAGAACTAGCCATCGGGTCGCCAGATACACGGTGGGTGTATCTCGTCGGCTCTGCGTTTTGCCGAGGTGAGGTCAAGTGAATGACCACACTAGGATCCTGTATGCGTGTTTCGGAGACACAGCATACATCGATCGTACGAGATGCTCAGGTTTTAGCCAAGGAAGCCTGCTGACCGATTTGGCATAGTGTGCGTAGGTTGAAGGCTCCGATGTGTAGTTTGGAGCGAGGTTTCAGTAGACCTGGAACAGTGTTTTGCGCACTAGAATCGTTGGCTGTGGTGACACTTGAGGAGGAAGCCGAAAGAGGGAGTTTAGATTTGAAAGTCGATGTAAGAGGAATAATAGGAATTGAAGAGGTAGGTTGATTATGAATACAGTGGTCTTGAGTGCTGTTAGAGATATGAGGGCGGTTATCACTTCCCGGTTGCCGACACCGTGGAAGGGTTCTGCTGGAGGTCCTTGAAAAGGAAATTGGATTAGAGGTCGTCATAGTGACCTGAGAGCGTGACCGCAGTGCCCAAGGGACAGCTGCTTGAGGTCGGACACACACAACCTTTTTATGAGTAATTTTTGTGTTAGCTCCATACTTGTTGAGACCTCACCGCCGGAGACGGATATCCGTGGGATAAGGCGAGGTGTGCATTTTTAGGGTCGACCTTTTCTAACCCCACCCGTTCTTTTGGGAAGGCAGCATCGCTGTTATGCTGGTTGTCTGAAGGAAACACCTTACCGCTGTCACACCTCTGTACAGTCAGCAGTACGACTTCGCCTTCGGACCTTGGTTTTGTTGCTTTTAGTCTTACCGCTCTTCAACCGACCTGTCTGGCATGGTAGGACCTTGAGGAACGGTTGTTCCAGCCAGTATAGCTCAGTTGCTTCATCACGATAGGCAAGCCCGACCACCACGTCAAGGTAGCAACAACGGTCAGGTTCCAATAACAAGGGTAGATGAAAATAGGAATCACAATCAGAAAATCGTTAGTAATATTTATAATTTTTACATAAGATTTCATAGTCTTCTCCAAGTCTCCGCTAGTGCTGATGGGTCATAAATAGCCATTCAACGTGCCCCAACACAATCCTATACGGAACATGCTTCAATCCAGTCTAAATCCCAATAACACATACAGCACAATATTATGTGAGTGATATCGAGGTTAACTTTACGCTACTCGATAAAGATGGTCTATCAGCTGATGAGATCGTGAATTCTCATCGTTTGGTCACAATTTAATAATGTACTCTGCAACCAAAAACATAACAATCACTAACTTCATGGGATGCTGTCAATTTTTTGTTTCGTTGCGTCTAGCTTTTTTTTCAACTATTTCTGTTCGTCACGATTATGAGCTTGGGTAGTTAGTGACAGGTCAAATGCAGGATACATTTAAGCTACCCCACACTTAATGAAAATTTAATATTATCAGAGATTAATCCGTCATTACTTAGTAATCTAAACAGAAATAGCTCACCTTCTTGTTCCACTATACGCGGGTAATATTTGGAAGATTTCTATGATCGAATACTAACAACTTAATAATGTTTTTAACTTTAGAAAATCATGTTTGACAGCCATGAATCAAAAGAGAACAAGCTGTTGCACAGTATACATGTCCCTTTATTGACAGCTCTGCATCGCGCAAATATCACAAACGACACAAGTTGTTACAAAGCAACAGTTTCCGGAATCTGTATTAGACACCGATTCACTTGGGTTCATAAGACTTTTAAAATAAATGAAGTGATCAATGCTCTTAACCAATTCATTAAATCACTAGTGTAGGAGTTGATACTTGAAGCAATATTAAGCATTGAACGGGAAAGAAACGCATAGCAAATATGCTCACCTTGTTGCTCAAGGCGATCAGAAGACTAAGATGGTAGTTTCAAGAAGAGCAAGAACAAACATTCTAGAAGAATAGCATGAATTCATTTTTACTTCGTTGATAGTTTTAATTATAGGTTGTGGAATCAATGAAAATTAGAAAATTACTTGTTAATTTTTCAGTTTTAGTTTGCAAATACTCAGCAGTATATATATATATATATATATATATATATATATATATATATATATATATATATATATATATAATTTACCTCACAAACAATCATGAGTCCAACATTATTAGCTTGTGTTGGATAAACATAATTGGCTGATTTCGATGAACAATCAGCAAAATATACACCTTTTCCAAACATATAACCAGAAGATGGAGCTTCAGGTGGAGCAATTTGTAAACCTCTGCCTAAAATGCCAACCCAATTAGTTAAACGACTTCCATGCCAAAGAAGCATCCTATAATGATAATGAGAAACTTTATTCATTTATTATTATTTATTTGGACACATAAATATTGATACAAGAGGGCACCAAATATATATGCACCACACAAATCTCAATTGATATGTGTGAGGGCTGTGATACTGCCCGGGTGCCCAAACCGAAGCATGTGGTTTTCTTAGGGGGCCACACCCGGAGCCTTTGACCCAAAGGTCTGACCCACAAGGCAGTGGAGCATCGTGAGGAGATGCAGTCCCATGGTAGCCGGCGACCAAAGATTGGTCCATACGCCATTTGTTCCCGCAGGATACTGGAGCCCATGTGCACCATTGGTTTGGGATCCGGTTAAAGCGCCGGACATTCGCGTTTCGTCCTCTCATTTTCGTAAACAACACCCCCGCCACGAGAAGGCAGTGAGTAGGACTTCCCTGGCAGAGGCTATATACGCGTGGCCATGTGAGAGCATTTCGAGAGGGAGGGCGGGCCCACCCTAATCTCGGCCCTACCAGGCCATTTGGGAGCAATGAGAAACTATAGATAAATGTATGTATAAATTAAATATTGTACAACCAGATCACCTGACAAATTTAAACACACCAAGAATAAAAATGTTTGCAGAATAAAATGAATTCATTAGTCTATGGTTTCTCATCAGCTACATGCAACCTAAAATTACGATTATTAATATATATGTAGTTTAAATTGATATTGTGAATGGGTGAATGTTAAACAACCAGAGGGCTCGGACCCAGGACTTTAGGTCTCGCGCGCGAACGTTAAACCTTTAGACATCTGAGCCGGTACCCAAAGGTGTTAATTTACAACTTCAACACCTGGAAGTACTGCACGGATGTTTCATCTTAGCATGGGACGCAATATTGTGGATTGGTTGAAATTAGACATTAACGCCGTTGGATACCAGTTCAGTGGTCTAAAGGTTAAGCGTTCGTGCGCAAAACAGAAGGTTCTGGGTTCAAATCCCATATGCAGTGTCGTGAACACGCACTAGTGCTTCCAGGTTTTAAATGGTGGTCTAACATTTATCCATTCATGATATCGATTCGAACTTAACAATCTTCACAGCCCTATACTGATAAATATAATTCTTGACAAATTTCTAGCATACCTTGGTATGTGCAGTTTACATGAATGTTCGAAACGTAACTAAAATCATAATAATCGGAAGAATAGGTATACAACGTGTATGAATAAACATAGTTAAGATCTATGTGTCTTTATATGTTGGGAAGTAATCATTCAGAGGTTATATAAAGGCAATGAGATTAATAATAAGTGATACATATACGTTCTTCTGATTATATACATCCAAAAAATATACAATAAACAGTTAGTCACATTTTGTATAATATCTGTTAGGTCCCTAAAACTAAAACAGTTCTCATGAGATATTTTCATGATGTGTTACAAAATAAAGAGGAATTAGTGTAAGTTTTACTCAATAAAAACTATATATACAATCCTGTCAAAAAAACTCTTATTGAACAATAAATGAGAGAAATAGTGTTTTTTTTTAATTACCTATTCCCGTAATCTTTGAATTCTCCTTGTTCCGCAGATTTTTGACATTCGAATATATCTAATATTTCCAACGTATACCAATTATGTGTAACTCCATGTGTTTCGTGCATGTAATCGGTTAACAACTTCGACAACAAAAATATTTAACATTTAGACAAACAATGAATAGTCAAAGTACTAGGAATAGCATGTACAAGGAATTAGATTGGTAAAATTTTAATTCACACTTCACTGACTAGCTACTTACCTACTGACTGAAGTTAAGAACTGGCTACACCATATCTTATTTGAGTAAAAGACTGAATAATCAATTTAATGATTAAAGCACTTGTCTGTCAGCTACAACGAAACACAGTTGACCTACATCAGCTTGGGTAGCCGAGGTAATAAGTCGAGAAATTTACTTAATTGATAAAATAAATGTTAGAATATAGTAACATTAAAGTTAGCAACAAGCATGTGAAATTTCACAGTATTGGTTGTGATTTGTCAAATAACTACTACTGACAAACAAGTTAAGTACTAAACAACTGTCCGTTTCACTTTTTTAAAAGTATTCTCGGGATTGTGATGCACTGGTGTATTCTACCAAAATACTCGAAGCTAATTCATCATAAGAACTATAGTCATGTGAGCAACTGTGCGAAATACATCAAGAACTAATATTTCCAGATTGCATTTCCCACAGACTGGTCTCAGATGCAGTATTATAGAAGATCAAGCCGCCGAAGTGCAGTTGTTTCGCTCTATTATGGGAATCCCCACAAGCCGCCGACAAAGACCCCCTAGAGGAAACACCCAAGACATTCAGGTTCAGCAGTGAACACCCAATAATTTAAACTACTGGATACGGATCCACTGCTCCATATTTCCAACTTCCGATATCTTTTACACTAAAATCAACCAAAGGAGTGAGATAAATTCATTTATTCATTCATTAAAGCAACTGAGAAAGCAAAATGTATACACAAAATAGTTCAATACACATGTATGTTGTATTCTTACCGAATACATTGGATCAGTTGATCGCAAAGGTTTAATGTCACAATTCAGTCGTTTATAATTTACATCAATAATATTTTCAGTAGATGATTGATTATTCTTCAAAATATTTACAGCAAATTCAATATCGGATAAGGCTTCTAGTAATTCAATTTTTGATTTGACTTCAGGCATTGTACGAATAACCGGTGGTATACGCATACTATAAGAAAAGTAGAAAATGAAAAAAAAATCATAAAAACAATCGATATACATTTCTTATTAAAATAACTGTATTAGAAAAGTAATAAAATGTCATAATTATGAAAACAGAAGTCAAGATGAACTAAATTTATTAACTTAATTACAGATAACGTATATCTGACATAAGTGTGCGGTTGGTCTACCTTACAACAAAACACCATAACAGAACAATTAGGAAGATTGATAAGATGAAAAGCAGAGGATAGGATACCAAAATCAATTATGAAGGAAAGCTAAAAATATGAATTGCATATTATAAAATGAACAAATATTATTGAACAATACGGTTACTGGTTTGGTGAGGTACAGGCTTCCTCAACCCAATAACTTACGCAACGTATCAAGTATGTCCTACAACTACTGCGCCGTTTCGGTAAATAAATAAAATAAATAAATTATGTGTATATGAGGGGATCTACTGACCGTTTACGCATTCTGACATTTTATTTGCGTACATGACGAATAATAAAAAGATAGGTGCTCCCCATGTTTAATACGTCGGTTTTTAACACTCATATCCTGTACTTCCACAGCTGACCTATGATAATTAGCAAGGCTTAAAAGTCACAACAATGTCTTTATGTGGATGAGTCAAGGATGGATTGCAGATCTGTTTTCCAAATCTCGTGGAATTCTTGCGAACTGGTAGATTTTGGTTGCTCACAACAATAAGGGTTTTCAATATTACTAGTCTCCCGCACCCTGTCAAATCCTTTAGAGAACCAAGCAAGGGCAATAATAGGTTCGTTTTCTACAACATCACTACTCTCCGTAGTATTTAACACTTTCACCTTATGTAAATAACGCATCGTACAGTGGATACATGTTATTGTAGATGTGAACAAAAAAATTGCGATACCCTTTCGTAGGGTAAGAAGATGCAAATTTATCCACTGGAGTTACACTCAGACGACAACACGAATAAACAGGCATATTATTACTGTGTGAGAAAAATAGTTATAGAGAGTTAATTACGAGATAGTAAGCCTAAAATGAGATCTTTTGGCCATACAGCATATCACTTTAGTTTGTATTTTTGCTAATTGCAATGGTCATAAACAGTCTCTTACCCAAAATCGTGAGGTATCCGTGTATAGAAATCATTACAGGCCAACAGTAATTGTTCTTCAAGTTTACGTTTATCACCCGCATTTGTTTTGACGATACGTTTTACTCTGCCTCTTGGCTTAGTTTCTGTTTCAGTATTACACGCTTGACTTAGAGCTGACAAAGCACTAATCATTTGGGATATGTTATCCAATGCTGTATAACCTGCACGAATTTGTGATTCACTAAGTTTTCCTAGAGGAGCTCGACGTGAATCATATTTTAGTTCAGTCATAACTTGTTCCATGTTACTAAAATCACATATTAATTTCATAAGTACCTAAAAAAGAATAACAGTGAACACAGTAAATTGATGGGAAATTTAGTAAGACAAGCAACGCATATGATAAAGATGAATTTTCTCAGAAAATTTGATTATAAACGCTTTAGGAAATATCCAAGAATTAAATATACCGACATGATGTTTACCACTGGCCGACTTCTAGAAGACACTACAACCTTGGATATATTACCAACCAAAATACGTTCAGCATACTTTCCACATAAACGGTATACAGTGGACCACACATTTGTAGCCTTTTCGAGAAACCTCTCAACTGGGACGTTTCTACAAATGAGGGAGATACCAAATGACCAAAACTGAAATTGACTCGACCAGCATATGAATTACTCAAGGAAATTATTAAACTGAGGTGTTAATATCGGATCCAAGAGAGGGAAGGTTATATGTCCCTAATTTGGTCAACGGTCATAGTGAAGAAAACCGCCTGCTACGGATTTATGAATCAACGCAGCACACAGATTTTACATGGATTATTACAAAATGTGAATAACCCTATAGAACCCAGTACTCAAAATGGTGGTTCTTTCTACGAAAGAGATTATTTCTAGTATCTAATATTTCTGTATGGATTATACTTTTCTTTCCCTTAATTGTAATCTTTATCTGGTTAAGCAGCTCATTTTTAACTGAAAGTCCTATCCTGTTTAGTCTTAAGTCGCAAGACGATCGCTTTTTGAAAACTTTTACGAGGAATAAAACATACTTTTAACTGAGTTCTAGAAGTTAAAAATGTGGATAGACAAAAAGCGAAGAGCGACTCGTTCTAAAATCAGAATATTGTAACGATGGGTCAAAAGCTTGGTTTATCTGACCTCTAGCTACCTATTCAAACCGTTGCTCACGTATAGCAAAACAGTCAAGTGAGTAACGCTGTCAAGTATACATTACCAAATAAAAATGATATATCAGTTTGAAGTTGAGAATTTGGATCGACTGAGATTAGGAAATATGTAATATGTGCCCAGCCACCGCCAATCAAGAAATCCTATGCTTGGTAGCATAGGTGTAGATTGACGAAAATTTAGCAGCAATTAGACCATGAAATATCCGACTGCTTTTGGGGGGTGTTAGGAGAAATTACAACTTTTAGATACGGTCTGTCAGATAGGTATAACCCATGAAATGTTTCGAAATAGTTAGCAGTAATGCAGATCCCCAATCTAACTCCAAATATTAAAAACGTTATTCCATACTTTTTTACCTCTTTCAACTGCCTTTTTTCGGATTTCTAGTTCGCCACAACTGTCTGCACCAATATTCGCGACTAACTGCCATGATTTTTAGCTACTTTATTATTTCTATCCTTATATGAAGGCAAATTAGCCCCACAAACATGAGTCAAGTTATTCTGTCTGTTTGATCGCGTATCTATTAAACTTGTATATTAATATTTGCTAAATTTTATCACTATAAAGTTTTATAACTAACTCTTTGCATGACGGTCTTTTTATTTTGTGTGACCCATTATCTGGAGTTTTTATTTAATGATATATGAGTCCAACATTTTTTGAAATAAGCTTGGTAAATACGAGGTTTTTTCAGAGAACCACTTAGTTATGGCATATTTACCACTCATGCATCTAATACGAGTGATGTGATTTTTAACAAAATGATCTTTATTAAACCACTAAGATGTCTCGATTCATCGGTCCGAGAAAATGACTAATAACAGTCAGTTTAATGCTAAGTGATGTGTTAATCCAAGTATTTAAAACGTAGAGCTTTAATTTACCCTTTCGGTCAGTGTTACGAATTAACATCCTACACTAATAGACTGAAATTTAAATCTCCAATAGCACCTTTAGCTCTGAGGAAGAAGCTTGAACTAAGCCTTTTTTCATGGTACTTAGTACGTTTATAAGCCATAGTTCATATTTTTCATTGTGAGGAAGTAATAGATTTACAGAAAGTGTTATTAATATGGGATGCGCTTCTCTCCCTCCAAATGCAAGTTGTTGCTTCAGGACTGGTCTGCGTCAACACCTGAACTAAGGATAGGGAGTGAAGTAGTCGAACGCGTCGACAACTTCACTTGTCTTGGAAGTCTGATCGGCCCTAATGGGTTGGTGTCTGACGAAATCTCAGCACGGATTCGAAAAGCTCGCTTGGCCTTTGCCGACTTACGTCATCTATGGCGAAGGTGAGATATCCGTCTATCAATTAAGGGACGAGTATACTGCGCGGCAGTTCGTTCCGTTCTACTATACGGCTGCGTAACATGGCCTTTAAGAGTAGAAGATATTCGTAAGTTACTACTATTTGACCACAGATGCCTTAGAAATATTGCGGGTATCTGCTGGGATCACCGGGTAAGTAATAGTGAGGTTAGACGCAGGGTATTAGGGAATGATGGTAAATCAGTTGATGAGGTTATGAATCTTCATCGACTGAGATGGTTGGGCCACGTGCTGCGTATGCCTGAACATCGATTACCATGACGCGCAATGCTAACCGGTGTTAGGGATGACTGGAAGAAATTTAGGGGCGGCCAAACCAAAACGTGGCATCAGTGCTTGAAGTCACTAACTTCTGGGCTGAGCCATGTTGGTAGATGCAGACTGCTTGGTTGGGGTCCGCGTGACTATCATAACCAATGGTTGGAGACCGTGGGTGACATGGCTCAGAATCGATCACAATGGCGTCGGTGTATACACTCTCTGTCTTCCTTTAATCTAAGAGATTAAAATCGCTTCATATCATTCTTTCTAGGAACTAATTGTATCTTCCTGTACTATCTCCTTATACACACTCTTTCTTTTATATATTACCACCACTGAATTAACTACTTCTATGAATCCGGTGTTCATGTTGTTGTGCTAATGCGGTATGGCAACTTGGACCAATGCATATACGTGCCTGGTCCTACGTTGCAGCTGACTGACTGACTGTTATTATTATGGAATAACTTCTAACAAAACATTTACCTGCACGGCAACAGGAAGTCGTGATTTAACTTCTTTAACCTTCTTTTTCTTTGCAGTTGCATTTTCATCCTTAGAAGTGAATACAACAATATACTACAGACCAACCTGTACGCCATAATCAATTTCAACCATATCATACTTTCCATTTTGTTTTATGAAATTCCTTCTTTCTCCCCATTGATTTAGTGTTTTATCTAGAAATCTATTTTTTTTTAAATACGTTTACAACTGCAAAATCTTTGTCAATATACTTTTTTTCAAAACAACTCTTAGCAGCTTGTAAATTACCACCAAAATTTTCAAGTTTATTTTGGCCAGATTTCCCAACTCGACCCCAACGAAACCAGACTGAGTAATTATTTATACTTTCATCTTTTAAAAGCTGTATAATATAGTATTTATTGTTATTATTTTGAACATTAGTCTAAAATAGTTCACTTTATGATTAAAAAATTACTTTATATTACCTGATTTAGCATGACATCGTAAATATCATCGCCTTCATAATAAACATAAGCTGAATTGACTTTAGCAACACATTCAACATCGACTGGTGCTTTACCTTTGCAGATTACACGTCTAACTGTACAGTTGATTGATTAACAACACTAATAAACAACCTTTTTTAAAGCTTTCTGAGTTGTCTTCCTCATCACCAGCGGGCTGCTGAACTTTAAGGGGACGCCTCATTGTTCTACAATGGAACAAGATGGGATTTACACTGCCACATATTTACAAGTAATCAAAACGTTTTCAAGGTAATGACTTATTGGTAACTATACTTGATGAAAACCATTAAAGTGGAAATTAACTTTTTAAAAAGATAGTAGGACCAGTTTCATTACCTCTAGTTTCAGTAATAATAAGGTATACAGGATCTAGCCACAAAAAGACCTGTATATAACGAGAAAGGGTGAATCTCATAAACTCAGTCCAAATAGCTAGAGGAATAGAGAATAAAACCGTAGGAAGTCAAAGAAATATCGAACTGTTGTCAAGGAGCTTAGAAATACATTATAAGCCCGATCTCCCTATTTTGCCGAAAATTTTGTCAATTTGGGGGAAATGGCACAAAAACGACAAAATGCCCCAGGGTCTTGAGAAAATTCCAAAGTATTTTGGGTTTTCCCAATATTTTCCCAGAATCTTATAACACTGGGGAAATCTATCTATATTCGTTGAGGAAACCCTTAATGTTTTTTAAAGAAAATGGACAGTACATTTTATAAATTCAGGACATTCTATTTTTTCTTCCGCAAACATCTGCACTCAAAACGCAGCATTATTTTGTATCAGGAATCTAGATGAACAAGTAGATCACAGAAAACAAAGAACGTCGATAGTAAAGTGCAATGCGAGTAATATAAAAAGTACATGATAGATGCTCCCTACGACACTAAGGAGCATTCGTTTAAAATGCCAAACTTCATAAGACAAGCAGATAGTACCACAAATATCACATTCTTAACGTATTAAGTTCTGATCAAACCATATCGATATCTGTCCAAGCAGATCTGCTTCTTTGACTTTAAATGCACTTGCAATTTAGTACATGTGCTTTATTATTAATACATCAATTGTTCTTTCTTTTGTAGATCTTTTCAAATTACAATAAGACTTGGCAATTAGAATTAAAATACATAACAATTGATGCTCTAGCATCTGCCAACTACTCATAATGTTATACAATTATACGCTTTTCTTTTCAATAAATTTCTTTAAACCATTTTTTACGTGGTTTGAAGTTTTCGTGTGGTGTTACTGGAACAAATGCGAACACAGGAGACGTTTGTGGTTATGCCAAAGGTGTTTCAAAATTGTAACCAAAATTAGAGATATCGTCGCGCATTTAGGTGAAAATAGGCAATTCGGTGTATATGTAGGCGAGAAAAGTAGAAGACTCGGCTTGTATTTAAGCGAAAAGTATATAATTCGGCGTATATTTAGGCAAAAAATAAAAATTTAGAAACATTTGAAAGACAGCGACAAAGAGGTAAAAATCCAAATTATTTCCCCCATAGAGGCAACGCATTTTACCCTTTGTTCGCCTTTTTTCCCTTTATTGGTTGTTTGGGTCGATCAATTTACTAAAAGTCTTAAAATAATTGAGTCAATAAACTTTGTATGGTACAAATGTGATCAGATGTTATGTAATTTGTCGCATCTACGTCTAAAATGATTTATTTAACCACTAAATGAACGTAAAATACCGGATGCTTCAGAAACTCACGGAAAATCACGAAAACATTTAACATTTAAAAACACGGCGGAGTTTGAGCTTTGTACACTAAAGGCACTCAACAATCCTCTACTTTCCAAGACAGTATAGTCAGGCCCCTATTTCATTTTTTATCTCCATAGCAGATTGACCTGACGAAAGAACTCAGAACAAAAACTTACACACAGAGATTATGGCACTGTCAAAGCAGACTTTGTGACCAAACTGACGAGATTCTATCGACGTAAACGAATGGTGTAATCCTTTAAATTTTTCCAAGAACGTCTGCTGCGAACCTTCTCATACTGGTCCAGGTCTAAAGGATTCCGGACCTCTGGAAGTCAAGGAGACTCCAAGGCTCTCGAGTCTACAGAAATCTGTTGCTTCATTTAGCATTCAACATGTTTAACTATATCTTCAATATGTTAATTTTCTATGGATTGCAACACGTTTTTCTGTATGATATATCCCATGACGCAAACGCATTAAGTGCCTGAAGCACAACTGTTCAGTGCACATCAGCTACATAGATATCTCCAAGTGTAGATCACTGTACCCTGCCTCCAAAGCCAAATTTAGTCAGTATAGACGGGTTCAGATAACGTGACCCTATATATTAATCAAATAGGAGATTACGAACTGCCGGACTTCGGACAATTCTGCAGTATCAGTTTTCGCTAACAAGTGAAGTGAAACAATGCTCGATCCCTGGATTACTTCTCTTCGTAAGGAACAATAATGATTCATCCAAACTCTCCTTTAAGCGGATGACTTTCAGAAATCAGCTGGTCCTTCCATGTTTCGACCATTCAAGATGGCTAGACCATACTGACGAAATGTTTCTTTTCCTTGAAACTTGTAAATGAAGAAAATTAGTGGTGAATATCATTGATATTCCATACTTTAAATGATTCTTAAAAGATTCCAGTTTCACATTTCCCTAACCAAAAAGAAATCCATGCGTCTTTTCCACTTAGCAGTCAGTATGCGATAGACCATGCTCCTTCCTTTGGCTTGTTCCTAGAACATTTCGTAGCCTGACTTCAGAAGTTTTGATAACTGTCTCTAGTGTCTATCTAAAACTTTGTCTGGAAAACAACCTGCGCAACGCCTCCTTACCTGAAGAATGATGCCGCTCTATTAGATTGTGTTCATATAAAAGCATCGAATAAGGAACTTTGATTAAACAATAAATTCAACTGAACTCAAAAGCTATTACCCAAAGTCAGAACAGTGCAGAAGGATCTAAAGGATATGATCATAATGTATCACATTGCTTATAATCCTCTCTATTGGAAAAGACCCCCAATACATATCAGTAATAAATCAAAATTAGATGACACCCACTCATCCATAAGTGAAGCTGCTTCATTGTCCGTGTGTTTAATAGAATTGTAGTGACCTACTTTTGTCAACAGAACGCGATTGGTTCAATGAAAACAATTATTATTATAACCAATTGTACCAGTGACTGTTTTACTGTGCTCGCTTGTTTAACTGTGCTAATGACAGCCATTATACTTACTTACTCTCCCGTTGACTTTGAACTTGTACGAATTCGGTTACGCTCAGTAACCACGCTTGTACTCCATTGGCACGATCTCGGTATTCTTTCGATACCACGAGATCGCCAACAAATACATCTCGACTACAGCCATCATCTGTCTTCTGATATTGGCCTACGGGGATCTTATTGGTTAATTGGCACGTAGTCTTGTAGCGGTGTTCATAGTCAATCGCGACTCGACACCACGCTACTGAATCGCAGTGACACCCTCACGAGTCCATTAGTTCAAAAGACGGTAAAAGCCAATAACATCCTAATAGTGGCTTAATAAACATTTAAAATGGTGCAGAATATACCGAAAAGAGACCTGAATAAAAAGAACGTAAGTACAAAAAAACTGGACAAACACAATAGGAAGAGATATTACTGTCAGTCAAGTAACAATATCTTACCCGATGAAGTGTCTTTCAGTTCAGTTCGCCTCAAAAATGAACTTACTCGGTTGGAATATAGACGCCCTTATGAATGATGAAGTACTTCTATACCAGAGGTACTAAGTAGTAAATGAAACGGGAATATGTTTATCGAAAAATCATAAAAATATCATCCGCTGATACAACAATATTAGCATGATGTCTGATGTGAACCGGGAAACAAGAAGCCCTGACAAACTACGAAGGCTTTTTTTTCGGGACGTTATTTCATTTTATTCAAAGCTTGTAAAACATTGACATTTCTTTTTGTCCCTAATCTATTCTACAGAACATAAGCTTTCGTTCGATGTATCATTCACTGCCATACCTTTTTCTGTTCCGAAGCTATTGTAATTTAAACATATTATTTTGCACCCTATTTCTACTCTAATCCCCAGCTTTGGACACAATTGTATTTTTCCTTATTATTGTACGTTGCGGTCGGGTTATTCACTTATTTATTCATGTACCTTTTTACACTAATCTGAATTAAGGGAATTCAGTGAATCCAGTGAGTTCAGTGGTCAGGGAAATAGATCGAGTAGTGTTCCAGTTGTCTTGTCTTCTCTCATTCGTGTGCTTGCCCACCAATCAGGTGGCAGAATAGTTTTCTTCTCTCTACCCCATCTCGAACTCACGCGTACTAGTCTCAAGGTTAAGCTGATCAGCCTATCGCATCAAGGTCGAAATCTAGATTAGACAAGTATCCTCGGCACCAAAAAGTGGGTAAACAAATCAAGGTCATAACAAAGTGGCGACGGAGATTTTTTTTCTATATTGATTGATCCAGAACAAAATGTCTGTATCCTTGGACGACCTTAAAACTATTCTACAAATTCAGCAGGCGCAAAATGATGCAAATCAAATGAAGCTTTTAGATGCACTGATGCAGAAGCTGTCATTACATTCATCCACAACTTATCAATCAGATAAGTATGAATGCATCACAAATTCTATTTGTGAATTCCATTATGATCCTGAATCTGGTATCATTTTCAATTCCTGGTTTCATCGTTGCGAAGACATATTCCGTGTGGAATGCTCAAATCTTGATGACGCAGCTAAAGTTCGCCTACTCCTGAGAAGACTCGGAACACGTGAATACAACAAATATGTGAATTTCATCCTGCCACGAAATCCACGAGATGTATCTTTCAAAGAGACAGTCCAAATTTTATCTGACATTTTCGGCGAACAATCTTCATTATTTAATACTCGCTATCGATGTTTCCAAATATCGAAATCCCCAGATGATGATTATCTCACATATGCTGGTAAAGTAAATCGAGAATGCGAACTGTTCAAAATAAACGAGATTACAGCTGACCAATTCAAATGCTTGATTTTTATATGTGGTTTAAAGAATGCAGAAGATGCAGATGTCCGTACCAGGATGTTAGCACGCATTGAACAGGAACCGAATATGACACTACAAATGGTCACAACCGAGTGTCAGAGGTTGGTAAATCTCAAGCATGATACCGCGATGGTGCAACAGAAGGTTAAACCTTCCGATTTTGGTTCAATTAATGCTCTCAGATCCTCGAAATTGTCCAAACAGAACACTACAACCACACAACTACCTTCTGTCAAACCCCCATCACCATGTTGGTTCTGCGGAGCATGGCATTTTGCGAAACTATGTCCGTTCAAGAATCACAAATGCCGCAAATGTCATCGCATTGGTCATAAAGAAGGTCATTGCTCATCAAATAAACGTAAGTCTAAATGTCGTAGTGGAAATGCGAAGCAACCACCACAGAGTCAAATCAAAAGCACGTTCGCAGCCTTCAAAGTTGGTTTTCAAAGTAAGCGGAAGTATGTAAACTTATTAGTAAATGAAAAACCCATACGTCTTCAATTGGACACTGCTTCTGATGTTACACTGATTTCCAAAAACACATGGCGTAAGCTGGGATGTCCACGCATCCGACCAACAGAACATGTTGCTTGCAATGCTTCAGGAGATATAGTGAAGTTGACAGGAGAAGTCACATGCAACGTTAAATTCATGGGACATAAGTTCACCGATGTCTGTTATCTTACAAATCGGCACGATTTAGATTTATTAGGATTAGACTGGATTGAGAAGGTTGATACCTTGAATAAATTATTAAATGAGGTATGTTCTCAAAATGCTTCCTTTGAGTCTATCAAAATTCCTGATGATATTTCTAAATCAAATGCCTCCGATGTATCATGTTCTTTTGATATTCATGAATTAAATGCTTCTGATGAAACATGTTCTCATAATCTTTCTGAATCAAATGCTTCTAATGTAATGTGTTCTCTTGATGATGTTAAATCGAATTCCTCCGATGAAACATGTCCTCACAATGATTCCCAATCAAATGCCTCAGACAAAGTATGCTCGCGTAAAACTTCAGAACCTCATGTAATTTGTGCCAATGTTATGTCCACACCAAAGTCTTCTGTTCCTTTTCAAATGCCGAAGATATCTCCAAAGAAACCTTGGTCGTGTGTACAAATTAATTTTGCTGGCCCATTTCAGGGTACATATTTCCTCATTTGTGTCGATGCTTATTCAAAATGGCCGGAGATTATCCCTATGAACCAGGTCACTTCGCAAGACACTATTATGGAATTACGGCAATTATTCTCCCGTTTTGGAGTCCCAAATATCCTTGTGTCGGATAACGGCACTCAGTTTACTTCGTCCATCTTCTCAGATTTCTGCAAGAGATTTGGAGTCAATCATGTTCGTTCACCTCCATATCATCCACAATCGAATGGTCAAGCCGAAAGGTTTGTGGATACCTTCAAGAGAGCGCTACTGAAGGCAAAAGGGGAGGGGAAGATAAAGGAAATTCTTAATGATTTTCTATTTGTCTACAGAACAACTCCAAACCCGTCAGCACCAAATCAAATGTCTCCAGCAGAAATTATGTTTGGCAGAAAAGTTAAAACTGCTCTCGATGCAATAAAACCAGAGCGAAATCTGATAGGAAGGAGAAACCGAAAGATGGAAATCCAATTTAATCGCCATCATGGGGCGAAAAATAGAATCTTCCAAAACAACCAAACAGTATACGTCCGTGATTTCAGATACTCACCTCCACAATGGACCAGTGGACGCATACTTAAGAGACGGGGAAATGTAATGTATGTGGTGGAAGTTGAAGGTCAAAAGTGGACACGTCATGTTAACCACATACTGGAAAATTCTGGTACTGCACAGAAAACCGAGAAACTGAGTTCAATGTGGCAAATCTTCTTGGACAGTTTCGATATTAAAAGTTCAACGACTCACAAAACTGTGCATCCGGAACAAGATCCTATTAGGAGATCGTTACGAAAACGCAGAAGACCAGATGTTCTACAAGTGGACCCAAAGAAAAGAGCATACGTTTCTGAGGGGAGATATCAATGATGATATCTTAACTATTACTTGTAACTAGTGACTAATCATTTTCTTTTTTTTTATTTATTCCAGTTGGTCAAATTAGTCACGCTTACACGGATCGCAACGTAAACCGGTTTCACTTATGCACTCAGTTGAATGGCAGTTATAACACTTTTTTTTGTCAAGGGGGAAGATGATGTGAACCGGGAAACAAGAAGCCCTGACAAACTACGAAGGCTTTTTTTTCGGGACGTTATTTCATTTTATTCAAAGCTTGTAAAACATTGACATTTCTTTTTGTCCCTAATCTATTCTACAGAACATAAGCTTTCGTTCGATGTATCATTCACTGCCATACCTTTTTCTGTTCCGAAGCTATTGTAATTTAAACATATTATTTTGCACCCTATTTTCTACTCTAATCCCCAGCTTTGGACACAATTGTATTTTTCCTTATTATTGTACGTTGCGGTCGGGTTATTCACTTATTTATTCATGTACCTTTTTACACTAATCTGAATTAAGGGAATTCAGTGAATCCAGTGAGTTCAGTGGTCAGGGAAATAGATCGAGTAGTGTTCCAGTTGTCTTGTCTTCTCTCATTCGTGTGCTTGCCCACCAATCAGGTGGCAGAATAGTTTTCTTCTCTCTACCCCATCTCGAACTCACGCGTACTAGTCTCAAGGTTAAGCTGATCAGCCTATCGCATCAAGGTCGAAATCTAGATTAGACAAGTATCCTCGGCACCAAAAAGTGGGTAAACAAATCAAGGTCATAACAATGTCGATTGCAACTTACCAAACAACAACAATAATAAGACTTTATACCTCTCATACTTTCACCGTGAATTCTCTATGAATCTGGGTCCCAGGCATTCGCGAAGTTTTAATATGGTGACACCTGCACCGCAAAACAGAATGTTGGCACGATCAAACATGATCACTAATTCTACACATTAAATTTCTCGGTATGAACAATCAACTAAAAATTTAGTTATGTAGAAAAATACAATTAATTAAAGGTGGATGATAGTGAACGTCTCTAAAACCAACGGGAAGCGTATTTCTAAATCAACCACACGAAATAAAGGCAACCAGTTCACAAAGTATCAATCAAAGTATAGCAATCCAGTATGGCGAGCGTTATTAAGGGACCTAATAATATCAAAGAAATGTTTGGGACTCAGAATTTGGACATAATATAGTAATAATGACAGCGATCGGTTTAAAAATGAGAGCGAATTCGAATACAGACAACAATTAGGAAACAGTATATGTTATAGGAATGCGTAGGACTATTCACAAGAAAAAGCAGACTTGGGGGAGTTTTCTTCATGTTCGCAGAGTGGCACACCAACACAACTAGCAATCAAAAGTAAAAAAGACATTCTCGTTATTCAGGGAAAAGCACTCTGCCATTTTAGGATAGGTCAAAAAGGTCATTTCAGTACGTAACAATCAAACCATGGAAAATTAAAATTATAGCCTAAAAATAGACAGTCAAGAAACAACAAAATAAAACTATTCCGCAAGATCACATAATCAGGTGAAAACTTAGAAGAGCGAAAATCGCAATAAGAAATAATAACAGTCCTTAGATAAAAATAGCATCAGAGTATGAGATTGAAACGGACGATAGAATAAATAAATACATTAAGGTAAGAGAGCTATCATATCCTATCCCAGATTTCTTACACAAATGAAAAGTATTGTCATTCATGTGTAGTGACCTACTTTTGTCAACAGAACGCGATTGGTTCAATGAAAACAATTATTATTATAACCAATTGTACCAGTGACTGTTTTACTGTGCTCGCTTGTTTAACTGTGCTAATGACAGCCATTATACTTACTTACTCTCCCGTTGACTTTGAACTTGTACGAATTCGGTTACGCTCAGTAACCACGCTTGTACTCCATTGGCACGATCTCGGTATTCTTTCGATACCACGAGATCGCCAACAAATACATCTCGACTACAGCCATCATCTGTCTTCTGATATTGGCCTACGGGGATCTTATTGGTTAATTGGCACGTAGTCTTGTAGCGGTGTTCATAGTCAATCGCGACTCGACACCACGCTACTGAATCGCAGTGACACCCTCACGAGTCCATTAGTTCAAAAGACGGTAAAAGCCAATAACATCCTAATAGTGGCTTAATAAACATTTAAAATGGTGCAGAATATACCGAAAAGAGACCTGAATAAAAAGAACGTAAGTACAAAAAAACTGGACAAACACAATAGGAAGAGATATTACTGTCAGTCAAGTAACAATATCTTACCCGATGAAGTGTCTTTCAGTTCAGTTCGCCTCAAAAATGAACTTACTCGGTTGGAATATAGACGCCCTTATGAATGATGAAGTACTTCTATACCAGAGGTACTAAGTAGTAAATGAAACGGGAATATGTTTATCGAAAAATCATAAAAATATCATCCGCTGATACAACAATATTAGCATGATGTCTGATGTGAACCGGGAAATAAGAAGCCCTGACAAACTACGAAGGCTTTTTTTTCGGGACGTTATTTCATTTTATTCAAAGCTTGTAAAACATTGACATTTCTTTTTGTCCCTAATCTATTCTACAGAACATAAGCTTTCGTTCGATGTATCATTCACTGCCATACCTTTTTCTGTTCCGAAGCTATTGTAATTTAAACATATTATTTTGCACCCTATTTTCTACTCTAATCCCCAGCTTTGGACACAATTGTATTTTTCCTTATTATTGTACGTTGCGGTCGGGTTATTCACTTATTTATTCATGTACCTTTTTACACTAATCTGAATTAAGGGAATTCAGTGAATCCAGTGAGTTCAGTGGTCAGGGAAATAGATCGAGTAGTGTTCCAGTTGTCTTGTCTTCTCTCATTCGTGTGCTTGCCCACCAATCAGGTGGCAGAATAGTTTTCTTCTCTCTACCCCATCTCGAACTCACGCGTACTAGTCTCAAGGTTAAGCTGATCAGCCTATCGCATCAAGGTCGAAATCTAGATTAGACAAGTATCCTCGGCACCAAAAAGTGGGTAAACAAATCAAGGTCATAACAAAGTGGCGACGGAGATTTTTTTTCTATATTGATTGATCCAGAACAAAATGTCTGTATCCTTGGACGACCTTAAAACTATTCTACAAATTCAGCAGGCGCAAAATGATGCAAATCAAATGAAGCTTTTAGATGCACTGATGCAGAAGCTGTCATTACATTCATCCACAACTTATCAATCAGATAAGTATGAATGCATCACAAATTCTATTTGTGAATTCCATTATGATCCTGAATCTGGTATCATTTTCAATTCCTGGTTTCATCGTTGCGAAGACATATTCCGTGTGGAATGCTCAAATCTTGATGACGCAGCTAAAGTTCGCCTACTCCTGAGAAGACTCGGAACACGTGAATACAACAAATATGTGAATTTCATCCTGCCACGAAATCCACGAGATGTATCTTTCAAAGAGACAGTCCAAATTTTATCTGACATTTTCGGCGAACAATCTTCATTATTTAATACTCGCTATCGATGTTTCCAAATATCGAAATCCCCAGATGATGATTATCTCACATATGCTGGTAAAGTAAATCGAGAATGCGAACTGTTCAAAATAAACGAGATTACAGCTGACCAATTCAAATGCTTGATTTTTATATGTGGTTTAAAGAATGCAGAAGATGCAGATGTCCGTACCAGGATGTTAGCACGCATTGAACAGGAACCGAATATGACACTACAAATGGTCACAACCGAGTGTCAGAGGTTGGTAAATCTCAAGCATGATACCGCGATGGTGCAACAGAAGGTTAAACCTTCCGATTTTGGTTCAATTAATGCTCTCAGATCCTCGAAATTGTCCAAACAGAACACTACAACCACACAACTACCTTCTGTCAAACCCACATCACCATGTTGGTTCTGCGGAGCATGGCATTTTGCGAAACTATGTCCGTTCAAGAATCACAAATGCCGCAAATGTCATCGCATTGGTCATAAAGAAGGTCATTGCTCATCAAATAAACGTAAGTCTAAATGTCGTAGTGGAAATGCGAAGCAACCACCACAGAGTCAAATCAAAAGCACGTTCGCAGCCTTCAAAGTTGGTTTTCAAAGTAAGCGGAAGTATGTAAACTTATTAGTAAATGAAAAACCCATACGTCTTCAATTGGACACTGCTTCTGATGTTACACTGATTTCCAAAAACACATGGCGTAAGCTGGGATGTCCACGCATCCGACCAACAGAACATGTTGCTTGCAATGCTTCAGGAGATATAGTGAAGTTGACAGGAGAAGTCACATGCAACGTTAAATTCATGGGACATAAGTTCACCGATGTCTGTTATCTTACAAATCGGCACGATTTAGATTTATTAGGATTAGACTGGATTGAGAAGGTTGATACCTTGAATAAATTATTAAATGAGGTATGTTCTCAAAATGCTTCCTTTGAGTCTATCAAAATTCCTGATGATATTTCTAAATCAAATGCCTCCGATGTATCATGTTCTTTTGATATTCATGAATTAAATGCTTCTGATGAAACATGTTCTCATAATCTTTCTGAATCAAATGCTTCTAATGTAATGTGTTCTCTTGATGATGTTAAATCGAATTCCTCCGATGAAACATGTCCTCACAATGATTCCCAATCAAATGCCTCAGACAAAGTATGCTCGCGTAAAACTTCAGAACCTCATGTAATTTGTGCCAATGTTATGTCCACACCAAAGTCTTCTGTTCCTTTTCAAATGCCGAAGATATCTCCAAAGAAACCTTGGTCGTGTGTACAAATTAATTTTGCTGGCCCATTTCAGGGTACATATTTCCTCATTTGTGTCGATGCTTATTCAAAATGGCCGGAGATTATCCCTATGAACCAGGTCACTTCGCAAGACACTATTATGGAATTACGGCAATTATTCTCCCGTTTTGGAGTCCCAAATATCCTTGTGTCGGATAACGGCACTCAGTTTACTTCGTCCATCTTCTCAGATTTCTGCAAGAGATTTGGAGTCAATCATGTTCGTTCACCTCCATATCATCCACAATCGAATGGTCAAGCCGAAAGGTTTGTGGATACCTTCAAGAGA
This sequence comes from Schistosoma spindalis, assembly GCA_946903255.1. Taxonomy (NCBI): domain Eukaryota; kingdom Metazoa; phylum Platyhelminthes; class Trematoda; order Strigeidida; family Schistosomatidae; genus Schistosoma; species Schistosoma spindalis. Next base: position 32,372 of record OX336416.1, read on the forward strand.
GCGCTACTGAAGGCAAAAGGGGAGGGGAAGATAAAGGAAATTCTTAATGATTTTCTATTTGTCTACAGAACAACTCCAAACCCGTCAGCACCAAATCAAATGTCTCCAGCAGAAATTATGTTTGGCAGAAAAGTTAAAACTGCTCTCGATGCAATAAAACCAGAGCGAAATCTGATAGGAAGGAGAAACCGAAAGATGGAAATCCAATTTAATCGCCATCATGGGGCGAAAAATAGAATCTTCCAAAACAACCAAACAGTATACGTCCGTGATTTCAGATACTCACCTCCACAATGGACCAGTGGACGCATACTTAAGAGACGGGGAAATGTAATGTATGTGGTGGAAGTTGAAGGTCAAAAGTGGACACGTCATGTTAACCACATACTGGAAAATTCTGGTACTGCACAGAAAACCGAGAAACTGAGTTCAATGTGGCAAATCTTCTTGGACAGTTTCGATATTAAAAGTTCAACGACTCACAAAACTGTGCATCCGGAACAAGATCCTATTAGGAGATCGTTACGAAAACGCAGAAGACCAGATGTTCTACAAGTGGACCCAAAGAAAAGAGCATACGTTTCTGAGGGGAGATATCAATGATGATATCTTAACTATTACTTGTAACTAGTGACTAATCATTTTCTTTTTTTTTATTTATTCCAGTTGGTCAAATTAGTCACGCTTACACGGATCGCAACGTAAACCGGTTTCACTTATGCACTCAGTTGAATGGCAGTTATAACACTTTTTTTTGTCAAGGGGGAAGATGATGTGAACCGGGAAACAAGAAGCCCTGACAAACTACGAAGGCTTTTTTTTCGGGACGTTATTTCATTTTATTCAAAGCTTGTAAAACATTGACATTTCTTTTTGTCCCTAATCTATTCTACAGAACATAAGCTTTCGTTCGATGTATCATTCACTGCCATACCTTTTTCTGTTCCGAAGCTATTGTAATTTAAACATATTATTTTGCACCCTATTTTCTACTCTAATCCCCAGCTTTGGACACAATTGTATTTTTCCTTATTATTGTACGTTGCGGTCGGGTTATTCACTTATTTATTCATGTACCTTTTTACACTAATCTGAATTAAGGGAATTCAGTGAATCCAGTGAGTTCAGTGGTCAGGGAAATAGATCGAGTAGTGTTCCAGTTGTCTTGTCTTCTCTCATTCGTGTGCTTGCCCACCAATCAGGTGGCAGAATAGTTTTCTTCTCTCTACCCCATCTCGAACTCACGCGTACTAGTCTCAAGGTTAAGCTGATCAGCCTATCGCATCAAGGTCGAAATCTAGATTAGACAAGTATCCTCGGCACCAAAAAGTGGGTAAACAAATCAAGGTCATAACAATGTCGATTGCAACTTACCAAACAACAACAATAATAAGACTTTATACCTCTCATACTTTCACCGTGAATTCTCTATGAATCTGGGTCCCAGGCATTCGCGAAGTTTTAATATGGTGACACCTGCACCGCAAAACAGAATGTTGGCACGATCAAACATGATCACTAATTCTACACATTAAATTTCTCGGTATGAACAATCAACTAAAAATTTAGTTATGTAGAAAAATACAATTAATTAAAGGTGGATGATAGTGAACGTCTCTAAAACCAACGGGAAGCGTATTTCTAAATCAACCACACGAAATAAAGGCAACCAGTTCACAAAGTATCAATCAAAGTATAGCAATCCAGTATGGCGAGCGTTATTAAGGGACCTAATAATATCAAAGAAATGTTTGGGACTCAGAATTTGGACATAATATAGTAATAATGACAGCGATCGGTTTAAAAATGAGAGCGAATTCGAATACAGACAACAATTAGGAAACAGTATATGTTATAGGAATGCGTAGGACTATTCACAAGAAAAAGCAGACTTGGGGGAGTTTTCTTCATGTTCGCAGAGTGGCACACCAACACAACTAGCAATCAAAAGTAAAAAAGACATTCTCGTTATTCAGGGAAAAGCACTCTGCCATTTTAGGATAGGTCAAAAAGGTCATTTCAGTACGTAACAATCAAACCATGGAAAATTAAAATTATAGCCTAAAAATAGACAGTCAAGAAACAACAAAATAAAACTATTCCGCAAGATCACATAATCAGGTGAAAACTTAGAAGAGCGAAAATCGCAATAAGAAATAATAACAGTCCTTAGATAAAAATAGCATCAGAGTATGAGATTGAAACGGACGATAGAATAAATAAATACATTAAGGTAAGAGAGCTATCATATCCTATCCCAGATTTCTTACACAAATGAAAAGTATTGTCATTCATGTGTAGTGACCTACTTTTGTCAACAGAACGCGATTGGTTCAATGAAAACAATTATTATTATAACCAATTGTACCAGTGACTGTTTTACTGTGCTCGCTTGTTTAACTGTGCTAATGACAGCCATTATACTTACTTACTCTCCCGTTGACTTTGAACTTGTACGAATTCGGTTACGCTCAGTAACCACGCTTGTACTCCATTGGCACGATCTCGGTATTCTTTCGATACCACGAGATCGCCAACAAATACATCTCGACTACAGCCATCATCTGTCTTCTGATATTGGCCTACGGGGATCTTATTGGTTAATTGGCACGTAGTCTTGTAGCGGTGTTCATAGTCAATCGCGACTCGACACCACGCTACTGAATCGCAGTGACACCCTCACGAGTCCATTAGTTCAAAAGACGGTAAAAGCCAATAACATCCTAATAGTGGCTTAATAAACATTTAAAATGGTGCAGAATATACCGAAAAGAGACCTGAATAAAAAGAACGTAAGTACAAAAAAACTGGACAAACACAATAGGAAGAGATATTACTGTCAGTCAAGTAACAATATCTTACCCGATGAAGTGTCTTTCAGTTCAGTTCGCCTCAAAAATGAACTTACTCGGTTGGAATATAGACGCCCTTATGAATGATGAAGTACTTCTATACCAGAGGTACTAAGTAGTAAATGAAACGGGAATATGTTTATCGAAAAATCATAAAAATATCATCCGCTGATACAACAATATTAGCATGATGTCGATTGCAACTTACCAAACAACAACAATAATAAGACTTTATACCTCTCATACTTTCACCGTGAATTCTCTATGAATCTGGGTCCCAGGCATTCGCGAAGTTTTAATATGGTGACACCTGCACCGCAAAACAGAATGTTGGCACGATCAAACATGATCACTAATTCTACACATTAAATTTCTCGGTATGAACAATCAACTAAAAATTTAGTTATGTAGAAAAATACAATTAATTAAAGGTGGATGATAGTGAACGTCTCTAAAACCAACGGGAAGCGTATTTCTAAATCAACCACACGAAATAAAGGCAACCAGTTCACAAAGTATCAATCAAAGTATAGCAATCCAGTATGGCGAGCGTTATTAAGGGACCTAATAATATCAAAGAAATGTTTGGGACTCAGAATTTGGACATAATATAGTAATAATGACAGCGATCGGTTTAAAAATGAGAGCGAATTCGAATACAGACAACAATTAGGAAACAGTATATGTTATAGGAATGCGTAGGACTATTCACAAGAAAAAGCAGACTTGGGGGAGTTTTCTTCATGTTCGCAGAGTGGCACACCAACACAACTAGCAATCAAAAGTAAAAAAGACATTCTCGTTATTCAGGGAAAAGCACTCTGCCATTTTAGGATAGGTCAAAAAGGTCATTTCAGTACGTAACAATCAAACCATGGAAAATTAAAATTATAGCCTAAAAATAGACAGTCAAGAAACAACAAAATAAAACTATTCCGCAAGATCACATAATCAGGTGAAAACTTAGAAGAGCGAAAATCGCAATAAGAAATAATAACAGTCCTTAGATAAAAATAGCATCAGAGTATGAGATTGAAACGGACGATAGAATAAATAAATACATTAAGGTAAGAGAGCTATCATATCCTATCCCAGATTTCTTACACAAATGAAAAGTATTGTCATTCATGTGTAGTGACCTACTTTTGTCAACAGAACGCGATTGGTTCAATGAAAACAATTATTATTATAACCAATTGTACCAGTGACTGTTTTACTGTGCTCGCTTGTTTAACTGTGCTAATGACAGCCATTATACTTACTTACTCTCCCGTTGACTTTGAACTTGTACGAATTCGGTTACGCTCAGTAACCACGCTTGTACTCCATTGGCACGATCTCGGTATTCTTTCGATACCACGAGATCGCCAACAAATACATCTCGACTACAGCCATCATCTGTCTTCTGATATTGGCCTACGGGGATCTTATTGGTTAATTGGCACGTAGTCTTGTAGCGGTGTTCATAGTCAATCGCGACTCGACACCACGCTACTGAATCGCAGTGACACCCTCACGAGTCCATTAGTTCAAAAGACGGTAAAAGCCAATAACATCCTAATAGTGGCTTAATAAACATTTAAAATGGTGCAGAATATACCGAAAAGAGACCTGAATAAAAAGAACGTAAGTACAAAAAAACTGGACAAACACAATAGGAAGAGATATTACTGTCAGTCAAGTAACAATATCTTACCCGATGAAGTGTCTTTCAGTTCAGTTCGCCTCAAAAATGAACTTACTCGGTTGGAATATAGACGCCCTTATGAATGATGAAGTACTTCTATACCAGAGGTACTAAGTAGTAAATGAAACGGGAATATGTTTATCGAAAAATCATAAAAATATCATCCGCTGATACAACAATATTAGCATGATGTCGATTGCAACTTACCAAACAACAACAATAATAAGACTTTATACCTCTCATACTTTCACCGTGAATTCTCTATGAATCTGGGTCCCAGGCATTCGCGAAGTTTTAATATGGTGACACCTGCACCGCAAAACAGAATGTTGGCACGATCAAACATGATCACTAATTCTACACATTAAATTTCTCGGTATGAACAATCAACTAAAAATTTAGTTATGTAGAAAAATACAATTAATTAAAGGTGGATGATAGTGAACGTCTCTAAAACCAACGGGAAGCGTATTTCTAAATCAACCACACGAAATAAAGGCAACCAGTTCACAAAGTATCAATCAAAGTATAGCAATCCAGTATGGCGAGCGTTATTAAGGGACCTAATAATATCAAAGAAATGTTTGGGACTCAGAATTTGGACATAATATAGTAATAATGACAGCGATCGGTTTAAAAATGAGAGCGAATTCGAATACAGACAACAATTAGGAAACAGTATATGTTATAGGAATGCGTAGGACTATTCACAAGAAAAAGCAGACTTGGGGGAGTTTTCTTCATGTTCGCAGAGTGGCACACCAACACAACTAGCAATCAAAAGTAAAAAAGACATTCTCGTTATTCAGGGAAAAGCACTCTGCCATTTTAGGATAGGTCAAAAAGGTCATTTCAGTACGTAACAATCAAACCATGGAAAATTAAAATTATAGCCTAAAAATAGACAGTCAAGAAACAACAAAATAAAACTATTCCGCAAGATCACATAATCAGGTGAAAACTTAGAAGAGCGAAAATCGCAATAAGAAATAATAACAGTCCTTAGATAAAAATAGCATCAGAGTATGAGATTGAAACGGACGATAGAATAAATAAATACATTAAGGTAAGAGAGCTATCATATCCTATCCCAGATTTCTTACACAAATGAAAAGTATTGTCATTCATGTGTAGTGACCTACTTTTGTCAACAGAACGCGATTGGTTCAATGAAAACAATTATTATTATAACCAATTGTACCAGTGACTGTTTTACTGTGCTCGCTTGTTTAACTGTGCTAATGACAGCCATTATACTTACTTACTCTCCCGTTGACTTTGAACTTGTACGAATTCGGTTACGCTCAGTAACCACGCTTGTACTCCATTGGCACGATCTCGGTATTCTTTCGATACCACGAGATCGCCAACAAATACATCTCGACTACAGCCATCATCTGTCTTCTGATATTGGCCTACGGGGATCTTATTGGTTAATTGGCACGTAGTCTTGTAGCGGTGTTCATAGTCAATCGCGACTCGACACCACCGCTACTGAATCGCAGTGACACCCTCACGAGTCCATTAGTTCAAAAGACGGTAAAAGCCAATAACATCCTAATAGTGGCTTAATAAACATTTAAAATGGTGCAGAATATACCGAAAAGAGACCTGAATAAAAAGAACGTAAGTACAAAAAAACTGGACAAACACAATAGGAAGAGATATTACTGTCAGTCAAAGTAACAATATCTTACCCGATGAAGTGTCTTTCAGTTCAGTTCGCCTCAAAAATGAACTTACTCGGTTGGAATATAGACGCCCTTATGAATGATCAAGTACTTCTATACCAGAGGTACTAAGTAGTAAATGAAACGGGAATATGTTTATCGAAAAATCATAAAAATATCATCCGCTGATACAACAATATTAGCATGATGTCGATTGCAACTTACCAAACAACAACAATAATAAGACTTTATACCTCTCATACTTTCACCGTGAATTCTCTATGAATCTGGGTCCCAGGCATTCGCGAAGTTTTAATATGGTGACACCTGCACCGCAAAACAGAATGTTGGCACGATCAAACATGATCACTAATTCTACACATTAAATTTCTCGGTATGAACAATCAACTAAAAATTTAGTTATGTAGAAAAATACAATTAATTAAAGGTGGATGATAGTGAACGTCTCTAAAACAACAGGGAAGCGTATTTCTAAATCAACCACACGAAATAAAGGCAACCAGTTCACAAAGTATCAATCAAAGTATAGCAATCCAGTATGGCGAGCGTTATTAAGGGACCTAATAATATCAAAGAAATGTTTGGGACTCAGAATTTGGACATAATATAGTAATAATGACAGCGATCGGTTTAAAAAATGAGAGCGAATTCGAATACAGACAACAATTAGGAAACAGTATATGTTATAGGAATGCGTAGGACTATTCACAAGAAAAAGCAGACTTGGGGGAGTTTTCTTCATGTTCGCAGAGTGGCACACCAACACAACTAGCAATCAAAAGTAAAAAAGACATTCTCGTTATTCAGGGAAAAGCACTCTGCCATTTTAGGATAGGTCAAAAGGTCATTTAAGTACGTACCAATCAAACCATGGAAAATTAAAATTATAGCCTAAAATAGACAGTCAAGAAACAACAAAATAAAACTATTCCGCAAGATCACATAATCAGGTGAAAACTTAGAAGAGCGAAAATCGCAATAAGAAATAATAACAGTCCTTAGATAAAAATAGCATCAGAGTATGAGATTGAAACGGACGATAGAATAAATAAATACATTAAGGTAAGAGAGCTATCATATCCTATCCCAGATTTCTTACACAAATGAAAAGTATTGTCATTCATGTGTAGTGACCTACTTTTGTCAACAGAACGCGATTGGTTCAATGAAAACAATTATTATTATAACCAATTGTACCAGTGACTGTTTTACTGTGCTCGCTTGTTTAACTGTGCTAATGACAGCCATTATACTTACTTACTCTCCCGTTGACTTTGAACTTGTACGAATTCGGTTACGCTCAGTAACCACGCTTGTACTCCATTGGCACGATCTCGGTATTCTTTCGATACCACGAGATCGCCAACAAATACATCTCGACTACAGCCATCATCTGTCTTCTGATATTGGCCTACGGGGATCTTATTGGTTAATTGGCACGTAGTCTTGTAGCGGTGTTCATAGTCAATCGCGACTCGACACCACGCTACTGAATCGCAGTGACACCCTCACGAGTCCATTAGTTCAAAAGACGGTAAAAGCCAATAACATCCTAATAGTGGCTTAATAAACATTTAAAATGGTGCAGAATATACCGAAAAGAGACCTGAATAAAAAGAACGTAAGTACAAAAAAAACTGGACAAACACAATAGGAAGAGATATTACTGTCAGTCAAGTAACAATATCTTACCCGATGAAGTGTCTTTCAGTTCAGTTCGCCTCAAAAATGAACTTACTCGGTTGGAATATAGACGCCCTTATGAATGATCAAGTACTTCTATACCAGAGGTACTAAGTAGTAAATGAAACGGGAATATGTTTATCGAAAAATCATAAAAATATCATCCGCTGATACAACAATATTAGCATGATGTCGATTGCAACTTACCAAACAACAACAATAATAAGACTTTATACCTCTCATACTTTCACCGTGAATTCTCTATGAATCTGGGTCCCAGGCATTCGCGAAGTTTTAATATGGTGACACCTGCACCGCAAAACAGAATGTTGGCACGATCAAACATGATCACTAATTCTACACATTAAATTTCTCGGTATGAACAATCAACTAAAAATTTAGTTATGTAGAAAAATACAATTAATTAAAGGTGGATGATAGTGAACGTCTCTAAAACCAACGGGAAGCGTATTTCTAAATCAACCACACGAAATAAAGGCAACCAGTTCACAAAGTATCAATCAAAGTATAGCAATCCAGTATGGCGAGCGTTATTAAGGGACCTAATAATATCAAAGAAATGTTTGGGACTCAGAATTTGGACATAATATAGTAATAATGACAGCGATCGGTTTAAAAATGAGAGCGAATTCGAATACAGACAAACAATTAGGAAACAGTATATGTTATAGGAATGCGTAGGACTATTCACAAGAAAAAGCAGACTTGGGGGAGTTTTCTTCATGTTCGCAGAGTGGCACACCAACACAACTAGCAATCAAAAGTAAAAAAGACATTCTCGTTATTCAGGGAAAAGCACTCTGCCATTTTAGGATAGGTCAAAAAGGTCATTTCAGTACGTAACAATCAAACCATGGAAAATTAAAATTATAGCCTAAAAATAGACAGTCAAGAAACAACAAAATAAAACTATTCCGCAAGATCACATAATCAGGTGAAAACTTAGAAGAGCGAAAATCGCAATAAGAAATAATAACAGTCCTTAGATAAAAATAGCATCAGAGTATGAGATTGAAACGGACGATAGAATAAATAAATACATTAAGGTAAGAGAGCTATCATATCCTATCCCAGATTTCTTACACAAATGAAAAGTATTGTCATTCATGTGTAGTGACCTACTTTTGTCAACAGAACGCGATTGGTTCAATGAAAACAATTATTATTATAACCAATTGTACCAGTGACTGTTTTACTGTGCTCGCTTGTTTAACTGTGCTAATGACAGCCATTATACTTACTTACTCTCCCGTTGACTTTGAACTTGTACGAATTCGGTTACGCTCAGTAACCACGCTTGTACTCCATTGGCACGATCTCGGTATTCTTTCGATACCACGAGATCGCCAACAAATACATCTCGACTACAGCCATCATCTGTCTTCTGATATTGGCCTACGGGGATCTTATTGGTTAATTGGCACGTAGTCTTGTAGCGGTGTTCATAGTCAATCGCGACTCGACACCACGCTACTGAATCGCAGTGACACCCTCACGAGTCCATTAGTTCAAAAGACGGTAAAAGCCAATAACATCCTAATAGTGGCTTAATAAACATTTAAAATGGTGCAGAATATACCGAAAAGAGACCTGAATAAAAAGAACGTAAGTACAAAAAAACTGGACAAACACAATAGGAAGAGATATTACTGTCAGTCAAGTAACAATATCTTACCCGATGAAGTGTCTTTCAGTTCAGTTCGCCTCAAAAATGAACTTACTCGGTTGGAATATAGACGCCCTTATGAATGATGAAGTACTTCTATACCAGAGGTACTAAGTAGTAAATGAAACGGGAATATGTTTATCGAAAAATCATAAAAATATCATCCGCTGATACAACAATATTAGCATGATGTCGATTGCAACTTACCAAACAACAACAATAATAAGACTTTATACCTCTCATACTTTCACCGTGAATTCTCTATGAATCTGGGTCCCAGGCATTCGCGAAGTTTTAATATGGTGACACCTGCACCGCAAAACAGAATGTTGGCACGATCAAACATGATCACTAATTCTACACATTAAATTTCTCGGTATGAACAATCAACTAAAAATTTAGTTATGTAGAAAAATACAATTAATTAAAGGTGGATGATAGTGAACGTCTCTAAAACCAACGGGAAGCGTATTTCTAAATCAACCACACGAAATAAAGGCAACCAGTTCACAAAGTATCAATCAAAGTATAGCAATCCAGTATGGCGAGCGTTATTAAGGGACCTAATAATATCAAAGAAATGTTTGGGACTCAGAATTTGGACATAATATAGTAATAATGACAGCGATCGGTTTAAAAATGAGAGCGAATTCGAATACAGACAACAATTAGGAAACAGTATATGTTATAGGAATGCGTAGGACTATTCACAAGAAAAAGCAGACTTGGGGGAGTTTTCTTCATGTTCGCAGAGTGGCACACCAACACAACTAGCAATCAAAAGTAAAAAAGACATTCTCGTTATTCAGGGAAAAGCACTCTGCCATTTTAGGATAGGTCAAAAAGGTCATTTCAGTACGTAACAATCAAACCATGGAAAATTAAAATTATAGCCTAAAAATAGACAGTCAAGAAACAACAAAATAAAACTATTCCGCAAGATCACATAATCAGGTGAAAACTTAGAAGAGCGAAAATCGCAATAAGAAATAATAACAGTCCTTAGATAAAAATAGCATCAGAGTATGAGATTGAAACGGACGATAGAATAAATAAATACATTAAGGTAAGAGAGCTATCATATCCTATCCCAGATTTCTTACACAAATGAAAAGTATTGTCATTCATGTGTAGTGACCTACTTTTGTCAACAGAACGCGATTGGTTCAATGAAAACAATTATTATTATAACCAATTGTACCAGTGACTGTTTTACTGTGCTCGCTTGTTTAACTGTGCTAATGACAGCCATTATACTTACTTACTCTCCCGTTGACTTTGAACTTGTACGAATTCGGTTACGCTCAGTAACCACGCTTGTACTCCATTGGCACGATCTCGGTATTCTTTCGATACCACGAGATCGCCAACAAATACATCTCGACTACAGCCATCATCTGTCTTCTGATATTGGCCTACGGGGATCTTATTGGTTAATTGGCACGTAGTCTTGTAGCGGTGTTCATAGTCAATCGCGACTCGACACCACGCTACTGAATCGCAGTGACACCCTCACGAGTCCATTAGTTCAAAAGACGGTAAAAGCCAATAACATCCTAATAGTGGCTTAATAAACATTTAAAATGGTGCAGAATATACCGAAAAGAGACCTGAATAAAAAGAACGTAAGTACAAAAAAACTGGACAAACACAATAGGAAGAGATATTACTGTCAGTCAAGTAACAATATCTTACCCGATGAAGTGTCTTTCAGTTCAGTTCGCCTCAAAAATGAACTTACTCGGTTGGAATATAGACGCCCTTATGAATGATCAAGTACTTCTATACCAGAGGTACTAAGTAGTAAATGAAACGGGAATATGTTTATCGAAAAATCATAAAAATATCATCCGCTGATACAACAATATTAGCATGATGTCGATTGCAACTTACCAAACAACAACAATAATAAGACTTTATACCTCTCATACTTTCACCGTGAATTCTCTATGAATCTGGGTCCCAGGCATTCGCGAAGTTTTAATATGGTGACACCTGCACCGCAAAACAGAATGTTGGCACGATCAAACATGATCACTAATTCTACACATTAAATTTCTCGGTATGAACAATCAACTAAAAATTTAGTTATGTAGAAAAATACAATTAATTAAAGGTGGATGATAGTGAACGTCTCTAAAACCAACGGGAAGCGTATTTCTAAATCAACCACACGAAATAAAGGCAACCAGTTCACAAAGTATCAATCAAAGTATAGCAATCCAGTATGGCGAGCGTTATTAAGGGACCTAATAATATCAAAGAAATGTTTGGGACTCAGAATTTGGACATAATATAGTAATAATGACAGCGATCGGTTTAAAAATGAGAGCGAATTCGAATACAGACAACAATTAGGAAACAGTATATGTTATAGGAATGCGTAGGACTATTCACAAGAAAAAGCAGACTTGGGGGAGTTTTCTTCATGTTCGCAGAGTGGCACACCAACACAACTAGCAATCAAAAGTAAAAAAGACATTCTCGTTATTCAGGGAAAAGCACTCTGCCATTTTAGGATAGGTCAAAAAGGTCATTTCAGTACGTAACAATCAAACCATGGAAATTAAAATTATAGCCTAAAAATAGACAGTCAAGAAACAACAAAATAAAACTATTCCGCAAGATCACATAATCAGGTGAAAACTTAGAAGAGCGAAAATCGCAATAAGAAATAATAACAGTCCTTAGATAAAAATAGCATCAGAGTATGAGATTGAAACGGACGATAGAATAAATAAATACATTAAGGTAAGAGAGCTATCATATCCTATCCCAGATTTCTTACACAAATGAAAAGTATTGTCATTCATGTGTAGTGACCTACTTTTGTCAACAGAACGCGATTGGTTCAATGAAAACAATTATTATTATAACCAATTGTACCAGTGACTGTTTTACTGTGCTCGCTTGTTTAACTGTGCTAATGACAGCCATTATACTTACTTACTCTCCCGTTGACTTTGAACTTGTACGAATTCGGTTACGCTCAGTAACCACGCTTGTACTCCATTGGCACGATCTCGGTATTCTTTCGATACCACGAGATCGCCAACAAATACATCTCGACTACAGCCATCATCTGTCTTCTGATATTGGCCTACGGGGATCTTATTGGTTAATTGGCACGTAGTCTTGTAGCGGTGTTCATAGTCAATCGCGACTCGACACCACGCTACACATAAGTATGAATCACACGTATTCACTCCATTCACCAACAAATTGGAGTATGCATGGTGAAACTTGGAAGTTTTTTTTCGTTGAAATCAAATGTACTGTCACTGTAAAAATGATCTGATGAAGTTCGAAAATTAAGGATCATGATGTGTTTCTGAGAAAGCACTTGGTTCTTGTCAAATTGCTTCTTGTGCTTTCTCTTGAACTTTAGACAGTTTTGTCTAAACTCTAAACGATCCAGATTGTGAAACTGAATAAAGCCATCAAATGACCTTAATTTGGCAGTGAATTATGTAAATTTGGTATTTGTGCAGTCCTGGATGATTTTAGCCGACTGTTGCTATTAACTGTTCATGCTGTATAAACTAATTATGTTAGCCACAATCCCAATCAATAGTTCTAGCAATCTTAGGTAGAATTTTAGGTCATTCATTATGTGGAGAAAGACGAAACTTGAATACGAATTTTTTGAAGCCCTTATCGTTCGATAGGGATTTGTTATATGTGAGGATTAATTTTTACGTGGAAAATTCTATGAACGTTGAGGTTTAGGGTATGATGTATTCGCCCTTTTGTAAATGAGGGGAAGTTTAGTTGAAATTCGCTACTTTCGATCTACAATAATAGCCATAATATTGACACTAGATAAAAAGAATAATGAAGAAATCAATAAAAGTCATTAAGTCATTGACGTTTCAAAACACTGCGTTCATTCGCTATATGTACCAGCGAAATGTCACGCTGTCCTAACTAAATTATTCGGCATGGGCTAGCCTAGTGTAGAAAAGTTTGTCGATCCTCTACAAGGCTGAAAACAGCCGACGCTAATTATATGCGCACCGTTAACAGGCTCATGCGGTAGTGGTCGCATTCTGTTTCTTGTACCCATTTTTACCTACACATTTCTGTAACAACGTTTGTGATATACGGTCATCGAAACAGACATGGTGCTTGGAAATGATGAAACTGTAATCAGCGTAAGGTGTTCATCGCTAGGCGTGGTATACTCTCACATAAATCTACATGTATTTTTCCGGGTGCACTAAAGGACTTATTTTATTTTATTTACTTATTTTATTTTTCTAAATTGTTGGTTTACTTCAGAGGTCGATATTCACTGCACAATTATTGTTATCATGGTTGAACCCTTTCACTATGTGTTTATTTCTTTTCTCTGTCTGTTTTGCTTCTAAGTAAATATTATTATTAAGATTACAAAGTTTGTAATTAAGACAATAGCTTGCGTTACATTTAAATTAACTTCTCAGACTCGTTTTATCTTCACTATTTATATATTACTTATACGTATTGATATTTAGTTATACTTCTCACTTAATCGTGGCTTTCATAGCATCACCCCAAATTATGACTGCATAAACGTTTATTCTAGCGTCATATCTTACTGCAATAATAAGTTCTTGTTTCTCAGTTAGTTTCTATTCCTTTTTACTTTTTTACTAATTTGACGATACATACGCAGTCGTCTATTCTTGTTCCATGTTCATGAACACGCCTATCAAACTATTCGCGCATTTCACATCTCTTTTATTTCTGCTCCCTTATTTTCTTCCTGATTTATTATTATTATTCGATTATTATTACTCTGTTTTTCATATAGGGCAAATATAATGCTAACATTATTGAAACTTGTGTATTATTTCATTTATGAAGAAACTCGAAATGGTTTGTTCACAACACTTATGCGTCCATTAGTTGTCCGTGAATAACAATAATAAGTCTCTAGTTATTATAAACGAACAAGACCAGGGTGCTTGGTATAAGCTGTGACATTGACAGACACACATCTCAGGATTATGTCTCACGTTCGTATAGACACTCCATAGATTTATACTATATAAATGTTGATGGAAGAAAAAAAGGCGAGGATAGTACCGGGATGTTAGTACTCAGAAAGTTGTAAGAGTTTACACAGGAAGAAACATAGGTACTTTGATTAGTGGGCAAAATTCACACTGGTTACTAATACCACAGTCGACTGAAACAAAAGAATATGCAGAAAAACTAGAGAAACACAAAACAACGGGTTGCGAAATGTATCTGGGTGGAATAGATACAGAAATTGAAGGTGAGGCTGAGGTAAGAAACTGGAGGGCTCACCGACAGATCCGAGAATGTAAGTGTACACCACTGGTGTAGGCGACCAGTGTGGTTAATCGAGTGCCTACTCCCAACATACTTCTAAGTCACACCTAGCGATCAGCAGTTTCTTCATTTCAAAGCACCATGGCTGCTTCGATGACCGTATAGCACAAACGTTATTACAGAAATGTATCAGTAGGAAAATGCCATTACGGAGTTAAAAATCCGGAAGCTAAATGGCGAAGCGAACCTTACTATTAAAGGTTTTCGGTTGTTCAGTCCTTGGAAGCCAGTGCTTCCGAGATCTGTACGGGTAGAATAAATAATTCTCAAAACACCCTAAACGTCTTCGAAATAAAACGTCCGACCATTATTCAGTGTGCACTTGTACAATGTATCGTGCAACAGACAAATATTGACTCGGAACATAATTTGTCATTGCTGAACCTTGTCCTCACACACCACTGTGACGATGTCACCTTACCGCGCTAGCGAATAGTACTCACGTTGTACTTTTTTTTCGTACATATCGTATACACTATGTATCTGCTCCACGACGTCCCAAAACCTGGTGAGCTAATATTCCGGCAGCCAGAGACTGTGCTGTCTCGACTGACTGGTCGGTCGATGCAGATGTTTCGATCGAAGACGAATGGAATAAGTTTAAGCTACATTCGAGTACGTAACATCACCGTTTATATCATGGTCAACTCGTAAGCTATCACAGAGCCCTCCACTGATTAATGAGGAAGCCCAAACGCTGTTGAAGCGTAGAAAACACTTATGGGACTTATTCTTATCAACAGGATACGAATCATTTATGTCTGAGTATTAAGAAATCCGAGATATATGTTAAAAGATCATATATAGATGCCGTATTATTTACTAAAGACACTTGGAATATGGTAGCTGTACTTCTCCGAGACGATTGTTTTCGTAAGTTAAAAAGAAGAACGAAACATAGTGATGGTATCCCCTCATTACTGTTACACGAAAATTCAGATTTACTAGCTGAGAATTCATCAAAATATTTTGGTGAACTCTACTTCACATGTATTGCCAAAAATAATTGTCCTAATTATACCCAGATACCAGCCATAGGACCTGTACTTGTAACTGCGAAAACTGTTTTTCCACTGCTCAATAGCCTCAAACCCGGTAGAATACCAAACCCTGGAAAGATGCTATAGTCAGTATTACATTTAAGGATGGTCAGAGAATTATCGTATCAAACTGCCGGCCTGTCAATCTAATCAACACAGGTGTTAAGTTGCTTAAAAAGATAATTCGGGTTATAGAACTAAATCACATAGATTCATACAATTGGTACATTTAAAAGGATATGCTAGACACATACTGGAAGGCAAACTGTCAGGATTCATACAGGTCCGACAACCTACTCTCCTTATTACTGAAAAAGTGAAACTTAATGAAATAAAAAGTAAACACGAATAATGAAAAACTGACAAGTTGTATTTTAACCACAAGATTCTCCTTCTAATAACTTAAGTTTGCTCAATACAAAAGTTTAGACAGAACTAAATTGTTTATCTAACTCAGTAAAATTACTTCTGTCCTCACATAACAACACACAGTTTTGAATTGTGTGCGAGTATGAGTAGGATAAAATATGCGACAGACGTGGAGAAATCAGTCATAACAAGTAATTTTGAAGCGCGTGGCTGGACACTTGTTCATCCTGATGAGGACTGGAATATTTTCTGGGCTTCTGTTCAAAGCATACGCATGCTCTTCAGCAATGAAACATCATATAGATTATCAGACAGCCAGGTTTTATCGATAAATAAATTCCGCTAACTAGTTCAGATAGTAAACCACTTCCCAAACCATTTTGAACTTACCAGAAAAGATCTAATGGTCAGAAATATTAAAAGGTACAGACGCGAACTAGAGAAGGAGGGAAACCCGTTGGCTGTAAAAGATGATAATGGGAAGTATTTCTTCTTGGATTTTATACCGGTCACTTATATGCTACCACAGGATTATAACCTATTTGCAGAGGAGTTTAAACGCAACCCTTCTTCTACATGGATAATGAAGCCTAGCGGAAAAGCCCGCGGAGTCGGTATTTTTCTGATTAATAAACTCTCTCAACTCAAGCGGTGGTCTAGAGATGGAAAATCTGGTTTAATTGGTGCAACACCAACTTGCAGAGATTCTTATGTTATATCAAGGTATATTGAGAACCCACTATTAATTGGAGGTAAGAAGTTTGACCTGCGCCTTTATGTCCTTGTTACTTCGTTCAGGCCTCTCAGGACATACGTGTATAAGCTGGGGTTCTGCAGGTTTTGCACAGTTAAGTATAATTCAGATGTTAGTGAGCTAGATAATATGTTTGTTCACCTAACAAACGTTTCAATACAGAAGCATGGAGCGCACTATAACAGTATTCATGGTGGTAAATGGACAACAGAGAATTTTCGCTTATGGTTGCAGGGAACGAAAGGAAAGTCCATCTCAGACAAGCTATTTGATGAGATTCATTGGATAATAGTACATTCCCTGAAAGCAGTCGCAAGTGTGATGATTAACGACAGACACTGCTTTGAGTGTTATGGTTACGATATCATAATTGACGACAATTTTAAGCCATGGCTTGTGGAGGTAAATGCATCTCCGTCACTGTCAGCTACAACGGCTAGTGACCGTATTTTAAAATACAAGTTAGTAAACGACGTTATTAATATCGTTTTACCTAAAGGAACAGTTCCAGACGTCAAATCTAATAAAAATGTCACTAAAGAACAAATGGGACAGTTTGACCTACTTTACGATGAGGAAAAGGCATTAGAAGAATCATCTGCAGCTACAAATGTCCAACCACCAAGACAACATTCAAGTTCCTCTGGAAACGTTCCCAGTAATTCTTCTCAAAATGGACTGAGAACAAAACGTGAAAGTCGATTGAGCATACAAAGAAGTTCTTCTACTAAGTGAGATGTAATAAAAGTAGTACGTGTATTAAGCTGAGTTTTACATCCCCCCTTATTAACTGATATACTATTACTGGTTTCCAACTTCGAAACATCAAAAGAAACCTGAGGATTCACAACAACTCTTGTAGAACTGGAATTATACTATGAATTTTTACTGCTAAGGTTAAACTCGTCCAAATAGAGTTTATATGAATCTGAAAATTCATCTATTGTAAATCGCTACCGCACAATAAAGCTGTTAGAATACTAAAACCTTTTAATTCCAGAATTAAGATATGTTTATGTATTGCAAACTAGTAAACAAGTTATGACCTCCAATAATGACTTCAGAAATTTACTAAACTTGTCAGATAGTGTACAATCGTACGTTTGAAGTCAGGGTTATACATTACAGAGAGCAGAAAATTAACTTCAAAAGGCAATCTGTTATACCGAACACTTTGACTCAATTTTAATATCATCTCTCAAGAACCTAATTAAGTAAATTATTGGGAAGTCTCAAAACACTAAACAAGTACCTCTTACTGAATTCCAATTGTGAGGCTAACTAAATCCAAATAAGTGAACAGGGGTTTATTAGTTTTATGTAGTAATATTTGAAGAAATACTATGAAGACTGTCTCGGACTGAGAGGTTTAAGCTAATTTATAAACTACTTTGAAACACGATAAAGAACAACAAATTAGTTACTTATGTAAAATACTTGTGCTTAGTATTTAATACGGTAGGTTTATATAATACTCCCTGTAAAACATAGTTTGGTCCACAAAATAAACAAATCTAGTAATTAAAAATTAACTTCCTACATATAAATAATATCAATTATAAGAGTATATCTTAGACACCTGGTAGTAAGGTTTAACATCTGCCTCAATAAAGTCACATCGTTACACTGGAGACAATAGGAACATCATGTATTTCATTCCATACTACGTCTATATGAGTATATACCTTGATAGGCGACTCATATGTATAGGAATGGGGGATTACAGTAAGCATTTACATCTAATACCTTCAGTCTTGTAACAATCATGAACCACTGCCGCTCTAGTGCGGGGAAAATTACGCATGTACACCTGTATTCCCAATGTTGGTACATTTTTAAATCAGTCACTACCGCCAGTATTACTTCTAATTATTTGAAAGTTTGAGTTTCGACTTCCCTCGAAGTTTCTGTCAATATGAGAAGACTATTGAAACATTTAGTGGTCAAGAGACATGTGATATGTCAATAGTTCTTAATTCTCAATAATAGAGACTAGACCAAAATCTTAATACTGTATAATTTTTTTACGGATAAAAGCATGGTCTTTCTGTCTTTATCACTTTCATTCAGACGCACTTTGAGAATTTAAATACTTAATGTGTATTCAACCTCAATCAAATAAAAATATATAACAGAAGCAATGAGAGCTATCGATCTGAGTTTCTGTGGGTGCAGACGTTCATTCGAGTCCACAGAAAAGTCCTCTTGATGAGCACCATCAAATAGAAATACGACAAACAATACAGAGATTCTCCTTAGTCTTATAACGAACCAAACTAGACTAGCTAATTCATGCTACAAACCTGGAGAACGAAAAGCACCAAAGGGTTATATACAATAAAGTTATTGACTATGTCTTGACTAATAATAACTTGAGTCTATGATATCATAACTAAATGCTCTCGGATATATAATGAGAAAATTAAAGGGTTTTGTGATTTATAAAAACTTAGAAAGATAAATGATTATCCCAGAGAATTTCATGACAGACAAAAGTGTAACAAATGTCGAGTAAATTACAATAAACAAGGTACATACAAAGTTAGTTTTGCCACCTTTTAGTAACTTTAAAGGCTGGTCCATGACCTGGAACAATGTAGTCAAAGTTATCGATAATGAATTCCCGGCTTTTTTGTTGTATGCTTACATTGTTACTAGATGAATGCCACAAAGATGGGTCAATAGTATCTTGCTCACATTCAAACAAGTCACCCACTATGGCAACACGACCGAATTGATCAACATCCTCTACAATGACTGATATGTCTGACAAAGTGTGCCCAGGTGTAGATATTATGTGAACGAAGGAGTCGATCTCATAAGGCGTTTTGAGAATACTGAAGCAATCTTTAAGACCTTGAACTTCGAAATTCTCTCCCACAATCCGAGTAGAGTTTGGGAATATATGTAGACTTCCAATATGATCGACGTGATCATGTGTACAAACAACAAAATCGATATCATAAGGATTTACTCCACGAGATGAGAGCTGAGAAAGGAGCCATTGCGAATCCCATGGACTACCAGGGTCAACAAGAATCAATTTAGGTCCTCTTAGTAATGATATCGTACATGCAGAACTGAAGTAGTGATCTGAAATACGCCTTGTCCAGCCAATACGAATAAATTCAATCGAGTACTTCATTGAATGTGATGAATGACTATAAACAGATGACTACAATTCACCACATGCAATCTGATGTATTGG
This sequence comes from Schistosoma spindalis, assembly GCA_946903255.1. NCBI lineage: Eukaryota > Metazoa > Platyhelminthes > Trematoda > Strigeidida > Schistosomatidae > Schistosoma > Schistosoma spindalis. Next base: position 52,683 of record OX336416.1, read on the forward strand.
CTGAAAGTCAAAGAATAAAGAAACGTCTACTGTAATGATATTTATTATATGTGCTTACAATAAAGAAAATACATTATGCCGAAGAATGATGAAAAGATGTTAACTTAGTTGCATTGATTAAAAATTTTACTTGGGAAGTAAATACCTATGTAAACATTGAGATGACACAGAAAGTAAAATACATGTTAACAGTAGCCCTGTCTGTCAAACATGTTCACCAAAGTTTTGTGGAGGTTAATATGCATTATACACTTAACGAAAGAAAGAATGATTTGTTTACAAATGAGTTTGATACAAAAGAAGAGAATACGGCATTTTAAAATAATACTTTATAGCATCTCTTGAACGAAGCAAAAAGGAAAGTAGAATAAGTGTCGTTAGATTTGTTTTCAAGATCATGTTAACAATAGACGAATTATCTAACCTTAGAAGCGATTAACTAATATCACCTCTACATACATTTCGTTTACACAGACAGCTCATTTCAATATATTACATTTACCATTTTTATTTTATGTGGCAACGATGAATATGCATCACCGATAGACATTAATAAAGTAGCTAGAATAAAACACACCTACGCTTTAATATCCGACAGATAAGAATTTAGTTGATACTCCCATTAAAATCTGTAATCTATCGGTTATTCTAGCTGTTTAAAAACGTAGGATTTATACACACTACTTACACTTTAATCCAACAGTGAGTAGTCTTAACGACCAAGACCGTGAATTGACTTAGTTATGTTCAGCTTTTTCAGAATCATGTCGACTATAATCAACGTATTACTCAAGGTAGACGATAACTTATTACGTAGTCAGGGAAACTCAACTGGGGTTTAAGGCCTCGTGAAGCGACTCACTACATTTAACAGTTATTTAAAACCTGACAATTGTATTGAAGACTGCATAGTTCGGCTATTTACAAACAGTACTCAGAAGGTACGTACGAACAAATACCTAAGATGTATTAGTGTCATATTATGCACGCGGAATTTGAAAAACAAATCCCAAAGATCCCCAAGTTATGCCACTTCACTATTCCAGGTCTATCACAGCCTCAAATAGTTAGAGAAGCAACCTTAATGTTCTAATCATGTGTGACAGAATCATTGGATTACATTGGTCGAAGTGTCCCAAATAAGCTTTCGGTTTACACTTGAACCATTTCCTTCATCGATAGTCCAACCACCACGATATCCGAGCCAGGGAACTTTTCAGATCAAAATTAATTGCAACTATTACAGCAAGCGAATTTGAAATTGTATCTGGAATATTAAGGGCTTGGTCGTTCGATCGCTAAACTAAACATAAACCAGTCCCACATAGTGAATGGTGTGATATGAAAAGGCGTGTATCCAACAAGTATTGGGTTCCCAATATATCAATAATTCCAACTAAAAATCTATCATAATTGCTTGCTGCAATGAGTGATAATAAAGAAATGAGAAGTGTCGTTCGGTACTTTTTTCTACTTCTTACAACTATTTGTCTTTATAAGTAACCCTTATTGGCATTCTCACAACTCTACGGCAGCGATCGTATCGTAACGAGATGAAATAGTTTCTTTAGTAAACACGAAATGATAAAAGTGGAAATTTTATTGAGTTTCCGGATAACATATTTTATAACTCATTTATACTCGGCAAAGTATTAACAGATATACCAAAGTAAAACAAACGCAAAGCGGTCCCACCAACTGAGACTATAGTACAGAAAAAATACAACTAAAATAGGAAGATGATACAATGAGTAGAGATATGAGGTTTCTGAAGATTTATGTGTGGTCAGAAAATCTTAAGTATTTTTCTAAATAATAGTTTATTTAACTTATTGTAGTGAGTGAAAAACAAATCGTAGTTCATGATTACTCGAATTTATCAGGAACGTCGATGAGGCATTCGATCATAAGGCTTTAAATAAGAATGAAATACGTAATGTTTGTGACATTTTACATAAAGGAAACTCATCTACTTGTTTTCATACATAATAACTGGATGCAAACTCTTGTTGCCAGCTAAGATTTTTTAAAACTCCACTGAACCAATCATAATGTTTGGATTTCACCACATTTTGAAACTAGAATACATATACCTCCAAAATCCTAGTCATTAAATAAGGAAGATAAAGTTACATTAAGGAAAACAGAGACACTAGCATTCCAGACTGATTTTCGTAATTTTTTAGCAGTGGACTGTTATGAAAAGTTAGTGCGATACAATAAACGATAGAAGCATAATTTACTGATTAAATTTACATTCGCTTTAATAAAGTCGTTAGATTTTTCTGTATACATTGTGTTTAGATCGAAATCCTTTAATTGCAAGAACATCCACAAGATAAGTGCATAGTATCAAGCTTGAATCCTACAAACAGTATCCGATGGCCCTCGTTTCAAACCCTCTGAACTAATAGCTGGTAAGCACACCATAATTCTCAGCAAAAGTCAGCTTTTAGTTGATCTACTCTACAAAGGACAATAGTAACGGATTAACTTATCCATTCACTTTCTTTTCAATAAATGGAAGCCAGTTCGTAATTATGTTAATTATCCTTAATAGAGAACTTATACACCAGTTTGGTAGGCATGGTTAATGTAGTGCAACATAAGCAATAATTTGAGGGTTATCAAGCTAGTAGTGCAATTGACAACGCGCCATGATGGAGAAAATATGAAAAACGTTGAAATAACACTACCCAAGTGTTGGACGAGAATGAGGCAAAGTTATCAATTAAGTACAACCGTTAAACCTCTAAAATAAGATACCTATTACAACTGCCATATGATATGTAATGTACATTCGATTTTAAGTGCAACGACGACATTTCGTATGTGAGCGAACGAAAAAACCAAATCAAATAAGGAAGCGTACAATATCAGCAATACAGCTATAAGGAGTTCTGCGGACTAAGTGGGATAAAACATCAGACATGTATGATAAGATTATAAAGTAACATAGATGGGACATAGATAAAATCAGTAAAATTGCAACCAGTTGCATATCCGTGGATATGACCGACGTGGTCATGAGCAACTGATGAACTAACTAATGACAACCATAGTGCACTTGACCGGGTTATATTTGATATGATTAAAAGCTGAGACACTGTGTGTGGTGCTAAGTTAGATAGTTTGAACAGACCCATTTAATAAACTTATAAAACTATGAAATGCTAAAATGTAATTATTATTATACTAATGGATGTTTGATGTATAAGCAGCTCGACGGAGGAAAACACCTTGCCACTAAACATTGACATGGATGTGGCTGAGACACAGGCTGGGAGTAGCCATGTCAAATATCCCGAATTCCGGTTGTTCGACAGTGTTGCCTCGCCGATTGCCAAGTAGGTTTCTTTACTTTGTAGATGTTAATCAAGTAGTTTGACACAATAAGATACGTCACCATCAACGTTCGAATCTAGGCGTGTAGGCAGTGCGTTGGCAGCCGAGTCATCTGTACAATCAAGTGAAGTTTTACAGATTTGATAGACTGAATACCATGTTGCAGAACATACCGTCGGGTATTTCTGACCTGAGTGTAAATATGAAGCAGCTACTGTCAGTTCGATGAGCGCGAACATCCTCGGAAATTCGATTGTGGACTATCAAGTCAACAGTTCCCTTTGTCATTTGAAGAGGAACTAGGGACGTTGGATGCTCGTCTGCGACAGAAAGACATAAGGGACAGATTTGTAATTCAACAACATTAATTTGATCACTTGTTCTTATTACAGATGGCCATGTCGACGCGGTTAATGGATGATAATCCTAAAACGTCAATGCGATATATTTTATCGCACATAATGACAGCTGAAGTTGCCAGTCATTTCACACTACTTGGCACTTCAAAAGTGCAGGTTTTACGACTGCATGCGAAGTTATATATATATATATATATATATATATATATATATATATAAACTTCAGGTGGATTTACTAATCGGTTCCTGTCATCACCTGTCAACGAAAAAGACCTTGCGAAACAGTGCGACATCGCGACGCAAGGTTATTTTCACGGCATGTGAGATAAACTACCAACGAGTCATCAAAGAAAACAGGAACATGCACCTACTAACTCGAATTGACAACTGTTCTCTACTGTTCTATAGGTACAGTTTTCAGTGTTAACTAACATAACCGTAAGTAAAGCTTCACGTAGCTAGTTGTGTAAAAATAAATTGTCATTTGCATATCGTTATGACCTCTTTGAATTTCAGAATTCACACGATTACTTTGATTCTCAACAGTCGAACAGGCACTACGAACAGCAATAGCCAGTGGAATTTTCGTAACGCTTAACTTCGTTCTCAATAAACATTATTTAAATCATGCTCTTACTTTCTCATTTACATGGGAAACCCTTTGACTAAAATTAACATACATAACGATCGATGCTCTAGCATCTGCTAACTACCCCGAATGTTGTACAATATGACGTACGTCGTATTATTAATTAGGCACGTGTACTAAATTTCAAGTGCATTTAAATCAAAACAGGCTTTCTCAACACTCAGTCCAAGGGTTTCCCATACAAGTAAGAGCATCAGAGAATCACACATATTGAATATCATCCAAACCTTGTACATTATTTAACTGAGCCTTTGCTTTTGACCGTAAGCCTCCTCATACTTAGTACTGTGCCTCATTTCTGGCCAGCGACATATGTTACCGACTGTTACACAGCACTTTTGAAATACCGGCCATTACTCGAACAGTTCCAATACTTGTAAAAGGAATAGAAGAGACTTTCACTCACTGCGCTTCCAATATCGCAAACTTTTGCATTTGATTCTTTCAATATCTGTTTGCTTCCGCGTAATCGGTAATATCTAACTAGTGATAATCTGATCATTTCGTTGCACTAGTTCTAGTCAGTTTCATAGATATTTATGAAATTTTATGTTTTGTAATCCATGTGGGTGCATTTGTCTCAGAAAAGTAGGGTTTCTATATACCAGGGGCTATCAAATTACCAGTCAGGAGGTTGGTTGTTTGCATTGTGAAAAATAATGAATTGAAGTTCGAGTGATACGAGAAGACGATTGTTTCAGGAAAGAAATAAATAGTGGACAAGGCAGAGGCCTAGAAATGAAAGCGAAGGCTGAGATGATAATGAACGAAACGGGAATCAGTTACCGAACAGATGGTGGTTTGAAGTAGTCTACAAGAGACCCTGGACTCGGGTTCCGTGCTACTTGGCACTCGTCAGCAAGGTGTATGTGTAATCTTGGGGGAACTGGTGCTCCCTAAAGGATTCGATCCCGCGTCACCCAGCTTCACAACCAGAGACGTTACCACTGAGCTATCCGGGCCGCCACCGACCTCCTGTACGACTGAGATGTATTTACAATTGATTGATCACTGGATGGTGATCAATGTTATGTATGTCAAGTCCTTCTTGGTGAAGATCGAATGCTATCGACCAAGTTGCAATGTGGCAACTAATCTAGGTGACTCGACACTGCGCGCACTATGTCGAATCTGTCAGGGAGTATCAGTTCCCTCAAGATTACATGTACACCTTGCTGACGACTGCCATATACTACGAAACCTAGGTTCATGGTTGCCTGTTGACTACCTCCAAACACCATCTAAC
>OX336416.1:58536-76890 GCA_946903255.1 Schistosoma spindalis
TTATCTAGTACTTCTTGATCTAATGGCGTATTTCCTGGGATTCTTAGGTTCGCATTATGATTCAAGTACTCCTAATCGTCATACACTGCTTGCTTATTTCCACTTCTCGAGTTGATTGCTGATCCAATACTCTAGAAATTTACGGTGAGTTTAAGCTATAAATTTTCTGCAATCATAAGGTCATTTTACATGGATCGTTCAATGAAAAGCACACAATTATCTGGATTCATTCAATTGTTCTGATCGCATCAAGCGCCCTTAAATTAACTGCCATACTGTATGTTTTTATTCTGGATGTTTTTGGATCATTAATACTCCTCACGAATGGTTATATATGTCGTCTACTGAATAATCTAATTTTCAAAAATAATCCAGGCGAGTTTTACTATTTTATTGGATGATTTTTTGTGATTAACATGTATATCTTTTCCAGTTGCTTTTGCCACATATTTGTAAGTGTCACTAGGCTAAATGCATGAACTTCTTATGGAAAGTTTATAACGCGTCATATTCCTGCCTGAAGTTTCATAAGCAGTCTTAACTTTAAAGTTATTTCATGTACACTCTCCCTGCCGTAACGCTATAAGAACAAGTTAATGTTTATATCAATGAATTTATGTAAAACTAAAAAGATTACAAAATTAGAACTTCTTGTCATTAAGAAGCATAGCTATGGTCAGTGAGAACAATGGATTCTGACGATGTACCTTCATCATAGCTTCGAGAGAACTTATAAGTTGTGCTCATTTGTCTTCCGATGCTTCGAGGTATGAACGGATGAGTTTAATTTTTTAAGGTTCACTAAGAGCATTGATTTAGGGGTAGTTGTTAGTGAACTTCTCCATCAGATCAATCCCTGTAGAGATTGACATGTTGTCCACCGCACGATGAACCAAGTCCATTATGTATGTCCTTGTCCACCGGCTGCTATGTCGAAATAAGTCTACAATACTTATAGAGACAAAGAAACACATACTTACCTCCACGAATTAGATCTTTAGAATATGCGTACAAAATATGACCACAGAACAGCATGTAGTCATTGAAAAAATTTTAGCTGCAAAAGCTGTGGACTCATTTAAAGGAGTTCGGAATGACATTGAAACCTGAAATTAATGATACATTTAACTGTATTTCTTACCTCAAGCATTGGTAAACGTTGAAGATCCTTTACAGCGTCATATGAACGCAAATGCAGGTCAATGTCTGCTTTACTTCAAAGTTTTTAGAACGTCAATAGAAAAGAATCCCCTCTTCTGCGACATTCTTTTAGGTGTTTATGAGCACTTTCGACACGGTTGTTTGTGTGGTTGCCCAAGTTTAATACATGACGCCGGTAACAGCAAGCCAACGTTGACTTCCGAGCAATCTATTAATGTCTTATATAATTAAATACCCGTAGAAAATGGGTTCTCAGATGTTCGTACTTCTGAGTAAATCTGAATGGAATGCGTTATGAAAAACGAAGCTCACATGTCAGACCGTCTAGTCTTTACAACATGTTCCAAGCATTTGCGTACATCGGGATTTCGAAACTACAGAAAATAATTTGTACAGCCAACACTAACCTTCCTGAAAAATGATCTTAAGACATGGAATGAACAAAGCACTATGTTGGCATGACTGTGCGTAAACTGTATCGCTCAATTAAGAACGATGTGAGTTTAACAACGTGGGTACAACTGTGAACGCACTTTGGCGATATCGTCCTTGGTTAGCTGTTTATGGAACGTCCAAGAAACCAGATGCCGTAAGCTACAAGTTGGCGTATTACTCAATAGAAACGTTCTTAAATGTAAGCGTTCACTTGACGTCAACTGTCGTCTTGAAGGATCTACAGTAATATATCCTTCTGTGCAAGGATGGTTGTGCACGGTCTTAATAGAGGTGACTTTTAGCTCACTAATTTGTTTATGCGTTCAAATAAACAAATAATAAAAATGACTGAACGGACCAAAAATCCGGAGTGACAGTGGCAACATTTCGACCTGAAGGATAAATGAGTGAATGAATGAGATAAAGAAGTTGTAAGGTTCACTTACTTGCACACCTCGCACAATGCTCTCTTCAATAGATCCACTTAGCATACACACAAATCACTATGCATTACTTCAACACAAACACAACACCCAATGCACCGAATCAACACACAACTCTCACTATCACAACCAACGATGAATCATTCATCTCTATTCATCAGTAGTATAGTAATTATATGTTGGAGAACTTAGATCCATAGAACTCACTTGGAAAACGACTTAAGTTTGTGGTTTTATTTAGAAAATTTGAATGGTTTTATTTTCACACCAAAAGCGCTCTTGTCATCTTCATGTGGTATTTCCCACTTGGGAAATATCTTAAATGCTACTGATCCGTTGTGTCTTTTAGTATGCTATTTGCTAACTCTCCCAAACGACGGTTTTATGCTGTATCTATACGTTTTGATTTGTGTTTGTTGTTATCGCTGGTTTCTGGCAGTTTCCAGAATATATTTCCCCATTCCAAGCTTCAACTTCTTCCATGATGGTCTAGCTAAATCGACTCATGATTTCAACCATTAAATCAACATATATTTATAATGGTAAAACAGTAGTTTGTGCTACTTATATCGACTTAAGTATTTTATAGCGATAGTCAGGAATAAAATATCTGGCAGAGGAACATCAAGAAGATTTAGGAGGAAAAATCGAGGATATAATTCAAACGGTATGAAAATGCAGGGACATTGAAGTCTGGGACGATGGACCGATATTTGCAAACTGAACTGTCAAGTTTAAGAGAATTGATTGACAGTTCGCAAATCAAGTACTCACTGTATGGTTCTTAGATTTGACTTAGATGTTCTGTAATTTTGTGTTCCATTGTATTCGATTGTCTCCACTTGTATTGTCGTTCACTTCAATACTACTTGAAAAGAATACATTCAGAATGTCAATACTGCTTGTAAGGAATATATCACTTTGTAAAATAAATAAGCGGATTGAACTTCCACTATTTTTGGTGAAAATTCAGAATATCGTTGTGAAAGTACACGAAGTCCTGATGTGTTAAAATTAATAGCTAATTTCAAGTAAACCTGACATTTCAGTGAAATTTTTGAGGCATGTAAAGATGATTCAATGGCAGAGTAACCACCGACCGCCTTGATTACTTACTTACTTACTTACGCCTGTTACTCCCAATGGAGCATAGGCCGCCGGACCGCCTTGATAGTGGAGATAAATAGGTTTTTCGAAATAGACTGGTGAAAAAGACGATTTCCTATCATGGACCACATCATCTATATCAGTTTGCTAACCCATCAAAATTCTATCAAAAATCAATAAAATGTTACGTATTCAATAATCTTGTTTTATCGATATGTGCTTCACTCAATTTGTCAATCAGTTTGATTAAAAGTTACACAGAATACTTAAATGTTATTGGTAAGTTATTATGAAAACAATGAATGAATCATGTTAGATCAATGGCTAGTTATATCTGAATTGTTGCCTTAAATCTAATAATTCATCAGCAAGTGAAGGCTGATACAAGATACATTGGTGATATCTGTAAATCAGACTGTAAACGTAGTTAATTTTGTAGGTGGCAGATTGATCTCCTCATATGTGAATAGAATATCGAGCTTGATAATCAAATATTTGTTAATCAAATTAGTTCAAGTGAAGAAACTCAACAACATGTTAATATCAAACAAGGGTGTACTAATACATGGAGTCAACCAGACTAGAAACTAATTGAAATATAAGACATGATGTCAGGTTCTCGTTCGAACTGTTTTGGTTGATAAGTAATGCTGTTGCTACAATGTGAAATAATGGTACTTAGATGTTTTTATGCGTCAAATGTATTGAGAGGAAAACATAAAACTAACTGACCTATTATTTTAAATAAAAGATTCTATTTAATCTTTTTATTTCCCACAGTAGTATATCATTGTCCTAGACCTGTCATTGTCTTGTATTTACGGAAAGCCAACGTCTAAGCTGATATCAGATTTACGTAAAAATTGAACTGTCTAGGTTTGCGTCTGGTTTGACGGTATGTTATTGTTGAAGGAGTATGATTAAAATCACGTATGAGAGAATTTGGAAATGAAAATTGTCAGAATAAAAGCAAATCAATGGCTTGATAAGGCACAGGAAACATGTACGTTCAGTGATAAGAGTGATCGACGACAAACACTTATACACAAGTGTTAATACAAGAGATTCAATAATGAAAGTAGTTAAGAAGGAATATCAAACATGTTAAAGAGAGGGTTCTACTGAAGCAACGTATGTTCTAATGTTCGGTTGAATTTGACGCCTGTTAAGTATAAGCCATATGTGTACAGAAATATCGGATAGCAGCTAATCCCATCACATTATCAAAATATATTTCACCTTCTTCATCACAACTAAAAACAGACAGAGTAAAGTTGGTTACGTAACTGACATATTCACTAGATAACTGTTGGTCATCAAACAAGCAGGATTAGAGATACAGAAATGTATTCATAAGTGGAGTAGTAACAATATGATAAGCTGACTTAAGTTAGGATAGTAAATCAATCGTACAAAATGCCCGCAGATCTTGGCTTTGTCTTCGGTAAGATGGCTAGTGAGCACTGTTGAGATTTAACACGCTTAAACAGAAGAGATTTTATCATAAACTAGAACGATATTTATGTTCAGCAGTGTGTATGTTCGTTTTGACGTCAGCTCTAAATGAAACTGGTTTTCAAATTAATTGACTTCACAGATAGCAAATATTTCAAAAAGATTTATGCAACTAGTCAACTCCTATCGAAATAATATTCAATCAATTTCAGAGCAATCACAACATAAATTGACGACAAGTCATGAGGAGAAAATGATGTCCGATAATGATCATCCTGACATTGCAAATAATGAAAATTGACTACTATATATATAATCATTGAAAACATTTATCTAATTGTGAGTAGTTTAAAAGGCACGCATCAAAACAAATTATTCGATGGTATGCGTTTTGATTGGCATCATGCATCGATCAATGTCAGACCACCATTTATAAGAGATCGATTGCGGCCCTCATTGCTCAGTGATAATGTCTCTAATTGTGAGGCTGAATGACACAGATCGAATCCTCCAGGGAGCATCAGTTCCCTGAAGATTATTAGTACAGCTTATTGATGAGTGCCGAATAGCACGAAATTCTTGTCCAGCATTTTGAATCGGCTATCTTCAACCACCATCTACATCTAAAAGTAGTACGTGCTATGCCTAGTCACTTAGCCCAATAGCTACACTGTAACGTCATAAATAGATTAGTTCTTTTAGTATTTCACTGACTTGCCTTTGAAAGATTTTTAATCGAGTAATAGAAAATTAGAAGTAATGAAACGTCTGGTTGATGGATCCAATAAATGTTCAGAATAAAGAGAGAATATAGAAATCGATTTATTCAATCATTAAACAACAAACTTAAATGTATGATAGTTGTAATAGTAGCCATAGTTCATAGACGTTTTATATGTCACCTATACTTCAGTAAACGATCTGATACAACAGCAGTTACAAAATCATTAAGTGAATGAAATAAACTGTTTGTAGATAGACAATTGTTTGTAATTTATTCTTCTCTTATAGATGAACCACACAAAGAAACTACAATGAGATTGTTGAGTCCTTTCACAATACGCATAGTACACAAATCAACATAAACACTACAAGAAATACTAAGCAAACGAAAGGATGAATTCACAAAAGAAAACTCAAATATCATGTACAATATCAATTGCGCCAACTGTGAAAATCACTACATCGGACAAAGCAAATGGGCTCTTCATCTTCGCCTGCATCAACATCAATTAGCGATCGAACGCTTGAACGTATCGCCGCTTCTTGCCTTTGATTTGTTCAGTGCGTTGAAATGCGTCACTCGTGCTTAAGTCAAAGGAGATTAATTAGACGGCTGTTGTACTGTTCATTATAATTTCAACCTATTCGTTGTGAAAAATAAAACGTGAGCAGTCTTTTGAGATTTCATCTGATTATTAGTGAAGAATTTAAAAGTACAGAAATGAGAAATTTTTGGCTATTGATTACTGCATAACGATACATAGTTTCACACTTTCTATATGAAGAATAGTATGACCTGATTTTCATTCACATAGTGTTAGCTGTTTTTTCAATGACAAATCGATAAACAGTACAGCGCCATAAGAATAAATTGAATAGTGAAAATGTTCAATGACAAAGCTATTAGACGTATTAGTTGAATAAATCCAACCAAGAAGGAATTGCAAAACTCAGAAACTGATACAATTATTCTCCGATGACATTTGATGAGGTTTGTGATTTCACCAAAATCTGAACAAATGACTGAACAGTATCAAGCTCATGGCAGTACTCGAGGGTTATTAACATGATGTCATGCGAATTCAAGTGTTTACTCCAAATGGAGTCCGGAAACAAATTCACTTACTCATCGTTTTTTGTTTCAACTGAATTTTTGTCCGATGTAACTGGTATTTTTTATCAAGAAACGTACTATTTATCAAGATAAACATCTTAAGCAATGAAGAGGAGCATAAAGTTGATGAAAGAGAACATCTTGATGACTTGGATGTTTGTAGTTCTACTTTACGGATCGACTAAATTTGGTGTCATAAGAAAATCAGGCATATTTGCATAGTGTTTTTGCTTTTAGTATCTGATTTCTCAGTATATAACGATGATGATTGACTTGTAGTGGTAATTTTCTCAGTCAGATTGAGCTATTCATCCGTTGCGTCTATTAGTATGCTATTTGCTAACTCACCCCAACGACGGTTTCGTGCTGTATATTTTAGTGTCTGTTATAATGTTTACCCCATATACCTTATTCTAACTTTCGGACAGCTCAATCTATTCATTCTACTTGAGTTACATTCTGAACTTGTTAATTATTCGCTTATCGATCTTGACTGTTTTTATATGAGCGCTTAGGCGTGTATACACTTCTTATCCCACTACTCATCACATGTCTGTAAATTATTTCTGTGTGCATATAAATATCGAATAATCCTTGACTAAAGGGGAGTTGGTTACCAGCCATCTTCACCGCGCATCATTTTTGCTTTGCTTACTTCTCTTCTCATGTTCCCCTGTTCGTTCGTCTGATCAACGATTATACAAAATGTATGTATCCAAATTTCCATTCTCGTTATTTGACTTATTTAATTCCGTAATTGTCTAACGCGATTTAAGTCAATGATTATATACGAGGAAAAGCGATAGCAATCATTCATAAGACCAAATTGGAGTCAGGTCACGGGCCACTAAAATGGAGTGCCCTTTGACAACATAATCCGATCAAAATGACGACAAATAACAGCCCCACAAAAATTGGTGAGCCCACTGCCGCAGACGAACTGAACGAGCTCCACAATATATACGTTTTGATTTGTGTTTGTTGTTATCGCTCGTTTCTGGCAGTTTCCGGAATATGTTTCCCCATTCCAAGCTTCAACTCTAGTTAGCGGGACTGGGATGCATTAAATAGCTAGCTTATTGCTTTTTGGTCACTGAGTCTTTGTTCCGTTCGCAGTCTAAATGAACTCCCCAATCTCCCAATTTTGGAGAAAATTTGAGATTTCGTATTAATTGATACTCATCGCCAAGATATTTCTCGAACGAACTGAAATTCCCATTGGGATTCGAACATGAGATACTCACAAGTGATTCCATGTAAAAATTGAATTGTATAACTGGACAAACACGATTGAATCATAAATAACTGAATAGTCGTCATTCAATTGCCTTCAATCACTAAACTACTGTCAAAGTATTTTGACTATTTCTTTTTACAAAGATAATTATGAAGTCATTGGAAGGCATCTTGGATTAATTAGAAATCAGCGGTGAGGAAAACCGTACAGTTTTTACTAATGAAAATAAATTGACCTTACAGATGGATTCCGCCAGTGAAAATCTCTGAAGATTTCAACTCAGTAAGACGTATTAGCAGCATTTAATCAAGTAGCTGTCTTCTGATGCTTTAATTTCAACAGACATTAATCATCCTTTCTAGAGAACTACGATTTGTTAAAGGAATAGATATCATCATCATTGACGAAGAAAGCCACGTTACTATCTGAGATTTAGAAATAGACAATCTAAGCCAATCTCACATTGAGTATCTGTATTCGAATTTATACATTAAATAATTCGTGTTTGATTGATAGATTCATCACCAAAAATGATAAAATTGTTATTTATCCGATGATTCAGTTGTTCCATAAGCATTTCTTCTATTCGATTGAATTTCATCATGTAAAGATATCCAAAGGATTACAGAAAAATGATGAACATTCGTTTGTATTCGTGTGCATTACATTGTCTAAATTCAGACTATGAAATGAAAGTTTGGTAGTGCAGTTAGTGCCTTTGGTCCACCATTCTTTATTGCACGTTTTAAGTTAATACAAAGAAGCATGTTGTAAAGATTGTTGAATTTTAATATTGGTACAATAGAATAAATTGTGTAAGGGAACTTTATAAAGGTAGAGAGGAGTGAAAACTGTTTCATCCTTGCATTTGGTTTGCCAAGAAAGTTCAGGTTCCTCAAGTGTTGGAGTGGTCGTTTAACTTTCAAACTGTTTCCCTGGTATACACTTCCTTACATCAACAAATTCAATCACTTTGTGAAATAATTCTAATTTCACCACTTGCTAAAACCGAATATTTCCCCATATCCAAAATGGTTAAACTGCGATAATAACCGCTAATTACTCTGACTGAGAAAATTACCACTACAAGTCAATCATCATCGTTATATACTGAGAAATCAGATACTAAAAGCAAAAACACTATGCAAATATGCCTGATTTTCTTATGACACCAAATTTAGTCGATCCGTAAAGTAGAACTACAAACATCCAAGTCATCAAGATGTTCTCTTTCATCAACTTTATGCTCCTCTTCATTGCTTAAGATGTTTATCTTGATAAATAGTACGTTTCTTGATAAAAAATACCAGTTACATCGGACAAAAATTCAGTTGAAACAAAAAACGATGAGTAAGTGAATTTGTTTCCGGACTCCATTTGGAGTAAACACTTGAATTCGCATGACATCATGTTAATAACCCTCGAGTACTGCCATGAGCTTGATACTGTTCAGTCATTTGTTCAGATTTTGGTGAAATCACAAACCTCATCAAATGTCATCGGAGAATAATTGTATCAGTTTCTGAGTTTTGCAATTCCTTCTTGGTTGGATTTATTCAACTAATACGTCTAATAGCTTTGTCATTGAACATTTTCACTATTCAATTTATTCTTATGGCGCTGTACTGTTTATCGATTTGTCATTGAAAAAACAGCTAACACTATGTGAATGAAAATCAGGTCATACTATTCTTCATATAGAAAGTGTGAAACTATGTATCGTTATGCAGTAATCAATAGCCAAAAATTTCTCATTTCTGTACTTTTAAATTCTTCACTAATAATCAGATGAAATCTCAAAAGACTGCTCACGTTTTATTTTTCACAACGAATAGGTTGAAATTATAATGAACAGTACAACAGCCGTCTAATTAATCTCCTTTGACTTAAGCACGAGTGACGCATTTCAACGCACTGAACAAATCAAAGGCAAGAAGCGGCGATACGTTCAAGCGTTCGATCGCTAATTGATGTTGATGCAGGCGAAGATGAAGAGCCCATTTGCTTTGTCCGATGTAGTGATTTTCACAGTTGGCGCAATTGATATTGTACATGATATTTGAGTTTTCTTTTGTGAATTCATCCTTTCGTTTGCTTAGTATTTCTTGTAGTGTTTATGTTGATTTGTGTACTATGCGTATTGTGAAAGGACTCAACAATCTCATTGTAGTTTCTTTGTGTGGTTCATCTATAAGAGAAGAATAAATTACAAACAATTGTCTATCTACAAACAGTTTATTTCATTCACTTAATGATTTTGTAACTGCTGTTGTATCAGATCGTTTACTGAAGAATAGGTGACATTTAAACTTTCATGAATTTTGGCTCCTACTGGTACTGGAGTGAACAGGACACCAGTGGGGAACTGTTGAACGTATTGGACAACAAATTGCAGAACTAGTTAGTAAAATGTAACAACCATGCATTAAATGTTCAATTTGCAAAATGTTCCTCAATTGTCTCAAAATGACTTAGACTTCATTGTTCTTGCCTTTTCATACAAGTTGCATTCTGTCTTCATTTTTTGCTGTTAGATCTTCTTGTCTCTCTGCTGCCAGACATTCTGTTGATGGAAATCGGTTAGAAACTATTCTACAGAAGTGTTTTGTCGGATTATATTTATTTCATCAACGGTTATGTCTTCAGTGCATATTCGTCTTGCTCTTGAGTATGGATAATGAAATAAATTTCTCTTCTCATTCAGAGCAACCAACTATGCAATTTCCTCTTTACCTCTTTCTACTGCATTTCCATTGGGCTCCACTTCAATAAGTTTGATTATCTTTGATGAATTTGTCAAAAACTTCTGTTTTACCACAGACTACTACATGTCGATTTAATCCCCTAATAATACGATTGTAATGCTTCACAAATTTATATTGCTAAGATGAAAATTTTATTCATTGAAATGTCTTCACTGTATTACTTTGACGAATCAATAGACTTCGTTCATTTTTCTTCAGAATAGTCATGAACTTCAATATTCTCCGTTCAGTTTCTTCTTCTAATCAGTCCTCTCAATATCCATACTGAAGTGGCCATTACTTTGAAAAGTACGGTAGAACAAGGCAGAAAACGTAAATCAATCTAATTCAGAAAAAGTGTGATCACGTTAACGTCATGTTATTTTGATCAAAGTTATGCTGTTTGAGTTATGAACATATTCATGTGTAAGTGTTTATACTAGTGAGTCTGTCAAATTTGGTACATTTAATATCAAGGAATGGAGCGAGAATGAAAGGGTGAATGTTTGTGTGTATTTACATATTTGCTATCAATGATTGTTTGTTGTTTTACTTTTTTTTCTTTTTATGTTTATAGCTTTCCTTAACTTCCTATTCATATTTCCCAGTTCCCATGGTTTCCTTTTTAATGCAATTACCTTGACTATGCCGCATTGATTACAAACTGCATTCAAACAACGTTAGTATTATCACCACTATTATTATTATTATTATTGAGAAAAACTTGACACCTTACTATAAATCATTTTAACCTTCATCAAATCACCTTCCAATTTACAAATCACACCATCTTGAAGTATTTCTATAGAAACAGATGATAAATGTTTATTATTTTTCACAGATAACATAGTTCAATTCATTTATGCCTACCTTATTTTGGTCTTGTTAAAATAAGACAAAATTTATAGACGTTTAACTGTAGACGCTGATGATGAAATCATTTGTTCGCTCAAATATTCTTTGTGTTTGCATATTCTATAGGTATTTTTAAACTCTTAGTTTTAAGCATAATAGGCAACCATCAATTCCTCTATTTTATCATGTCGATCTCTCGAAATATATATAATAAGAATGTAAAATATTGATGAATTCATCAACCACGATGATTGGTTACCAAAGAATAAATGATTTAATGAAATTTAATCGTGTTAATTGCCACTTTCAAGTATCCTATCATGAGAAAGAAAGCAAAAACGGACATTTAAAAATTCTATATAAACTCGACAAGTTCTAGCAGCAATAATTAACATTTTCTACAGGAAGATGAGGTGAGTTTTGACTGTACTGTTAAGGTAAATATGTGTTTTATATGAATTTCAACTTGATCTAATGAGATAACATTGTTTTGTTCATCTGAACCATTTTAGATACACATTTTCATTTGATCAGTTGATAGCGTTCTATTCGGTTATTACACTAATTTCGAAATTTTTCATTTGCCATGAAATTTGTGAACAACTTGGAAAAGAGAATGATGTAAAAGTAGTTTTCAAATGGGATACATATAAACGAAATAAAAGGTGTTTTTAATAAAATACAAAGGAACAACCAAATGACCAGGATGATGGAAACAAGCAACAAGACGTTCGTGAGAGTCATTGATTTTCTTTCTCTTTTCTGTAAAGCCATAGCCCTGTGATACAGGCAATGCATACAACAATGATACAGACAACTACTGGTACGATAATTTTCAAGCAATTGGGGGACATTCTTCTTTCGTTGTTTTCAATCATTTCTGTTGTGATATTCTGAAAAAATCGAAACAGGACAATAATTACTAAATATCATATATTTACCAAAGGAGAATCCATTTTTGTGAAGTCTTCCTCAATTCATCTTTAGTAATTTGAAGAACGAGACTTTGAAATGAACACTAAATACCAAATACTTACTAAGTGTGATCCTGATTTTTGAGTAGTCTCTTTCAATTTATCACTTAAGTCTTCTTCGGTGATTCCTGTCGTCGTTTGAGCGTGTTCTATATCTTTTGATCCACTTGAAACAACGACAATCGGACTCTTCAGAAGAAAGAAACAGTAACCATATAACTAAATATCAAATATGTCATCATTTATTATACACTATTGTCAGTATTGATGGCACAAGTGAATTCAACAAACAGTTACATAATATACATTTGCACAATATGATCAATGAATAATGATTGGGAATATCTACTACCGATTTGACAGTCAATGTGTTAAGTGTACATCATCCTACAACTAACTGACAACTTATGTTTGGGTGATGAAATTTGTTCTTTGGATGTTATATCTTATCACAATCTAAATATTAATCAACAAACTTATAACTGACAGCTTTATTGAAGCAATTCATACAGGATACATGTTTCCTAACAAGGAATCAGAACTACTTATTCTGAACATCAACAATGGAAATCTACGAAATTTCACTAATTATCCAAACGTACTACACAATTTTCAACAGATTACACTTCATCATTCAAACTGATCTCATCTGTGTTTTTCCAAAGTTCACTTAGATATACGGTTTCATATTGGACATCGGAAATCACCACATAGTTTAAGAGCTGAAAAATAACATGTTAAACAACGCTTTCATTCATTGTTAAATGTCAACATGGAAACAAAGTATTGTACTCATATCTGATTAAATATCGTCAACGTATACAATGCTTTAATTTATTTGCTAAGGGGGAGAATATAAATCACTATTTATTTGTAGCAGTATGATTTTCTTCCGAGTAAAAAGATATACGATGTAAGATATGGTAATATTGAAAACAACCTGTGAAGTCTACCAATTACTTACATTAATCCGGCAAGCATTTACTTTGAAATCATGAATATGCTCATCATTGTTAGTAATGCACATATTGGAATTTTCACACCATATGCACTTTGTATTTGATGTTGTTGAGTCTTGACATTTTTCAATCGAATTGTGTTTTGGACAATCTTCAGTGAAAAGAAAAAGATGATTGCATTTTCAGTTTTCAAACAAAAGATAAGTGAATTACAAAACCTGTAACTATAATTCAATGATATTATGGTGATTTCAAAGTTGAGTAACTATTTCGTTCACTGAGAATTGATCATCACATTCGTTACACTTTCAATGTGATCCACATTACACGACAATATACTGAAATTGAATAAATCCACGCTGAATGTTGAACGATGAGTTTTGACGGGCGAATTCGGTAGATTACAGTAGATGTTCACATCCACAAATATACACTCTATACTGTCACTGCGTTCAGAACAGTCTACTGAATTGAATTTAAGATGGTTGTCGAATTTCTTTCCACGATATCAGCTTTATGATTGAAATGTCTTTCATACCGCTTCTACACACGAATAGCAATGTGAACTCACTCAAAATGAGTATTTGGAAATCAGTGCATGAACGTCAGCGTTTTTCAGACGGAAAATTCGTTTTGAGCTATGTTAATTCAATCGAACAATAAACGAAGAGTGACGGTATTTTTCATGTAATAGTTGACGTTTTCCTCAAGGAGATTTCATTCGACTTACTGAGATGGAAAGTTTCAAACTATGTAGCCACAATTTCCTCTGTGTGCCGTTAGCTAGTACGTCAAACCAGTTAGATCATGAAAATTCATCGATAATAAATATTTCGATCAATGAATAATTAAGCCAATCTAAACATTAGATTATGGAATGAATCTCTCAGTTGTCTTAATGTTATTTCAATAGTATAACACATGATGAACTGAAAAGTGTTTGTAGCTTTTAAGTGTACATACAAATGAGATATGTGTGATGCATATGTTCCACCGTTCAACCACAATGTCTATACTTCAAATCTTATTCTTTCTTCTTAGTTTAATGTAGTTGTTGAATATTATCACTAGCTTTGAGACTATTATACAACTATCACACAACTGTACACCTTAGATTTGTGTATCTTCGCACCCAAATAAAGAAGAATAACTGAATATCTGTACACGTTTCATTCATTGTAACCGCTATTTCTAATTTGTTTGAATGTATAATAGAGATCTCATTTAATATCTCTTTGATTTGTTTCCTTTATAACTAGTTGGCTGAAACATGTCAAGTTGGTGTAAATCGTATTGAATGGATTAAAAGTAAGAATACAATACAACAACTGAAAATTATCTAATCTCCAGTTTGTTTAAACTACCGTAAATCAGATGTTTCACCAATCCGACGCCTCATGATATATTTAATCATTCGAACTGATCACAGGCGCAAAAATAAACGGTGTTGTGCGAGAAATCTGTTTGAATTTTTGAAGCACAAAAACTACTAATCATATTTGATGTCATCTGAATCTTTTCTGTAGTTTACTTGTTACGGAAAAGTTTAATGTCTCTTAATAACTATTTCTGCACCATTGTACATTTAACACATTCCTGTGGATCATATTTCCATGATCATGAAGTTCGAATTAATTCCCTTCTCTAAACATCTGATCAACAAACAAACATGAACAGTCTACTAGTACAAAATAATTGATCGGAACTAGAACACTTGGAACATCAAAATGAAGTTCAATAATTTTGTTCAGTTTTCGTAAATAATGACATTGGAGTTGGATTGCTCCGTAATAATTAGTTCAACTAAGAGGACGCTATTTCTTTGGACTAACAGGATCTCAGGAAATCATTTTGTATGTGTGTTGTTGGAAAGATCATGACGTTCTCTTTGTCAGCCAAAACCTATTTAAATCAACTGTTCAGAAATAAAATGTTTTTCTTAGTTGATTGGATCAGAACACTTATCATATCGTTGAAATAATAATTACAATCTTTGAACATCCAATTTAATTGAGCTGGTTCACTTAAATCTTGAAAGGAAGATGATAACTATTATCCGAACTCATTCTGCGTTGAAATGCATGTTTATTGAAAGGGGAGGATATTCATTATGTTGATGTACCTTCATTATTACTTTCATTATTTCAGAGAAATTATTTGCTCTCAGAAAGTCTTTTAAACAAGAAGTGGATGGTAAAAGTATGTATCCATTAAATGAGTATTTGATCTTATTTAAAATGTTATCATCCACACCATTAGTCATTGTAACTGCTCACACGTTTCTGTTCAGTACACGTAATTGAATTCTTTTCAAAAACTAACAAAAGTAATATAGTATAACCAATGTGAAAAATTAGGCGAGAATTATATGTGGAATCCGTTGATCATTTGAACACATTGATTAAGACTTAGAGAACAGTTGTCATAAGCCGGAACATACTAGATCAGTATGGATATATTAGGTCATAACCTCATTTCACTTGTGGATAAACGAATGCAAAAATACACTTTTGTTAACAGGCTTTAATAGAACTTGATTAGAAGTCTGCATTTTGAAGAAAGTAAAATTGTGTTACTCACCACACGGTCATTCCTGAATATTCATTCAAATTGAGAAATTGTTAAAATGATTAATCCGAAGTTACGTATTTTCCATCTTTAACAAACTCTGATATACCAATATGTTGCATAAACAATTAAATTATGAAGTTCTGTTCGCAAACAAATATGTCACAGCTCATGTCATTTGTACTTAGAGTCCATTGATTCATGATGTACACTTAACACATTGACTGTCAAATCGGTAGTAGATATTCCCAATCATTATTCATTGATCATATTGTGCAAATGTATATTATGTAACTGTTTGTTGAATTCACTTGTGCCATCAATACTGACAATAGTGTATAATAAATGATGACATATTTGATATTTAGTTATATGGTTACTGTTTCTTTCTTCTGAAGAGTCCGATTGTCGTTGTTTCAAGTGGATCAAAAGATATAGAACACGCTCAAACGACGACAGGAATCACCGAAGAAGACTTAAGTGATAAATTGAAAGAGACTACTCAAAAATCAGGATCACACTTAGTAAGTATTTGGTATTTAGTGTTCATTTCAAAGTCTCGTTCTTCAAATTACTAAAGATGAATTGAGGAAGACTTCACAAAAATGGATTCTCCTTTGGTAAATATATGATATTTAGTAATTATTGTCCTGTTTCGGTTTTTTCAGAATATCACAACAGAAATGATTGAAAACAACGAAAGATGAATGTCCCCCAATTGCTTGAAAATTATCGTACCAGTAGTTGTCTGTATCATTGTTGTATGCATTGCCTGTATCACAGGGCTATGGCTTTACAGAAAAGAGAAAGAAAATCAATGACTCTCACGAACGTCTTGTTGCTTGTTTCCATCATCCTGGTCATTTGGTTGTTCCTTTGTATTTTATTAAAAACACCTTTTATTTCGTTTATATGTATCCCATTTGAAAACTACTTTTACATCATTCTCTTTTCCAAGTTGTTCACAAATTTCATGGCAAATGAAAAATTTCGAAATTAGTGTAATAACCGAATAGAACGCTATCAACTGATCAAATGAAAATGTGTATCTAAAATGGTTCAGATGAACAAAACAATGTTATCTCATTAGATCAAGTTGAAATTCATATAAAACACATATTTACCTTAACAGTACAGTCAAAACTCACCTCATCTTCCTGTAGAAAATGTTAATTATTGCTGCTAGAACTTGTCGAGTTTATATAGAATTTTTAAATGTCCGTTTTTGCTTTCTTTCTCATGATAGGATACTTGAAAGTGGCAATTAACACGAATAAATTTCATTAAATCATTTATTCTTTGGTAACCAATCATCGTGGTTGATCAATTCATCATAGGTCAGTATTCCTCTAGATATTGTGTTTTATACACAGATATTTATCTACGTTGGTTGAAATTTATGACCCCTAATAATGAAAACTATTTTGCAGAAATTTTGTCCAAGTGTTTGGCACATTTGTAGTTCAAAATCTGTGCTCATATTTCCACGAACAGATATGGTGTATGCTTGTAATCATCTATGAATTGGTCATCAGTTGTGCATAGTTTTGATTTGATTGGTTGAAATCAAAGTGGCACAAACTATTTTGATTGGATGTCTAAATCCATATTTTCACATTTGAATTTTAGTTAAACAACATACATCGTGTCACACGATTCCATCATCGTTGAATGTGGCATTGTAACTTCTGTACAAGCTACACAATTTCTATTTGACCGTCATATTGTAGCAATGTCTGTTGATACATGGGATGATCATAAAAGACAAAACATTTCTTTCTTGTTTCAAGCTACCTGTCAGATCCCTT
Source organism: Schistosoma spindalis (assembly GCA_946903255.1). Lineage (NCBI taxonomy): Eukaryota > Metazoa > Platyhelminthes > Trematoda > Strigeidida > Schistosomatidae > Schistosoma > Schistosoma spindalis. The sequence goes on from OX336416.1 coordinate 76,120, forward strand.
CAACCATCTTACACCTTAAACATTCATAACTCCTCTAACAGATAATTGATTGTAGTAGATGTCTACCAGAAGTGACTCAAACTGGAATTCATGTTCATCTTCAATTTAAAACAAAATAATTGCTGCTTTGTGATGGATCGAATCGTCGTTTCTGAAAGCACCCTGAGCACATATGCCGCTATAAACTTTTTAAGTCATCTTCCATATCAATTCATGAATCTGTACAATAGTGAATTCGGCAGGCAGTTACGAACAGATTAATCTCATTTCAGAACTGTTAAAGTAAGGAAACACACAGAATATTGTGATTTTAGTGGAATAATATGAATCTAGATTACATTAGTTTAATAAAAGCAATACGTATTTAATGATACCATTTTTCACGAATCGAACTACTAATCAACATATTGTTGATTCAATCACAACACTCAGTCTGTGTAGATTTGATTTATTTAAGACATAAACCAAAATATGCACTTCCATTTGATAAAACACAAAAACAACTATGTGTAATACATCATCAAGGAGATTGACTTTTGAAGAAAGGCTGAGTGAACAATAGCATGTAAAGAAGAGGTGTGATTGAGTCTCAAATTGTAGCGAAATATAGATTGTTCTATAATCATCAAAAAAAATTCTCTAGTCAGCATTCGTCAGTAATGGGAAAAACGAGGAACGTGTGACAAAAATTCATACAGCCGTAGTGTATACTACTTTAGTCTGAAGACATAAGTAGTATGTAACACCGATCAGAAGTGGAAAACCTGACAG